>JACVEI010000045.1:192136-244819 GCA_018115615.1 Pestalotiopsis sp. DP-2020a | reverse complement strand
GGGGGGGGGGGGGGGGGGGGGACGAAGGAGATTCAGCGACCTCTTGTACAGAATCTGCGCGATGGCGAGACCCGATTATCGAGGCTCGGAATCGTGATGGTTGAGTATAAGATCAAGACTGTGTTTGGAGAAGAACTTTATTCGATTGTATAATCAAAATGTCGTATAGAGAAGCAGTGGTAAAAGTAATAGATTACTCGTTTGGATTTCTCGTGGTTTGAAAACAAGTACGTTGGATGAGACAAAAACCGAAATCGAAAGCGATAATCGGACGGGGGAATCATCTGTTATATATCACACTTTGTTTACTTGGAGATATCATTTTCTCGCAGTGCGTTGCTACAGCGAGGACCAGATGAACACCGAAGATTTTTTTACCAGCCGCCTCGTCGGCGTTCCAAAAGGTCACCGTTGCCCCAATTAGTATGACAGAAGCTATCGTGGCGCAAAGTTCTGGGGTGGCAGAATCTTAGGTTCGGGTTTGGCACCTATATTGAACTGTAGAGCTGCCAAACGGATAAATGGGGCGTATCGAGTGTCAAAACTTCTAATTCAATGGCCGCTCCCCCAATGTTCTTCTGGAGTCGGAGCTCTAGCAGCTACAGCATCGGTGGGAAAGGTCTCCCCTGCTGTTGTCACCCTGGGCCCTGCTAGGAGGTAAGCATTCCGTCATACAAGAGATACAAGATAA
Source organism: Pestalotiopsis sp. DP-2020a (assembly GCA_018115615.1). Taxonomy (NCBI): domain Eukaryota; kingdom Fungi; phylum Ascomycota; class Sordariomycetes; order Amphisphaeriales; family Sporocadaceae; genus Pestalotiopsis; species Pestalotiopsis sp. DP-2020a. The sequence continues at coordinate 244,128 of JACVEI010000045.1, read as the reverse complement.
GCATAAACCTGCGGCAGACAATGTCAGCGAAATCCTATATCGTTTCAAAACCAAGTCTATCATTGACTCCCGGTTGAAAAGCATCCAAGCAATGTAAATAGATCCAGTACTTGCGGATTGGGCCTATATACTAGGAGGTACAGGACTACCTAGATACCTCACATGTTTTGCCACATGAAATGGGGAGCATGAGATCACTTTGTTTACATTTTACAATCCTCTTGTTCTTATCTACCTAGAACAGTGCTCAATTGCTCTTGCTCTAAATGTCTCCATCGGAGGAAAGGCTGGAGCCGGGTCACGAACAAGGACCACGATTCATCTGCTCATCTTCCCGCCAGGAAGCGCAAGCCCATCAAAATGATACCAGCCTAAACAAAACACTCACCCCGATTACATACGTCTTTTCATGATGTAAAAGTGAACACCATGCACCCAAATCAAGAGAAATTTAGTCCAACTACCAACGTGACGCGCTACCCTGTGCTGTCCATCGTTGAGTGTCCAGAAACCTGTATTGATACAAGTTTCCACGCCTATTTTCTGTGGCTGCAATACCGCGAGCCTGCACTGTGGGAATGTCGCAAGACTAGGAGCAGGAGCTTACTAGGCTGGTACAGAACTCGCGGGCCATTTGCACACCACTCGATGTGACTGATGAGGGTTTATTACGATCGCACTTATGCGAAGCTTCAAGCCTTTCGAAATTTTGGCTTGCAAGAAGCGTGACGGCAAGCAAAGCGCGAATTGAAGCTGTGCACATTGGCTTGGATCAGCTGGACTATCTCGAGTCCAGGGTCTTGATCATCATCTTTGCCTTGTACTTGTCGACGACAAGCAGGCTGCGGGAATTGAACACGGCATGCATTGTGTCGACAACCTTGTGGAAGCTGCTTGCGGCTCCGCGCTCCTGGGTGAACCGGACGATGCTGAGTGGGCTCCGTTTGCCGTGTTCGATCACTGTCATGATCTCAGCGGCAAAGGCAACTTCCTTCATATCGAGATCTGTTGCGAGGTCAGCTCGTGTCAAACATTGTTGGTCCATAATTGGAACTGGGCAGACATACAGTTCTTCGCACCCACACGTCCGAAGACGATGTTTCGGTCCTTGTCGACTTGAACGTCTCGAATGCCGTATCGGCGCCACTCTTTCAGTAGAAACGCAATCTCTTGCCGTGTTTGACGTCGAGATAGTGTGAAGCAAATATGCTCTTTGGCAGGCTTAACTCGGAAAAGGCGTGCAAGCCAATTCTGCTGGGGCTCAATGTTTCGTTGCGCAACATTGCCCTTCCATGCGCCGTTGTTAGGCGGTCGCGCGGGATGACTGAACATACGGACAGGCTCAGGGCTGGGACACTCGTCGAAATCGACATCTACGTTACTGTTAGCTTGACTTCATTTGCTAGCACAAGGGAAACTTCATACCTGCTACGGAAAGCTTCAGGTTCTCGTTTCCCTTGTTTGGGTTGCGCCAGAAAGCGAGACTGAAACTTCTCTTCTTGGCTGGTTCGGATACAATTCCTGTTGAATCAGTACTAGTGTTACTTTCGAGGAAGCTTGAAGTGCGAATAGAGCTCTCATTTGCCTCGAGATCATCCTTGTCCTTGGATCCACGCTTGAACCACGAGGATTTCTTGCGAATAGGACTGTGCATACTCTGAACCGATGGTGTCGGTGGCTCTTCTGGGATTGGCTCTGTGATCTCATCGAAGGCGTATTGCTGTCGAAGATTCATGGCTGCACGAGGAGGCGGTGGCTGCATTGTAGAACCAGCGGAAGGCTTCTTACGGATGTTGAGTGGTGCTGGAACCTTGACAGGACTGCCTCCGTCACCAGGCGACATGACCATTCGAATCGTATTCTCTTGACGAGCAAGATAGTCTAGTGCGTCACGATCTCTTCCAGGGCCTGGCGTAGCCTTGATAGGAGCCTTATTGCCGGTTGGAGCAGAAACGGTACGAGGTTTGCTAGTCTCGACAGACGAGTGCTCCCGTCTGCCTTCAAAGATTGATGGCAAAGGAATGGCATCTTTTCCCCATTGTGTGCTGTATTGCGAATAAAGAGGAGCAGAGATACTTCTCTGATCGCTGTCAGCTTCACTGTCTCCAGGGGGTAGCAGCTCGTCTAGATGCTCCTTCATACGCAATAGGTGCCCGGGCGACTCGTCCACCAAGGTCTCACGATGAGCAGTTCTCTTCTTCGCCAATCTGATTTCGCGAAGAACGGAGTCGGTTGGCGGAGGTGCCATTGGCAGCGGTCGAGCATCCCATTTGTGCGTATCACGGCTTGCCTCGTTAGTTCTGAAGCCAGGAGTTGGTGTGGACATGGGAAGGGAGCTGGATACAGTGACCTGCGAAAAGTCCAACATGCTGGGACTCAAGGAAGACGGCTCGATACTCGAAGCTCTATCGACATGAGTATCTGGCGAGAGCAGAGAGCTGTTGAAAGCCTGATCGCAGTCTTGCGCAATGCTTTGACTCAGCTGCCGGAGTTCTTCGTTCCCGTGTGGACGACTGTGCTCAAGACGAGGGACCATCAATGAACGGGTCTCGGGTCGGTCGTCACTCTGAGCAGGGGGCAATCGACTCTGTCTACAAGGGCTTGCAGGCGACATGTGGTCCCTACCATAGGTCGTATCATCACCTGCAATGCTCGCTGGTCCTCTTTTCAGGCCCGAGCGCTCACGACCTAGTGAATTTGCGTGATGATTGAAGTTGACTCCACGCCGCGCTCGCGAAACCGGTCGTTTGAGCGGAGTCCCGCTGCCTGCACTCTTGATTGAAGTTAGAGAGCGCCTGGATGCTCTCATGGCAGCATTTGCGGCGAGATGGCCAGCCCGGCCGCCTCGTCTGGAGTAGGTCGAGTTGCTCCTCATAGAGCCAGTCCTCATGCGGTCAATGTTGGAAGCTCGGGTCGAGCTCTTTGCGATGCTTCCATTGCGATGAACTGTGATCTTGGCGTGGCTGGCTGCCGGTCCTTCAAAGATACGGGAAGCTTTGTAAGGGTCATAGCTACGGATCGTGGCACCATCGTGGGCAGTCTCGACACCATTTTCATCAGTCGCAACGTTCGAAATGACTGTAAAGCGCGATGGTGTTCTGCCATATCGAGAAGGAAATTCGAGAGTTGTGAACTTCTTGGTCCAGTTTGCCGGTCTCAGGAGGTGATAGTCGCTGGAAGAATGGGTCAAGTCACCAACGTAGTTCTCCAGGCGCTTTTCACGGTAGTTGAAAAGCAGCCAGTAAAAGAGCTTCTGGTCATTGGGCCTTTTGTAGTCAGCCACTGGTTGATCAAGGGGGTGCAGTACAAAAACTTACTCGTCTTCAATCAGCTTGGCCGCCAGTTGCTTCTCTGTGTATGTGTGCCACATGGACTGAAGCTGGCGCAATGTCTGAGTGTCGATATCCTGAGGTGCCAAGCTTGTCTGTCGCCCGTACCTGCGAATATCATCCAGATTGTCGTCGTGACGCTTGCCATTCAGATCATCGAGGTAGTCGTACGCGACAATCAAATCGTGCTTCCAAATCTGGGAAATGGTGATGCGCTGGGCAGGGTTCGGCTTCAGCAGCTTTCGGAGGAGATCTTTGCACCCGGGACTAAGGTGCTTGGGCTCTGGGTAGACGGCCTTTTTGGCCTTGAGAAGGAGCTTGTTCATATCTGAGTCATCGAATGGGAGACAGGCGCAGAGGCAAGCGTACAAGATGACGCCTACACTCCAGATATCAACGGTCGCACCAGAATAGCCGTTGGATTTGCGATCAACAAGCTCAGGGGCAGCGTAGTGGGGACTTCCGCAGGCGGTCCTGAGCTTGTGCGTTGGACTCTGTTGTATGGCAGCCATTCCGAAGTCGGCAATCTTGACCTGACCATTCTTGCCGAGGAGAATGTTCTCGGGCTTGAGATCTCGGTGACAAATGTTGAACGAGTGGCAGTAGTCGAGCGCACTGATGATCTGTCGGAAGTAAAATATCGTTTCAGGTTCTGGAAGACTGCCCATTCGATTGATGTACTCAAAGAGATCGCCCTGCTCGACAAACTCCAGAACAAGGTAACTGTTTTGTATTAGCGGGTTCGTCCCAAGAGGTCGTATTGGTAGTAGTCTTACATCTCTGAGCGGTTCTCCCAAATGTCGTACAGCTTCATGATATTGGGGTGATCAATCAGCTTCAAGATGGCGACTTCGCGCTCAATTGACAAGGGCATGCGCTTCTGGGAGTTGAAATCTGGCTGTCTGCGGTCCCAGTCGTCAATGGCGGCCAAGCTGCCTGCTTGTGTCATGGCGTGGCCATGCTTGGGAAGGATCTTGACTGCCACCGATTCTTTAGTGAGGTTGTGTCTTGCGAGCCGGACTCTGCCTGCTGAACCCTTTCCAAGCGTCCGACCAAGCTGCCAGGGTCCGATGTGCGTCTTCCTCTTCCCGCTCGATGTGCCACTCGAGGTTGAGAGTTGCGAAGCTCGTTTGTCGGCATCTGCATCATCGCCAGCAGCCGGCGCAGGCTTCGAGGTCATCTCGTGGGTGCGGGGTTTGGTACTCTGATACGATGATCTTCCCGACGCATTGGGCTCTGAGGGGTTAGAGGAATTGTGCTCGGGCTGACTCGGCTTCCTGGTGTGTCTCGCTGACGCGTTGTTGATACGGTCATTTGCATCAATGAGAGGGACTCGCGGCGCCCGAGCTTGTTGCATCGGCCGGGAGGCCATGGTGTAGACGTGCCCGTCGTGTCAAGGAATTAGTTGAGCCAGCGCTCGCGACGAAACAAAGAGAGAAAGAACGTAGGAGGGTGGGAGAGGTTGAGCGAGTGATGAATCAAGATCAAAGTGGTGGCGTGCCAGAGTCTAGGGCAAGTGTTTGGAAAGATGACGCGTGTTGCAAATGAGTGTGATCCTCGTGCTGAAAGCGCGACCTTGGCCCGCTGACAAGAAAGGAAATAGGATTAGTTGGGTGCAGCGGGGGCAAGATCGGAACCTAAGTGAGCGACGCAAACAGTTCAGGGACATCCGACCTCCATGGTTCTGGAGATCTTGGAATGGAAGAAATGCAGAAGATGTTTTGTTTTGCTGTGGTCAGATCCCAGGTGGGTTGGTGTTGAGGGAGGGGGACAGCTTCCAAAGCACGAAACACCAGCCGCGGTTTGGTTGTCTGGCGCGCCGAGAATTTCAAGCTAGACGAGGGACAAGTCGCGTACCAGGCGTGTTGTTTGGCAAAAACGTCCGACTTCAATACAGCAGCTGGTCCAAGACGTGTTTTCAATTGCTACAAGACCTGGCCGAGTGCTCTTTGTGGATCTCCAACCTCCGCGGCCAAAGACCGCCTGCTTCCACACAACATACCTAGGTATGTAGGTATTGATCAGGATAACTCTGTATGCACTCGTCACTGCGTCGAAACAAGAATCATCTGGCCTGTGCAAGGTGCTGCCAACCAACCCGTTGTTCATTGACATAATGCGCGAGAAGTCATACGATGCACTGCAAATCGAGTCCACCCTGACTTCCTCTAAATATTTCTTCAAGTTGCAATCGCATTGACTGTACACATTTGAACCATACACTGCCCGGCTTGATGCGCGTTTTCTTACCGCAGTATAGACGAGGCCCCGGTGGCAGTCAGGTGGTCTAAACACATTAAGGGTAGGTATGCATACCTCAAGTATGCCTTGAGCTAATCACCAACCACGTTTTACACCACAAATCGAATGTAATTCTGAACAAACTCCGTAAGAACCTAGTATTCCTGGGGGACTCTACACTGGTTATATTGCTGATATGACAGAGCTTAAAATATTCATCGTGCCTGCTTGTTATAATGGTAAGCAAAGGTAACTAGGAAAGAAGAGGAATAAACATGGCTGCAAATAGAGAACATCATACATTACTTTATAACACCAATGAGAGGCAAGTATCCTGGGACATGTTAGCCATATGATTCTGTATTCACGAGGGTGTAAGAGAAACACCACTACCTCTTATTACAACACTGATTGACGATACACCATTATAGGCAGGTGACGATTCGGCTTAAAAGGAGAGAACACAGAATCTGCCACGTACTATTAACGTATGGAATCTGTATTATAGTTTACCCGACTATCCAGTGGTTGGCAAAGGCGTCGGCTCCACTTATACGACATCCGGATCTCAAGTATTTACGAAGTAATATGGCCAATGACGAAATTTACCTGCGCGTCAGATCGAAGAGGTGAGAGGTATTTGAGTTAACGACATCGTAAATTTACCAGATGAAAATAGAAGAGAAATTGATGGCCCAGCTGCCACTGATCTCTCATTGGACCATGCAGATCTAGAAAACAAGACAGGGGAAAAGGTTGCACGTTGTAATTCCGCGTGGTTGCGATTAGCGACCAATGGTCTCGACATGTCTCTCGTCTTGCTCATGAATGGAGAACCAGCCAATAGTCACCTCCATCTATAACTCCAGCATATCTTGTTCGATTGTCACTTGAGAACCATGTTTTCCTTTCTCCCCCATCGACACAGACTAGATACCTGGATCTTTTGATCATGGCACCTCGCTACCCTGAAAGTAAGCCAAAAGTCTACGTCATCACGTACAAGAAGGAAGATTCATTGCTCGGCTACTAGGAATCCCTAGTTGCATTCTTTACTGGCGAAGACAGTGAAACAAGATAGTAAGGACCAGTGACTCTCCCCGCCTACTCTATTGGACTGGTCACATTGTGATTTGGATACACAATTATGACGACGGGGCGAGCAGTCTCATTAGTGCCAGTACTTATGGGTGTCCTATAGCCATCTTTTCTCCATCACCGAAGTGCTACACAGGTGCTATCACATTTTACAAATAACCGAAGCGGCTGTCTGACTCTTTCCGGGAAGCGACTATCGTTTGTTATGCAGGTCACCTCAGCTATGTACGAAAACTAATAAGGGACTGATCGATGTATATGGTTGTGCGACAGGTAGATATAAAAAATCGAGGAACTAACCAGAACTCAGAGCAGTAGCTTGAGGCTAATCTTGTTTATGCCATATGTCCCTGATGCATCAGGTTCGGACCTACTATTTCAGTGAGAAGTTAGAACTACGTCTCGAACCGTGTGCGACTGCAAACCTGAATTGATGTTGGACTGGTGACTGGCTTGGTATTGCAGACGTCGCAGGCACACGCGTCGCGTTATGTGAAAAGTGCACAATTGAATCGATGCACCCCACCTAGGCCGGTTCCATGCTTCCTGAGGTCTGCTCGATCGATCTCGATCCACTTGCCACAATACTGTACTGTGTATGCATCCCTCGCACGTGACGTGGAGTGCCTGTGGGGAGGGCCTAGACTCACCGCAGACTCCCGGCAGTCAGCTCGGCAGGACAGGGCCTAAAACAACGGGACCCAAGGATCGTCAGCGGTTCTAAACTTCTCTGTTTGAGACCCAAATACTTCCATCAGGTACTCAACTCGATTCGACCGACTCGGCTTCCGTATGGTATTCAGTACTCAGGGTATGCGCTGATTCTCCAGCGCTTGCGGCTTCTCTTGACAATGACCGAGGCGGCGCAATCCTCGCGGCGACAGCGGACGCCTTTCTTCCCAAAGTCTGACGCGGCCGTTTTGTCAAGTTCTAGGGATCATGGCCCAGCTCCGACACGCCCGGAGAGCGTTTGGCCCATCTTCGATACTGAGAGTCTAGACTACCCTATTGAGCAGTGGCTCTCAGAGACACATGCAGCCCTGTATCCTTCCAAGTCGGAAGAGTACTCACCGTCGCCTGTTCCAGACGAGCGCCTCCTCTCCTCTGGCCGCTACCTCCGGGCCACACTGGCGAAAAACGAGAGACTCCGGCTATCGATGCTTTGGTACTACACTCGCGACATTTTCAACGAAAGCGAATTCCTTTGCGGCTTGCAAGAAAAGTTGCTGCTCGCCCAGGAATCCACCGGATGGGAATGCGTCGTCATCGGTCTTCTGGACATGGACGTCTACGTCCGCTTGGCTACAATTGGCCTTCCACTCGCTGTCTTGCCTCGAGGCGAGACCATCTGCGCACATACTGTCACCCAGCCTCCCCGTGTATGTCCGATTTTCTTATTCGTCTTCTCGCCCCTGTGTCTCGTGTACAATATTAACAGTCCTTCTAAACTTGAAGTGTTCCTTTTGCCAGATTTGATGGAGGACTGGAGGTTTCGTAACTGCCCTTACGTCGAGTCCGGTGGGCTGATGGCATATGGTGGTGTTCCACTTCGTCTCCAGAACGGAAATGACGAGGCCGTTGGCCTTGGGCCCCTCTGCGTGTGCTCTACCACGAGTCAGCCGGTTCTTACGAAGGCACAAAGCACATTAGCTCGGCTGGCCGACTGGGTTGTCTCCGACATCATTCAATGCGCGAGGGCGAAACGCCAGCGAGAAAGACGTCGGATGAACGAATTGATCACCGCAACCCAATCAAAGTTGGGTGAATCTGGCTTCCAAGACTCAGTGCTTGACATACTCCGGACCACATACCCAGATGCAGTCATCAGCCTTCAGTCGGCCAAGGCTTCACGTATACAACTTGAAGGACGAGACCCCATATCGCTGTCAGAGATCGAGGACGGTCTTTGGGAAGACTCTGAACTGCTCGACGACCTGATCGCCAAATCAAATCACAAGCAGCTGCCACGCGATAGGGTCGTACGCCTCATCTCTGCCCCGTTTCAAGGAGCATTAGGCCCTTCCCTATTGATCGTGGGGTCCAAAGACTTTCGCCTAGTATTTGATGATGTCGACTTATGGTTTATGCAAGCTTGTGCAGACAATCTGACTGCAAACTGGCATAAACGCCTTTTGGCCGAGGCTGTCGAGGTGAAGGATAGGTTTCTGCGAGGGTTCTCCCATCAACTCCGGACCCCAGTTCACGGCATCCTTGGCTCGGCCGAGTTGTTGGCCGAGGAGCTGAGCCCTTGTGGCGTATACAACAACGCCCGACAAGCATCCGCTTTACTCGAGACTACTACACCAAGAAGTCCTGGCCAGCCTTCCATTTACATTGACACCATCATGACAGCAGGACGAGACTTGATATCAATTATCAACAATATGATTACTTTGAATAAGTGGGATAATGTCGCCATGGGAGATCGCGTCTATGATGCTTATTCTATGCGTTTTCTTGAGTCTGAACTCGCCAAAGAAACGCACTCGGCAACATTGAATGATGCACTATACAGCGCTTCAATCTTCTTCATATGCGATCTACAGGATGACCTAGAAAGCTTCGAGACGGACATCAGCCTACTGCGAGACACTTTGTTACCGGTCATTACCAACTCCATACAAAACACGCCGACTGGTGGCGTTGTGATGGTTACTGCAAATTTGCGCCCGGACTCAAAACAGCTCATCATCGACATTGAAGACACAGGCCGCGGCATTCATCCCGACGACCAGCAACGCATATTTGAGCCATATGAAAAGGTTGGGGTATACTCTACCGGCGCAGGACTCGGCCTTACATTGGCGTCAAAGTTTGCGGCACTCCTCAATGGCTCCGTGAACCTGGTATCATCGACTCCTGGGAATGGGACGCATTTCAAGATTGAACTGCAGGTGCTAGATTTTGTGCGCAGGTCTTCTCCGCGGCAGTCACTGAGCGAAACACTCGAGCATCTGCCTGCAAAGTTCAATTACATACCTGCTGGCTCAGAGGGTGTTTCGTTGTATCCGCACTTCGCCAGGTTTCTCACACACCAAGGCTTCTCAGCATGGGATCAGACAGGGGACTGGTTTGCCATTCTAGACTTCGTTTCCGACGAAACCCAGCGCAAAGAGTACCTGGCACAAATCCCCCCTGGTCGTGTCGCCATCTGTCTCATCCCCACCTCGAACGTCGATGCGGCCACCGAAATGAATTCAGATAACGTCGTTTATGCAACTGGGCCATTTTTGACATCCACTCTTGCCGCAGCGCTGGAGAAGACCAATGCTCTTGCGTCTAAAGTCAAGACCTCCCGGTCATATTTGGATCATTTGGATGCGTTATGCGCTGCATCGTTGAGCAGCAAGACCTTGAGCACTGATGAATCTGCCAGTTCTGTGGATGATGCCAGCCAAGCAAATGAACAACCAATGTTCTCACGTACCGACAGTGTGGGTGATCTCAATCTGATCAGCCATGTTCTTCCAACACCTAGAGCTGTCCTACCGCATCGTGCAAGATCGGCGGAGACGCCCGGAACATACCCGACAACACCTACTGCCAACCCAACAGTTTTACTCGTCGACGACAATGGCATCAACCTCCGCATCATGCAGATGTATTGCAAGAAGCGAGGATTGCCACACCTTTGCGCAACCAATGGCCAGGAGGCGTACGACTTGTTCTCCAAGCATCAAGCTCTCTGCGGCGAATCCGGAGAAGCACCAATCGAGTTGATATTGATGGATCTTCAGATGCCGATCTGTGATGGAATCGACGCCACCAAGCGAATTCGATCGCTCGAGACAGAAATGGGATGGGCTGCAAGCATCGTGTTCATGGTGACCTGCCAGGACAGCCCAATGGACAGAACAGACGCTCAGAGCGCTGGCGCCGACGACTACTATGTCAAACCTCTGAGCATGGGACTTTTGGATTGTGGTGTCAAGAGCAAGTTCCCAGCCTTCAAGGCATCCAAAGTCTGAGCGCGCTGCGGAATGTTTGTACTTGCATCACTCTCATTGTCCCGCTATGACCTGAGCGCGGCGATTTACTCCAGGAATGGGCACATTGCACTCTGCCAATCAGATACACCTCGGACCTGGGAGATCATAACACAGCAGATTCTGCATGTCGTCCTGTGCTACCCTAAGACAGACCAACATCCGCTCGGATCTGATAGTCAAGGGCGCTCGTACCGCCACAGACTGATCGTGTGCCAAGCTAGTGGCTACTTGCGGCTTTCTAGTCACACCTGGGCGGATGACTGACGTCTCCCGAAATAGACCAGACCTGTACAAAGCCACGTTGGCCAGGAAAAGGACTGTTAGATACAGGACTAAGCATTTGCAGCAGGTCCCGATACTATCTTGTCGTCGGATTTCTTCTCCTATCAGGCTTGCAGGTTTGGGACTTGTCACAGTAGTGTGGCCAGTCTATGGAGACACCTGGAATTGTACAAATAGGTACGTCTTGTGGACAGATCCTACAGAATAGTCATGCGTCATGTAGATGCAACCGGCGCAGGGAGTTCCGGCATGAAGGATGTACAGACACGATGCCATCGCGTGTCATGATGCATTGGATGCGTCTCTCATCATCGGGCGAAGGCGCGCAGCTATCTGCGTGACAAGCCGATTCGTCGCGTCCGAGTGTCACTCAACTCTGCCCATCATTGTGCACCGCACCATCTGGCCAATTAGGCCACATGGCCTGGCCTACCTCAACCGGCGAGGAAAAGCCGCTTCAAGACTTACAATGATACATTTTTGGCGGATATATTCTGACTTTGCAGTCGTAGCCTTTGGGTTTAAAGTCAGATCGTACCTGAATTGGTGTTAGGCGCCCTGGAATAAAGTAGGAGATCACTGAAGGGAACAAAGAAGGGAGGAATCATGATTGGAGAAAATCCCAATAAATCTAGAGCATACGAAGTGCTACACATTACATATTGACTTAAATCGCATACAACATTTATTAAGTTCAATGTTCTAGAACCTCTGTAGCCTGAACTTACGCCAATGGAATACTCTTTATACTTTCATAGCTTCCTGAGAGCAGCGATTCGAATGTCAAAGACTGACCCCCATATGTGACAGGCTACGCTACCTAATGTTCAGCAGATAGGGCACTGGCGTATCTGTGCACTGTACGCAAGGGGCTCCGTGCACTCATAGTTGACCCGCCAGTCCCACTAAATTTGGGACGCGATTGCAATTACCGTTCAATCAACGCGGTGCGCGTCTCCCACGGAGAAAGAACCCCACGCGTGTCCTCGGTGCCTTGAGCAACATTAGGAACACACAGACAAAGGCTCCGGACCTGCCTACAGCCGGCCGATGATGCTGCGACGGCTTGACATCCCCATCGCAAAATTTTAGGCCAGACAGCCTCACCTCTCCCAGTCACAGTCACCTACGATCTGAATACGCGACCGCCATGCCTTCCCGTCGCCGCTCCAGATCTGTGTTTGAGGAGGAAGATGACGCGCAGTCACCCGCCTCCGAGGCCCCCAAACGCCAGAGGCGCTCAAACTCCTACGAGGAAGATGTAGAGGAGGAGGCGGAGGAAGAAGAAGAAGAAGGAGAAGAAGAGGAAGAGGATGGAGAGGACCAAGACATGACCAAGCACGAGGATTCCGAAGAAGCTAACCCTTTGGCGGACATCGATCTCCATACACCGCCCAACGAATACTCACCCGGTGCCGTCGTGCGCGTCAAATTGGTCAACTTTGTCACGTACGAGAAGGCTGTGTTCTACCCGGGGCCAAATCTGAACATGATTATCGGCCCCAATGGCACCGGCAAGAGTTCCCTCGTATGCGCCTTGGCTTTGGGTCTTGGTTACCCGACAAATGTCCTGGGCCGTGCCACCAAATTCAGCGAGTACGTCACCCATGGCAAAGATTCGTCCACCATCGAGATCGAGCTGAAGAAGCTCCCGAGCGAGCAAAGCAACCACGTCATCAAGTTGGAGATTACGCGAGAAAGTAACAATCGGCGCTTCTCCTTGCAAGGAAAGGACACGAGCGTAAAGAATGTGCAAGCACTAGTGGCACGACTACGAATTGCTTGTGACAACCTGTGCCAGTTTCTCCCTCAGGAGAAGGTTGCCGAATTTGCCGGTCTCGGGCCTGTTCAGCTTCTACACGAGACCCTGAGAGCTGCCGCGCCCGAGAAGATGATCACTTGGCAGACGCAGCTCAAGGAACTGTTCAAGGACCATAAGATGGCCAAAGCGAGGGTCGACACCGACGCCGACCAGCTAAAGAACCTCCAAGAGCGTCAACAGGGCCTCCAAGCGGATGTCGACAGGCTAAACGAGCGAGAAAGCATCAAGCAGAATGTGAAAACCATCAAGAAGGCACGCTGCTGCGCCGAGTACAAGATCTACCGCGATCGATTCAGGGCACTGAACAGCAAGAGAAAGGACGCAGAGAAACGCCTGCAAGCCCTCGAGCGAGCTGCTGGACCAGCACTGGAGGCTGTCAATGAGAAAGAGGAATACCAGGGCCGGATAGAAGCTGTTCTGGAACAACGGAAACGTGAGCTCAAGAGTTCAGAGACCACAGCTGAAAATGCTGCTCGCGCAGTCGAAGCCGTCAATGACGAGATCAACGATGCCCAGAACGTCATTGTGAACGAGAAGAAGGTTTTTCAGAACAAGAAAACCGAGGTGGGCAAGCTTCGTGGAACTATCCACAAACTTGAGACCGAACACCGAAATCAACCGCCGCATTTCGATGCTCAAGAGTGGAATCAAAAGATCGTAAGTCATCCCCCGGGAAGTGGAAAATATTGTACGGAAACTGACTTCATTCTCAAATGTAGCGCGAGAAGGAGCATAATCATCGAGAGAATGAAAGCGAACTCGAGGAGTCCAGCGAGAAGATCGCAGAAATCCAGGGTCGTGCTTCGTCGATCATTACCGAAATGAAGAAGATACATGCCGATGTCGAGAAACTAGGCTCGCAAGAAGGTCAAAAGGAGAGTCATCTCAAACGCATCAAGCCCGAGGTCCACCAAGGCTGGGAATGGCTTCAGGAACACAAGGACAAATTTGAGAAGGAGGTATTCGGCCCACCCATGCTCACTTGCTCTGTGAAGGACCAGCGGTATTCGAGACAAGTTGAGTCGCTACTCCAGGGCAATGACTTCTTCACATTCACCTGCCAGACAAGAAATGACCACAGGCTGCTGAGTGAGGAATTATACAAGAAAATGGGGCTTTCTGTCACCATTCGAACATGTAGCGCTGGCCTCGAAACCTTCAAGTCGCCAGCAGCGCCAGCTGAAGTCAACGCCCTTGGCTTGGATGGATTCGCCATCGACTTCATGGAGGGTCCAGAGCCGGTCCTGGCCATGCTCTGCTCTGAGAGAAGGCTGCATGCGTCTGGTGTCGCCCTGAAAGACGTCAGTCGAGATGAGTTTGACGCTCTGCGGAACGGCCAAAAGATCAACTCATGGGCCACGGGCGACACCTTTTTCCGAGTGATTCGAAGAAAGGAATACGGACCAGATGCGGCAACAACCAGCACTCGGCAAATCGGCCCAGGCCAATTTTGGACTGGCGAGCCTGTCGATACTTCGGAGAAGGCTGAATTAGAGAAAAGATTCGCCGAGAAGGCCGAGGAGAAGAAGGAAATACATCGCGAACTCGTGGAGGCCAAAACCCAAGCCAAGGTCTTTGTGGCAAAGAGAGACGCATTAGACACTGAAATTGTGGGTTTCATTTCTTACGAAGCTTTTGGACCCCAACTAACCTTGTGCAGGGAGAGTTGAAGTCGGCCAAGTCCGAATTGCAAAAGGTCCACACGCAGTGGACAACAATACCAGACAAAATTGGTACGTCGCAAGACTCCTTGCACAAGTCTTCTCCGCTCACCGCTAACTATGGCTAGAAACAAACAAGGCACATCTTGAACGGGCCCAGACGGCGATGCAGCAATGCAGAGCACGAATTGCGGAGCAGGAGCGTAAGAAGGACCAGCTCATTATCAAGAAGGCAGCTGCGGTCCTTGACCACAAGGATCAGATTGAGCAGATTCGAGAGGCCTACTTGGCCCTGCACGATGCACAGATTCGGCTCATTGAAGCGGCCTCTGACGTCAGGGGCCTAAAGGAGCGCAACGGCGACATCACGCAAGAGCTTGACAACAAGAAACAAGAGATCGTCAACTATGCCGAGGATGCCAAGCTAGCCAAGATAACTGCTCAGAACGCGCACAAAAAGGTCGAGAAGATCGTCTCTGCAGACGACAACGTGGACTTGGCAACCTATCAAAAGATGGTCGAAAACAAGACGTTGGATGACATTGACAACGAGATCAACGCAGAGGAGGCCAAGCTCGAACTCATCCACGCAGTCGACCCGAGCGTGCTCCGGCAGTTTGAAGAACGAGCCAAGAAGATTGCCGAAATGACAAAGGAGAGCGAAAAGTGGGCTCAAAAGCTCGAGAAGCTTGATAAACAGTCTAAGCAACTGATGATCAAGTTCGAACCAGAGCTGGACAAGATTGTCGCAAAAGTCAACGAAGCATTTGGCAAGAACTTTGAAAGGATCAACTGCGCTGGAGAAGTGAGTCTTCACAAGGATGAAGACTTTGAGCAATGGGCAATCGAAATCCGAGTCAAGTTCCGGTAAGCATCTATATCTTGTCTCCCCTTCTTCTCCCCTGAGCACTGTCAGGTTAATAAGTCATGTCTAGTCCAAACGAAGAACTTCAACTGCTCAACCAGCACCGCCAGTCTGGTGGTGAGCGTGCCGTGTCTACAGTATTCTACATCATGGCCCTGCAGTCCATGGCGCAGGCTCCCTTCCGTGTTGTCGACGAGATCAACCAAGGCATGGACCCCCGCAACGAACGAATGGTGCATGAGAGAATGGTGGAGATCGCATGCAAGGAACACACGAGCCAGTACTTCCTCATCACACCAAAGCTTCTCACCGGTCTGGCTTATGACGAGAACATGCGTATTCTCTGCATTGCAAGTGGCATATACGTACCCGAAAACGGCCACAAGCTGGATTTTGACAAGCTGATACGCCGGCAACGTGCACTCAAGAGTGGCGCATAAGCCAGTCAATGCCCTTGCATAGGAGAAACATGATGTGATCAATCGCAGAAGGATTGGCTGGCATGGAATGTATTTAGCGAGCATTGACAGGTTCACAATATGTGCTACTCCGTCAATGATAAATGCCAACTGATGTACAATTGATACCTTTTTTGAGCGCAGTCAGTAGCTGCAATGTAAGCAAAAGTCAAACCAGGGCCAAGCGTCGCCCCAGCGCCGGCCTAGCTTCTGCCCATGACACTTGCAGATGAGTTTCCAACAGCATAGAGGCCCGGAATCGTTTCATAGCGGCCTGCACTTGTTTCCCTCAGCGCCCGAGCTCGGTCATCGATCAAGACACCTCCCTTTGTCCCGAGGTCACCTGGCCAGATCTTGGCAGCGTAAAAGGGGCCCTTCTCAATCTTGCCGAGATTTCGATTGGGCGAGTAGGACGGGTCGCCCAAAAAGTAGTCATATACGCTGCTCCCTCTGCTCAAATCCTTGTCGACTCCAGCATCAACAAAACCATTGAATCGCTCGACAGTCTCGGCCAAACGATCTGTGCTAATGCCTATCCGGGTGGCAAGCTCCCCCAGCGTGTCCCCCTTGGTGATGAAGCCCGACTTGATGGCCTCTTCGGGAATCTCCGCACCCGGCATGTACCTCCCTGCAAAGAGGTACCGCTTCCTGTGCGTCGAGTCGAGGATCAGATACGCGGGGATCGTGTCGGTGGTCTCGTGCCGCTTCAGGATCGCTGTGCCCATGGAGTTGTAGTTCTGCGACTCGTTGGCGAACCGCTTCCCCTCCTTGTCCACGATGATGGAGTGCGGCAGGCCGCGGTCGTACAGGCTCCAGATGCCCTTTTTAGTGACCGGGTCGAAGAGCGCGGCGCCCCACCACGCCGAGTCCATGAGCGCCGTGGCCTCGCCGATCTTCATGGCGGCGGCGATCGGCTCGCCCGTGTCGGTCGGGCATGTGGATGTCCAGTCGGCCGTGATGCCCGGCTGCTGGTACTTCTTGCGCATCTCCTCGTTGCGGGCGAACCCTCCGGCCGCGATGATCACGCCGTGCGACGCCTCGACCGTGACATTTCTGCCCTCGCACTCGATGACGGCGCCCGTCACGCGCCCGTTCTCGACGACAAGCTCCTTCATCGGCGACCGCGTCAGATTCGGCGTGCCGGCGCGCACGTTCAGATAGAGCAGCTGGCTGGTCATGGACACGCCCGGCGTCGCCGGCTCGCTGCCCAGCAGACGGTTCCAGTAGGGCCGGACGACGAAGATCTTGGCCGCCGTCCACATGCCGTCGAGCGAGCATTTCGCGGGCACGATCTTGGACAGCTCGTACGTTTACAGCGGCAGCGGCGCGCGCACCGGGTTGATGTTGAGTCGGTCGCGCCACGCGCCGAACAGGTTGACGTCGAAGAGGTCCGCCTCGATCGTCCGCCCGCCGACCTGCGCGCCCGCGTTGTAGGGGAAGTAGTCCGGGTACGCGGGCGTCGGGGTCCAGGTATACCCCATGTCCTCGAGCCAGCGGACCATGCGCGGACCGTGGTCCAGGAACGCGGCCTTGCGCGCGGGCGACGACGTGGGCCCGACGTCGACGGTGATGGTCTCCAGGTACGTCCGCGCCTTGTCGACGCTGTCGCGGGGATCGGAGTGGATGTGCGAGTTGGGCACCCAGCACCCCGAGCCCGAGTAGCACGACGTGCCGCCGAGCTTGTCGCTCTTCTCGACGACGAGCGCCGACAGGCCGAGGGACCGGGCGCGCAGCGCCGCGGTCAGGGCGGCGCCGCCGGACCCGACGACCAGGACGTCCGTCTTGATGACGCCGTTGCCATTTCTGGTTGCTGTGGCGAGGAACTCTACGTTATTGGGCGGCGGGCCGTCCTTAAGGCGTCAACTTACGCGGGTAATCCTGGTCGACAGGATCAGGGCGCCGGCCGTGCCAGACAGGGCTAATGCGAATTGGACGCCTCTTCTGCGGAGGAGGGATGGTTTGGACATTGGGTTCTGTTCAGATGGAAGTATGACCCGATTTGCTATTTGGAGGTCATCATCGGGAGAGGCTCGGGAGAGATGCCACGAAAGCAGAAGTGGTACCTTATATATGATACAAATGATGATACATACAGACAGCAAAGTATTGCTGGTCTTTATTCCCGTGCCAGGTTACGGAAATATCTAATCATGTTTCCATTTTATATATACTTGTATTGGGCCTGTCGCTGGACACAGCCGACCCGGGATCCGGGTAATAATATCCAATGCTCCCTCCGCAAGCCCCGCAGCTCCGGTCCAGGGCCGACCGAGCCTGTCCGCCCTTATATCGATGAGGATCTGATATCTAAGAAATCTTGTTGTCGAGTCGAGATTGGCCAGTTGTCAGGAGCCTTTGTTGATTATCGCACTACATTGAAGTAAGTAAAGACAAGTCGCCGTGTCTTTCGTAGCTCTGTCAAAGTTCTGTCATTGGGCTGCGCGCTGGAGTAGACTCAGAGGTGGCACTTTGTTCTCCCTCGGCCTGCTTGGCATTTTTTTCCCACTGGTCCGTCCGCGATTTCACGAAATCCCAGAACACCGCGGCCCACGCCGGGTCGTACCTGGGCAGCACGCGCCCTCGTGTCCCGCGCGCGGGATTTCCTGCAATGGCCCTGTACGTCTCAAAGTACTCCTCGAAGTCGGGCATGAGCGACCAGAAGGCGCCGCCGTCGCCGCGCGTGGCGAGCCTGTACTCGTCCCACTCTTCCATCCAGTCCTGTGGCGGCAGGTCGGCGCGGCCTGCAAAGAAGCGGGCGACCGCGACAGCTTGCCACTCGAATATCCGTATGCCGAAACCTCCAGTGACCTAGGTCGTATATTTAGTCAGTCGAAAGCGATGACCCGGGAGAACCGGAACCCAATAGTTTCCGTTAGTACTCACCATTCCAACAAATGCCAGACTCGGGTTGTCACTTTTGAATACGTGCTGATACAACCCAGGTATCCGGTTGTTTACCGACTTGATCTTCGGCAGAAAGGGAAAACTGAAGTCGTAGCCCGTAGCGAACAAGATGACATCCACATCATCGGCCGACGAGCCATCAGCAAAGTTTACACGACCCGTGTTAGGCTCAAAAGACGATATTTGTGGCCGGTTATCAATGTGCGGGTGCCAGAACGGGGCCGTGCCAAATGCCCCGAACGGATTGCGCAGGGCGGATATGACGGGCAGCTTCGATACTTGCCGAATGTCGTGGAGAGCATCAAAGGCGGACACTGATCCTCCAACGACCACCACTTTCTGTAAGATGGTTGTTAGCGAGTCACCATGAGCCGCAGAGAGGGCAGTACTTGAACCCACTTTATCGCGAAAGTCCTCGACGTTGCGAAAGTGCTTGCTATGTCGAATCCTTCCCGGGAACTTGTCATCCCACTCGAGCATGCCGGGGACGTTCGGAATATGCGGCAGATAGTAGTGTCCCGTGGCGACGGCAACGGCGTCAAATGTCTCCTGCCACCAATAATCCGTCGCCGTCTCTGTCTCCGTCTCTGAGGACGACGCCTTCCTCAGCGTCAACACCCACTCGCCGTCGACGTACTCTGCCAGTTCGACCGACGTGCCGTAGGACACTAGGCCGGTGTGGTCTCCGCGGGCAAAGATACCTTCGACCCACTGGCGCATCACCTCTCGATGCCGGAACGGGGCGTCCGGGCCCCATTGCGCGCGTGCGCGGTCCGAGACGACGGCCGGGATCGGCTCCTGCGTGAAAGACATGATGCTTGGTGGAAGGTTGCTGTGCAGGTTCTCATGTGCCCCCGTGTCCGTATACCGGACCGAAACCCCCCTGGACCGCGGCGTCTCGCATGGAAATTGTGATGGGATCGCCACCGGCTCGTCTGCGCGCTGTTCTAGCAGATCGCGGAGACTTGGAATCCGGGGAGCCGGGTCGGCAGACAGGACCCTGGGGGTCTCGCTGTAAGCTGGACTGCGGGAGCATAGGACTTGGGAGTAGCTCATCTTGTCACCTACCATGTGCCGCCTGCTACATCCTGTCTCTCGAAAACTCGGATTGTATCGAAACAATCTTCCTTCACTAACGCATCCGTTGTTATTGCGCCGGCGGGTCCGGCTCCGATCACCGCCACACGGCGTTTAACGTTCGAAAGAGGCATAATAGGTAATACTGGTGATAATGCAGTTCAAGTTCTACGACTGGTGTTGTGTAAAGTCAAAATTGAAGACAGAGCCCGGAACACGTTTTACAGACGACAAAAGGCAGAGGCTTCCAGCCAGAGCTACGCATGTATTGTTTGGTTCTATTCTGTTACAAGTCCGAGTCTGACCAGCCCAGCCCAGCCCGCTATGAGTCCTCGCCGGCAGGCAGGTTTCGAGAAATTTCAATCAGTGGAGACCCAAATTTTAACCACCAAGACGGGCCCCGATCCGATGAATCGGATGTTGATGTTTCTTGTTCTTTACCAGGGGAATGCCCGGGAACAAAGACCTACGGCCGAAACGGATACTCTGCATCATACTAGGATGTGAAGACCCAATTAGAACGAATGTTGTCAAGGACAAGATTGTATAATAAAGCTTGGAATCCATGGCTCTCATCTTTTTGATCATATTATGGCGCCATGTTGCCAAGACTTGCGAAATTATAGTGCAACTCCACTTCAACCCGACTTCCCGAACTGGCCGCGTCCCTTCCTACTGTCACCGGCTCGCATAGTGACTTGAAAGATTATCGTCTCGGGGCTTCTTGGCAGAGCCAGCTGAAATATAGTATCACATTGGTCTCGATCGGAGAAGATGTCAATCGTTAGTGTCTTTACGAAACCGACAGATGCGTCTATGCTTAGACCTTTGCTTAGCTCGACTAACAAGTCAAGACCGCACAATGTCCCAGTCCATCGGATAACCATGATTCTTCTACAGAACATATTGAAAGTGTAAATTCTCCTTGTCCGTCATGTCCTTGAAGGCATTCGTGTTTCGCTGTGCTTCGTCCAAGGATAGCGCATCCCGACTTCCAGATGATGACGAACCCGGCGATCACCGGCAGGCAGCAGAGCAGCAGAAGAGGGATGCGCACGTTGCGGTACCGAGAGCATGTTCAGCCCGCTAGCGGAATCCCGACTGCGCAGACCGATCCGAGAGGGAACTGAAAGAGGATGCTCTCGAGCGAGGAGTAGCCAAACGTGGATACGATGAAGTGACCAAAGCCCGACACTGCACCGTTGACGGTGTAACTGTGGTATCAGTTAGCGATGACGAAAGCAGCAAAGTGTTTGGCAATCTCCTCATCCGGACGCCATGATCAGTGACACGAGCCACACTTTGGGATCCAGTATAGCCTCCTTGATCTGCCCGATCCTGATGTCCTGGTTACCCACACCCGTCTGCCCCAGCCGCAACCGCTCGACGGCCACGCGCCGCTCCTCGGGGCCCAGGAACCACGCGTCCGCGGGCGAGCCGGGCAGGAAGAAACACCAAAGACCAAAGAGGAGCGTCAGCCCGCCGGCCAGGACGTAGATGTACTGCCACGGCGTCAGGGACCCGGTCGTGATCCGCGCGAAGCCGTAGTTGAGCGCCCCGCCGACGATGGTGAACCACCCGGTTCATGAGAACCACCAGCTCTGCCGCAGCGCCTGCTCGGACTGCGTGTAGTAGCCGCTCACCGTGATCATGAAGGCCGTGGGGATAATGGACTCGGTGAATCCTGGACGGAGGCAAGGTTAGCAGGGGAGCTGAGGATGTGAGATGTCGGTATGGACTTGCCCAGGAAGAACCTTTGCACGAGAAGGCCTTTCCACGTGGTCACGCCCGTGGTGGAGGCGCAAATTATGGCCCAGATGATCACGGCGGGTGCTAGCACATGCCGCGTTTTGAAGTGCTGCATCGTATAAGTCATCGGGTAGGAGCCGACGAGCTGGCCAAAGTAGAAGATGGATGTCGCCCAGCTCAGCCGGGAGGTGTCCGTCTGGCCAGTCGATGGGTTGATGACCGCGAGTTTGAGATCCGCCGTCATTCCGAACAGAGCTGCACTGCCGAGGATTGCCTATCATTCCGTGTTGGTCAGGGCGTAGAATTTCAGTACGTGTGCGACTTTTTTCAGAGTCGATTTGCGCTTGCCTTGTCATAGTACACCAACCCGTAACCTACAGGATATGCAATCAGTATTTGTAATAAATGTAGATAATAATTGGAGGCATTGTACCTATATCCATTGCTGGCATCAGAAACCAGTCAATCTTTCTCAACACTCGCTGTTCAACTTCGGGATCCAAAGGCCTTGCCTCATCGCTGATAATGTCCAGAGTCGATCCAACATTGCTTGGTTTCTCATCGACTGTCTCATGACCGCCGGCTTCTAGGGATGCCATTGTAACTTGTGCAGCTTTCCAAAACCCGCGATGAATTGCAGATCTTCAACGACCATCACAAGCTGTGTCTGGTTTGTGGTTTCTCGGGCTTGCAGGACGAATTCTTCTTCTATCCAATAAAAACGAGAAACGGTTGATTGCCTATACATGCAGTTCGCTGAGGGTAAGGTCACAACTTTGAGATCTGCAACATCCCCAAGTTCATACCGGAGCACGCCGGCCGGCCGCAGCCCGAGATGGTACGGCGACACTGGGCCGAGATCGAGTCTTTTTTCAAAGAAGATCCATGACGGCATCGTCAGAAAGCTGTTTATCGTGTTTGCTGTCGCGCTGGGCCTGGACGACGAGGAGTGGTTCGTGAACAGGCATCGGTACGAGAAGAGCAGCGGCGATCACCTGCGGTACATGAAGTACTACAGGAGGAGCGAAGAGGAGAATCAGAAATTGGGAGGAGTCTGGTTGAAAGGGTGGGTTCCTCGAGGTCGTATGCTTGATGATACTTGTGCTGATACTATTTCTTTCCTAGCCACTCCGACATGGGAAGTCTGACGCTCCTGTTCAGACAGCCAGTCGCGGCGCTGCAGGTCCTGGCAGAGGAGGGAGACTGGAAGTGGGTTAAACCGCAGAGCGATGCGTTGACCGTCAACATTGCAGACGCTCTACAGTTCTTGACAAGTAAGCCAAATATGCCGATCTGACATGCTTAAATGTGGACAACTAACACCGTTGTAGACGGCTATCTCAAGTCGAGCATTCACAGGGTCGTCGCTCCACCGCGGGACCAAGCGCACATTGACAGACTTGGTGTGCTCTACATGGTCAGGATCGAAGATGACACTGACCTCGTGCCGATCAAGGAGTCCCCAGCATTGGCTAGTCGCGGCCTCGTTGAGGAGCAAGTCCTCGGGAGCGACGGCCAGCCCGTCAAGGCTGGGGAGTGGGCTAGACAGAGGATTATCGAGAACTTGGGGAACTCTACTGAGGCGGCCGGAGATAACCAGGTGGACGAGATTGAGATTGTTCGAGGAGTCCGGGTCAAATATTTTGAGTAGTTAGGCAGTTTGGACTGTAGCAGATAACACTGCTCTATCGTGGAAGAGGATATCTCCGTCGGCTAAATGCAATTGCGGACTTCTTGGTGTGCCTCTGCTATTGGATTACTTTATACAGTACAAGTTGAAAGTATGCCAGATATTGTATACACTCTCAACTTGCAAAGCAGAACCAAAATGACCCTCTATGAAGTGCTTACGGAGTGCAATCATCTGGAATCAAGTGGACTCTTTGCGATACCAGGTGCAAGTGTGGTGGAAGCCGCAGGGGGCGCATGACGTGATCCGACAGCATTGGTTGCCCTAGGCCGGTGTATCTCAAGTCGTCGGGAATAAAAGGTCAACAATGCAGGTCGCAATCAGTGCATTGCAAGGACAAATATCCCCCAATATACCGTTTGAAGGGAACATTTCAAGTTTGACTGACCTAATAATGGCATCCGCGCGCCCAGTTATCGAGTACTACTTCTCATTCATCTCGTTATGGTCCTACATTGGTAGCCGGCGGTTTCACGAGGTCGCACGCCAACACAATGCCAAGATCGTCTACAAGCCGGTAGATTTGATGCACGTATTCTCCGTCTCGGGCGGCCTGCCCGTCAAGAAGCGCTCCGCCCAGCGGCAAGCGTACCCACTGCTAGAGATGGAGCGCTGGCGCAGGATCCGCGGCATCCCCATCGTGCCGCACCCCAAGTTCTACCCGGCGGACCCGTCAGCCGCCCACCGGGTGCTACTGGCGGCTATTGAAGAGTCGGGGAGGGACAGCGCCGCCGTCCGGACGTTTGCCCACCGCGGTCTGCAGACGGTGTGGGCGGACGAGGGGGACATCGCAGACCCGGAGACCATCGTGTCTGTGGCGGACGCGTCTGGTCTCGATGGCCGGCCCCTGCTGGAAAAGGCCGAGTCGCAGAGCAGGTTTGCGGACGAGGAGCGGCTGTTGACGCAAGAGGCGGTGCAGAGGAGATACTTCGGAGGCCGCATCTATTCTTACCGGGATGAGCCGTTCTGGGGTCAAGACAGGCTGGAGATGCTCGACGATGTCATCAAGAGCGGTCGTGAAGCGATCACCCTGCCCAAGGAGATTGACGGTTGAGAAGCTTCTTGACCATGCTACGTGAATATGTGATACAACATACTAGTTACAGCAAAAGGATTGGAAATGGATGGATGCAGAATGGCTCTGGGCGTGATTCGTTCAGGGTGTTAGCTGGGGTTATTCGGCGGGCCTCCTATATTTGTTGTTCAGTGGGCTTCCAACAGGGCCGTTATTCACCTCGTACAACCCCTTTAGTTGTTCTCAGCACATGACATATATTACCACTTATCGATGGTTCGGGAAATACTAGCCTCTGAAGGAAATAATTAAGTTTTTGGACATTTTCAAAACCGTGGAGAAGAGGGGAAATAAATGGCTTCTAAGAGGCATCATCTATACAAAAGTAACCTAGGTGACAGGATCGACAAATCTGTGGAGGAATCTGTACCATAGGTATTGAAGAAAGGTGGCTATCTCAGCCAATCATAGAATGATCCGACGTACATGAAGAAATTGATCGGTACTACATAGAACTTAGCTGCGTGCAGGTAACTCATTTACTAGGGACATCTCTTCCTATGTATATCGGGCCCGATCAATTACAAGAACAGGGAGCAGTATCAGTTTGTTGCTGTGACGAAGGAGAACATGCATTTCGGGTTCGGGCAGCATGCATGCCCTGGGCGATTCTTCGCCGCCAACGAGATCAAACTCATCCTCTCGCGCATTCTGCTCCAGTATGATTTTAGGCTTCCTCATGGCTCTGGAAACATGGCGCGAGTCGAACAGGGGGGTACTTCTCTGCCGAACCCGCGTGTTCGACTCGAGTTCAGGAATGCGAGCGTGGCATAGTGGTGAATTTCGGGTACTCCATGGTGTTATAACGGGGGAGAGGGCCGCTGGTCAGTCCTAATTGTGGCAAGATATTCGAGATGTGCCGCTCTTCTCTGCTAGCTTGATGCTGTTCATAGGACTGAATCGGTTATTTTTATAAATTTCGAAAGAATTAAACAATCTCGTCGGCCGGTGGTTATTCACAATTCGGCATGGTCTTGACACAGATTTATAAGGCGTCGCAAGAGGGCTCTATGTGTGATTCGTTCAGGGTTTGGCTGGGTGTATTTAGCGGGTCATCGTTAGCTGGTTTTCATAGAGCGGGGCCTCTATAGTTGTTGGTCATAGTGGACTTCCACGTTTACAACCCCCTGTGATGTTGCCAGCACACCATATATGTGAGCAGCTACTTGTACGGTGTAGATGACTAGATACAATGATCTGATGAATCGTGGGATTATGTTAAGGTTTCTGACAATTCCGAAAACAATGGAAAAGAGAGAAAGAAGTCGACTCCTAGGAGGCATTACACCCAGGCGGGAAGGAGCAAACAGGACTTGAAGGTAGACGCTAATTCCTCCCGCCGTCCATTCCATTCCAGGCAGCAGCTGAATGGATGGCTATATTACGCTCAATGCAGGACTCACTGCAGGAGGATGATCTCAATTACACCGGTCTGACTTCTCCTTTTTCATTCCTCTCGCACGATCGCCGCCACCATTTACACGTCTCGCAACAAACGTGCGACAGAAAATCTTGATAACCATGGCGTCAGCGGCTCCGCGTCCAGCCCAGCCAGATACGCAGGCTTCACCGCCAGATCCAAAGGTCTACCTCGACGATCCACGCTTCAATCAGTCATTCACGATCCCACCGGGATCCAATCGCAAGGAGCCACTGCATGTCACATACAGCGACTTTGGCTACCGGAATCCCAATGAGCCCGAGAATGAACATGTTCTCTTGTTTTGCGGCCCGTTGCTGAGCACGTAGGTGTTCTGTTGATACCAAACCTCTGCTTTTGCCTGATGCTTACTTTCCTCACCGCATCCAGTCGCTTCCTTCATGCCGCAAAGGACGAAGTCGCAAAGAAGCACCGCATCCGCGTCATCTACCCCGATCGGCCGGGGATAGGTGGCACGACCAAGGCCGATGCTCAATTTCGCCTAGAGACGTGGCTGGAGATCGTACCGGCACTGCTGCGGCATCTCAACGTATCACACGTTTCCGTGGCCTGCCACAGCGCCGGGACCCTCTACGCCCTTCACATGTTGTTGCACCTTCGCCATCTGCTCGACCCGAAGCGTCCCTACGTTGCATTGTGTACTCCTTGGATCCTGCCGACTCACTCGGGCGTGCAGACCATGAAGTTAACAACCGCCCTTCCCACAGTGGTCATGAGGCAGTTTGGCGGCCTCGCCAGGCTGATTCAGTCCACCGTGGGCCCCGTCGCTGACTTCAGCGGGGATCTCGTCCGGAGCCTCTCTGCCTCATTTGGTTCTTCTCAGGAGCAACAGGAGCCGGTAATGCCGGGAACCGACCGCGACATGGTTGCTTTCGAGGTCGCCCTGATGGAGAGCGTTATTGATCACGCGTACGCTGAGAGCATCCAGGGCATGAGTGAAGAGCTCCCGCTCCTCTTCAAGAAATGTGGTACCGGCCAGTCTCAAGACGCCGACGCCTGGGCGCCCTGGGGCGACATTGACAAGTACGTGCCGATGTTGGCAGAGGCAGAGAAGGCCAGGGTCGGCTCCACCACGTCGTCACTGAACGAACCGGACCAGATGATCCCGCTGGAGGTAGAAGTCTTCTTCTCCGAGAAGGATCACATGATTGGGACTTCGAGCGGACCCGAATGGTTCAGGCAGTGCTGGGGCCCTGAAAACCGTGGAGACCACATCCGTTTCCAGAGTCACATCGTCGAGGGCGCCGAGCATGATAATATACTTGGCCTGAGGTTTGGTGTGATGGAGAGGATATTCCAGAGTATCTCTGGCAGCAACCAGGCGGAATAGATTCCAAGATGTTATACACGAGGCTCACCCCTTTCAACGCCATCTAAAAACAAACGTCAGAAGAGCAAAGGCCGCGGTTCAAGCCTGGAAGCAATGTTGTTCGTGCCAATATCGATAATCTACATTCCGCGAAGCGATGATAGCACTTTCGACTTCAGGTATCGCAGCGAGTTTGGCTGGAGGGGAGGGTTATGGCCCAACCTCACCTGGCAATGGATCGTCAAGGTGAGGGTGACAAAAGCTGGCCGAGGACGCGAGAGGGGGCGCCATGGCTTTGTTCTACAACAGACAGGAATAAGAGTACCTAGGCACGAAGATACCCGACAACCGAAGCATCGGAACGGAGCAAAGCCAAGCATGTTGCGGACTCCATGCTGCGGCGAGATGCATACATCTCCGTGGCTTTCCGGCACAATCCTGCGGGCCAGGCATCATGGAATCCACATCATTGCCACGAGAAAATGCAGCACGGCTGTATAGTCAAAGTGTATCCTAACAATGACAGCGAATTGGAATCCGACACCATACACATGGATCTGCCGTGTTGCCAGCGTCTTGCGTCTTTTTGTTACTCTATTCATCTTGTCTTATATCCAGCATACCCCGCATGGGTATAAGAATGCAGGTCGCATTGCCCATCTCTGCCCTACGAAACTATATTAAAGGCAGCGGGCTGTGATCCAGATACTATTAGTCAAATATTGTAGTCTCCTCCGGCCCGGCCCCCGAAGAAAAAGCAGTCTTCTGTTGGGAGCAGCTAGCAACGCTCCTCAGAAGAATCTGGTACCAGTAACATTGCATCTGGGAGCGCTCGGTACCGTACAACCCCTATCTGCCACTGGTCTGCCTCCTGTGATTGGTAAAAATGGCAGGTCGAGGCCCTTTGGAGGAGCCCCTGGGGAAAGTTCCGTGGTGCCAAAGGTTATCCCCGCAACAACGACGGCATGAGGTTTTGAGCCGCATTCACGACACTTTGAGTTCATGGGGTTGTCCTAAATCATAAAAAAAAAGACGACCATGAATCCGTTCTGTTGAGACGTCAATAGCGTCCGTCTCCCGACCAGGCACATCACATACCGACCTTCCTGCACTGCCAACCACATCTCTTTAGCTTCAAAGTTTTGATTCTTGCGAGATGGCAACCATCAGCACTATATGCTTGCTACCAATGCAATCCTCCGAATAGTCTCTGTCCAGCAAGTGAAAACATTTTCACCTTGCGCATTAACCCATGCCTGATCAAACTCAACCCCAATATCTAGGTCCAGAAAGACGTGAGATGCCATCCAGGCCACGGTCTACGTTGAATAGTTGTCTGATCCGTAACTAAAGCAGCAAGACCCCAGAGCGACGGGCTCAAAGTCGTTATGAGACTTATGCGGAATATCAAAAAGAAAAATGAGATAATATAGGCCGCCAATAAGCGTATCCAACGATGTCTTGGATCTAGATCTTCTGAAGTAGTGTAGCGAGACTTGAGGAGAATGCTTAAGCAACTACACTTTCACTTTGAATGATATGTGAGCTAGTCTGGCAGTCCCTGAAACGACTTTCCCAAAGTTACATCCGTCGCCCAGACTGGCCTCCAGATACGATGCCCTGTTTATGTGGACTGCAAATATTGGAGTATGATGTATCCTGCTGCGAAACCATGGCTGAAAAGGTGCATACGGGCGTCCACAGTTTTGGATTTCAGCGTTTGTCCGAGATCACTAAGCATCGGCTGTCGGCCTGTGGACTCTCCTTCCTCGCACAATGATGCTATGATTCAACATTGTAGGAGGTGATCTTCCGCATACTATGATGAAGGTGGCTACTCGCGGCTGGATCCCGGTGCGTTCTGGCGAGTATAAAGAAAGATGGACGTCGCATCATTTCCCTCCTGGATCGTCTCATCTTTCATCATCCACATTACTACACCACCCACCGTCTTTCAACAATCCCATTCCTCCAAAATGTTCAACGGTGAATCATCCAGCTCCAACGCTGCTGGCAGCGTTGATCCCTACGCCCTCTTCGAGGCCCTGACCGGCAAGAAGATCAACCGCGATGACCTGTCCGAGGCCTCCTCCAAGACCGAGGACTATGATGACCTCCGCGACTTTGACAACCGCGACAACAACCACGGCCACATGGGTGAGATCCAGCCTGACCGTCCCCCCAAGGACAACGAGGTCATGATCGGTGCCATCAACCCCTACGCCATGGTTGAGGCCATGCTTGGCCACAAGCTTGACCGCCGCAGCAGTAAGTAGCTTCGTCGACTGCTTGTTGAAAATAAATCAATGCTAATTTTACCTACCAAGTGAACGTTGCTCGCATCTTGTCTGATGTCTTGCAGACCGACTATGATGAGCTCTTTGACCTCAAGCACCGCTCCGTCCTCTTTGCCGGTCTCCAGCTCAACGAGAAGGAGCGCAGAGCCGAGGAGCTGAAGGAGAGCGACATCAAGATCCTCCGCGAGCGTGACCTGGTCACCCCCGACCTGTCCAGGGTCATGAAGCTCGGCGACCTCGAGAAGATTGGCCTCCAGAAGCTTGACGAGACCAGAATCAAGGAGGCCCGCATCCAGAACGGCAAGCTCCGCGTCGTCCTCCAGGCCGAGCAGATTGCCCGCACCGTGTCCAACCGCGAGCTGACCCAGAGCATGAGCGAGCTGGCCACCCGCTTCCGCAAGGAGAAGGAGCAGCGCCAGTGGACTCCCCCTAACGGCGCGTGGCGCGACATTGACGAGGTCGTCTTCCAGCACGCCCCCCAGCGCCTGGTCGCCGATGTCAACCGGTTCCGCCTGGGCTACCACAACTCCATGTTCGAGGCCAACGGCGACTGCAACCACGTCGGCCGCTTCGACGACCCCGTCCAGGGCGCCACCAGCAACTCGTGGCTCATCGCCGCCATCTTCTCCGTCTTCTGGGCCGACCCGTCCCAGATCCAGCGTGCTTCCCGCAAGATGCCCCGCCGCCACGAGGGCAACAACAATGACCGCAACATGCACGACGAGGACCTGAACAGCGGGCACAAGCTCCAGATCAAGTTCCACAACAAGGGCGGCCGCAACAACGCCGACACCCGCGTGGTCGAGGTCGACTACGAGGTCCCGATCAACAAGTCGTCCAACGACCCCATCTACTGCCGCGCGTCGGGCGAGAACGACATCTGGCCGGCGCTGTACGAGAAGGCCTTTGCCAAGTGGATCACGCGCACCAACTCGGAGCGCCCGGACATCACGCAGACGCAGCACGGCGACCCGATCAAGGCCATGGCGCAGATCAACGGGCGCGAGCCGCACTACTTCTTCACGGAGCGCCACCAGGCGCACGAGATCCTGGGCGTGGTCCGCCACAACAGCGTCAACTTCAAGACCATCTGCCCGATGGCGGCCTTCACCCACGCCTCGGGCTACATGTACCGCGGCTCCAACCTGGTGGCCAACCACGCCTACTCGGTGCTGGGCTGGACCAACCACGGCGAGCGCCAGTACGTCATCCTGCGCAACCCCTGGGGCGTCACCGAGCCCATGGGCCTGACGGCCTACCCGGGCCTGATCGACCGCGTCGAGCCCGCCTTCTGGCGCCCCGCCTGCCTGCTCGACCACGAGGGCGTCCTGGCCGTCGAGGCCCACGCCTTCCGCGAGTACTTTGCCTGCATCGGTGTCGCCAAGTGAAGGCACAAGATTTCTCCTCCTCCTCGGCACGATGAACACCGCCAAAAGACGGAGTCGTCTGCGCAGGGGCCGGCGCCGGCGCCATCTGCCTCTGACGTTGACGACCTGTCGGCGGCGGAATCTCTCGTGATCAGTTTGCGGCTCGATGCTCGGGAGCTCGAGGGCATGCGAGGTGAAAAAGGTGTGTATAGAGAAAATTGGTGGAAAAATTCAAAGCAGATGTGAGGCGGGTTAAATGCTTGCTTGAGTGATCCCATAATTTACATAGCTTCGGCATAATAATACAGGCGATATATCTCAAAGGCGGCGACGTATTTGGTGTAAACTAAGTACTTCTGTTCCTGTTAGTGCTAGGAATGACGATAATACGCCTACCTTTTGGGCTACACCAACAGGTAATACTTGTCGTTTTCTGATTCGTGAAGATCTTTTATTACACGACGATTTGTCGCCATTTGCTGCCGTCCATCAACCGTTGCCTTTCAGCAAGGCTCTTCTCGGGCGAGACAAGATAAACGGTAGACCATCGTGGTGCCGGCCGTGAAAGTCGAGCAATGAGAAAACTATCTTGAGAATTAATCCAGGGGTCGCGCCGGATCGAATGACAGGCACGGCAGTAAACATCGGCTTCAAGAAGCTGCAGACATCCCGTATTGTTAAACACAACATTAGAGGTTGGAACCTACCTGAAGGTTTAGAAACACAAATACGGGCGAACCCGGGCCGGCCTCACCCCCAGTACAGATGTCGGAGACTGGAAGGTCGCCCAGCTTTTAGCGTCATTTTTGACAGGGGGGGCCTTTCTTGGGGTCCGAGCTACCCCAAATTGTCTGGGCGGGTTCGTGTCAAAAGTGAGGTTTGTCGTGTCTGTCCTGGCTGAGGTTTTATCCGTGATTTTTTCTATCTCCCGTCGCCGCCAACGCCAATTGGAACTTAGAATTTTGTTTGGCCGAATCTCTTACCTATAGAGCTTCTTGTATTCACCACTGTATCACTATAGAGCTTACCGGGCTCCAATTGTTTATCTCGAGTGCTTCTACGTAGCACCGTCTGTTTTCCGCCCTCTCTCCGTATCTCAAAAGTCACAAGATTCCGAGGTCGCCCATCATGCTTCGATCGGTTCGAGTTGCAGCTGCCGGCCCAGTCAGGAACCTGCTTGGGCCGAGGGCTCCGCGAATGGCTGCGGGATGCACATGCAGCTCCTCCGCCTCCGCATCATCATCGTCTTCGATCGCTCCCTTCTCCAAGTCGTCTTCGCTGTCGACTCCTTCCCTTCGATTCCAGAGAAACTTCCACGCAACTTCGTTAAGAATGGCCGACACCAGAACCGAGAGCGATGCCTTTGGCGAGATCCAGGTCCCCGCCGACAAGTACTGGGGTGCCCAGACTGAGCGCTCCCTCGAGAACTTCAAGATCAACCAGCCCCAGGACCGCATGCCTCCGCCCATCGTCAAGGCCTTTGGTATCCTCAAGGGCGCTGCCGCCACTGTGAACATGAACTATGGCCTTGGTATGCGCTGCCCCTCCAAATGACCTTCCCGCGAAGCGACTATACATGTCGCACTTTGCGAAACCCCACCAACCTTATATATCGTGGATTTTGTATAAGTGAGCAAAACACCTCAAGTTCATCGGCTAACGTGTTTTTTTTTTTGCACCAATTTACAGATGAGAAGATCGCCAAGGCTATTCAGCAGGCGGCCAAGGAGGTCGCCGACCTCAAGCTCCTCGACCACTTCCCTCTCGTCGTCTGGCAGACGGGTTCCGGTACCCAGTCCAACATGAACGCCAACGAGGTCATTTCCAACCGTGCCATCGAGATCCTCGGCGGTACCATGGGCTCCAAGAAGCCTGTTCACCCCAACGACCACGTCAACCGCTCTGCCTCTTCCAACGACACCTTCCCCACCGTCATGCACATTGCTGCCGTCCTCGAGATCGAAGACGTCCTGATCCCCGCCATCAAGTCTCTCCGCACCGCTCTGCAGCAAAAGGTCGATGAGTTCGACGCCAAGCAGATCATCAAGATTGGACGCACCCACTTGCAGGATGCCACTCCTCTGACCCTCGGCCAGGAGTTCTCCGGCTACGTCGCCCAGCTAGACCAGGGCCTGAAGCGTGTCCAGACCTCGCTGCCCGACCTGAAGGAGCTCGCTCAGGGTGGAACTGCCGTCGGTACCGGTATCAACACTTTCCAGGGCTTCGCCGAGGCCATTGCCGCCGAGGTCAGCAAGATGACCGGCAAGGACTTTGTGACGGCCCCCAACAAGTTCGAGGCCCTCGCTGCCCACGACGCCATCGTCCAGGCTCACGGTTCGCTCAACACCCTCGCTGGCTCCCTGACCAAGATCGCCCAGGACATTCGCTACCTTGGCAGCGGCCCCCGATGCGGTCTCGGCGAGCTGAACCTGCCCGAGAACGAGCCCGGTTCCTCCATCATGCCCGGAAAGGTCAACCCCACCCAGTGTGAGGCCTTGACCATGGTCTGCGCTCAGGTCATGGGTAACCACGTTGCTACCACGATTGGTGGCATGAACGGCCAGTTCGAGCTCAACGTCTACAAGCCCCTGGTCATCCGCAACCTCCTCCACAGTATCCGCATCCTGGCCGACGGCATGACCTCTTTCGAGAAGAACCTGGTTGCTGGTCTCCAGGCCAACGAGGAGAAGATTGCCAACATCATGAAGGAGTCGTAAGTGATCATGTCAGTTTTGTTTGTTGTCTACTCATGCTAACTCGTCCCCAGTCTCATGCTGGTCACCTGCCTCAACCCCAAGATCGGCTACGACATGGCCAGCAAGGTCGCCAAGAACGCCCACAAGAAGGGTCTCACTCTGAAGGAGTCCGCCCTCGAGCTCAAGGCCTTGAGCTCGGAGGAGTTTGACAGCCTTGTCAAGCCGGAGCTCATGATCGGCCCCTCTGCCTACAAGGGATAGATCGATTTGACGTGAATGCAATGCGACAGGTTTGCTACGCGTCCTGAACCTTTCGAATTGGTTCGAGGTCTCATGAGCAAAACGGCGCATTTCATCTCGTCAAGTTGAGTGCACATTGTAAATCTATTGCCCCTCGTCTGTGTGTATACCAGAGGAAGGATGCAATTATAAATAGTATCACAAATAGACAAAAAAGATCAAAAATTACCGTGCTCATATCAATATTCCCATGTCCATTGGATTTCTGCTACACGTGGTGTATCATCTTACATGTAAACATACACGATCTGCAACAGCATAAGAGTCACCGACCTCGAGAATATCGACCGACTGGCAAGTATACAGAATACGATATAATGAAATCTTCCGATTCCGATCACGTGTCGCAGAGAAGTGAACCATTGGTCTGAAATATAGAAACAGAAACAGACTTCACGAGGATCGAAAAGATCTCGGCAACGGCCGGAAATATCCGGCAATCCAAGGTTAGCTGGGGGTCGCGATCCGACCTCGGCAAGACATGGGTGGCCCAGCAGATAGACGCTCGGTATTTCGGCGCCAGGGCGTCATCGGCGTTACGGTGCTTCCATGTCTCGTTAGTGTTTGCTTCGCCGCCATTCGCTGGTCATAGCCTGTAATTCTAATCGAGTAACAGCACGAGAAAACCAGCTGATAACCAAGACAGCTTGCAACTTGCACCCGAGCTCGGGAGGACTGCTTTTGGTTTTTTGTGTAAATTTGAGTGCGCGACAGTAATAGTATCAGAACCAAATAGTAATAATCGAGATTCTGCATACTAATGCCGTATGAAGAATTGGTCGACGATCATTCAGACGTCGAATCTACAAAGGCTACTTCCGTCCATGCGGCCGGACCCCGCCCGATTAAGGCTGGAAACATGCCTATCGCTCCAGGGAGGTCGAAGCAAGAAAAAAAAGCTGGGGAAAGCTATTTTGCTGGTGGTGTAGCTGGGAGCTTGGAGTACCGTATATAATAGATAGAGGACGTATGGCGGGCGGTCGGGGCTACGTTTATTCTTGAGAGAAGAAAGGAGCTTCATTTATACAACGACTCTCGACCTCTGTTGGTGGATCGGAATTGACCTCGAGTCTACTCGCTAACCTAGAGCTTTCCCATCACCAAGCAACTACTGCTCACTATCCGCCTGTCGATACTTTCGGTATTTGCATGTGTTTGACTGACTACTATCCGTCGTTCGCCTTCCCCACACTTTCACAAGCTCGAAAGCTCGACCATCCAAGTCGGCTAGAAGGGTGCCAACCGTAACACCCCTCTGCCCGAGAGACAGACGAGACTCAGAGCGCCGAGCTTAAGGGCAAAGCTGCGATACCCCAGCCAAGACCGACTGACTCCAGGGCTCTCTCTCTCTCTCCCTCTCTCCATTTGGGGCTGGGCTTTAGACCTTGAGAGGTCGACATTTCTTACCCCGGCAATCAGAGCCGCCTGACTCCAAAGTCCTGTCCCCCAGTACCGAAGTTGGAGGACCCAGACGGCATAGGTCCCGTCTCATCCTCGTCAACGTCACCGGCTGAGCCGAATCATCTACTTACTTACCCATCCATCCATCCCAAAAAGACATAATTAGGTAGATTCCGGCCAAACGCTTGCTGGACTGTTTCAAAAAGATTTCTCTTTTGAAAACTCAATTTCCCCTCTCTACACACTTTGTCAATTGACGTTGTTTCTTCCCCTTCCCGGTCTGGAATTTACATATTGGTACCCCTCCATTGGCCCGTACCACACCTTACCATAAGGAACCGACTTACATACACCAACTACCCACCTACTCAAACACGAATATACATCGTCGTAACATTATAAGCACAACAATCATGGCACAAACAAGCACCATCCTGCAGGGTGTCAACATCCTGGGCACAGTCGGCCAAGAGCACAAGAAGATCCTCACACCAGACGCCCTGGCCTTCCTCGCCCTGCTGCACCGTTCTTTCAACAACACGCGCAAGCAGCTGCTGGAGCGCCGCAAGATCCGCCAGGCCGAGCTCGACAAGGGTGTTCTGCCCGACTTCCTGCCAGAGACCAGACACATCCGCGAGAATGCCACATGGAAAGGCGCACCGCCGGCCCCGGGTCTCGTCGACCGCAGAGTGGAGATCACGGGCCCGACGGACCGGAAGATGGTTGTCAACGCCTTGAACTCGGATGTCTGGACATACATGGCTGATTTCGAAGGTCGGTCATCCATCTTCTTCTCACCGGAAACCATACCGAAACTTTTTACTAACATTGTGATAGACTCGAGCGCACCGACATGGGATAACATGATCAATGGCCAGGTAAACATGTACGACGCAGTGAGGCGCCAGCTTCAGTTCAAGCAAGGCGAGAAGGAATACAAGATCCGCACCGACCGCGTGCTGCCCACCCTCATCGTCCGCCCCCGTGGTTGGCACCTGGAGGAGAAGCACGTAACGGTCGACGGCGAGCCCATCTCAGGTTCGCTCTTCGACTTTGGTCTCTACTTCTACCACAACGCCAAGGAGGCTGTCAAGCAGGGCTTCGGCCCCTACTTCTACCTCCCCAAGATGGAGTCCCACCTCGAGGCCCGCCTCTGGAACGACGCCTTCAACCTCGCCCAGGACTACATTGGCATGAGCCGCGGCACCATCCGGGGAACCGTCCTGATCGAGACCATCCTGGCCGCCTTTGAGATGGACGAGATCATCTACGAGCTGCGCGACCACAGCTCCGGGCTCAACTGCGGCCGCTGGGACTACATCTTCAGCGTCATCAAGAAGTTCCGCCAGAATAGCAACTTTGTCCTGCCCGACCGCAGCTCCGTGACTATGACGGTGCCCTTCATGGACGCCTACGTCAAGCTCCTGATCCAAACCTGCCACAAGCGCGGCGTGCACGCCATGGGCGGCATGGCCGCCCAGATCCCCATCAAGGACGACAAGGCGGCCAACGACAAGGCCATGGAGGGCGTGCGGGCCGACAAGCTGCGCGAGGTGCGCGCCGGCCATGACGGGTACGTCGCTCGACACTTGATGCTTCCCAATTCTTCCTTTGCTAACTGTCCTCTTCAGTACCTGGGTCGCCCACCCGGCCCTCGCCGCCATCGCGTCCGAGATCTTCAACAAGCACATGCCGACGCCCAACCAGCTGTTCGTGCGCCGCGAGGACGTCAACATTGGCCAGAACGACCTGCTCAACATGAACGTCCCCGGCCAGATCACCGAGGAGGGCATCCGCAAGAACCTGAACATTGGCCTCGGCTACATGGAGGCGTGGATCCGCGGCGTCGGATGCGTGCCCATCAACTACCTCATGTAAGTATCACCCGCTACCCTCATCGCATCAAGAATGAAACGGAAGCTGACATCGTGATCAGGGAGGACGCCGCCACCGCCGAGGTGTCGCGGTCGCAGCTCTGGCAGTGGGTGCGCCACGGCGTGACGACGGCCGAGGGCAAAAAGGTCGACAAGGCGTACGCGCTCAAGCTGCTCAAGGAGCAGGCCGACGAGCTCGCCGCTAAGGCCGGCAAGGGCAACAAGTACGGCCTCGCCGCCCAGTACTTTAGCGGCCAGGTCACGGGCGAGGACTACGCCGACTTCCTGACCTCGCTGCTGTACAACGAGATCACGGCCGTCGGCGCGGCCAGCCCGGCTAGCAAGTTGTAAGATGTGTGAGGGCTGAGATGCGGGTGGGGATGGGATGGAAAGGTCCTTGATCATGTAAATGCAAGCACGTTTTTTGAGATTTTTACAGGTACGCCAATAACTAGAGAAAGACATTGGCAAGTACATAATGAGCTCTGCGAAGAGTGAATTTTGGCGGTCCTTGTGCATGATATTTACTTATTTTTCCATCGAGACGGTACTTACATGAGCCCGGCTATCCTGTTGCAGAACTAGGGTTTCTCGGAGAGATGAGATCGGCCCTTGCCCACTGCGGATGTAGATCGTGACGAACAAGATTTCTCAACAAACCCCTTCTCCCTCACTCTCGCTTGTCTTTCCCATTACATGTGGAAGAAGGTCGCTGCACGCGTAGACGAAAGAGGCAACCCGTGGCTTGCATGATACTGTACGGACAATTTGGGCTTCCCCGAGAGACACCGGATGGTCGCGTTGGTCTTGCGTTGTAGCTTTGGCCTTACCACTGCGACTATTGCTCGTAAAATGACCGTTATACCTAATGTATTCAACGTCTATGATATGACTTTCCGAAGCCTGAAGAGCTTGAAAAGTGCGACAAGGAATGGTATACACAACTCAGGCGTACATGCCGGACTCTGGCTTATGGCATATTGTCTTGCCTGTGAGTATGGTTTCACTGAGAAAATTTTTGTACGAGTCTCCTAGATGTGAGTAACTCATACCATCCCCATAGGTAGTCTCTCAAGATGGCCGTGTAATGGAGCTTCTCCGTCCAGACTCTATCGTATAAGCCGTCAAGCATAGACGGATGATAGTGAGCGCTTCGAACGGGCTACGCCGTTTGATTATATCCTCATGGCAACAAGTACAATGTACTACCCAAGATCATCTGATCTTCACCGCCACTCACTGCAGCATTCGGCGGATTGGCGCCACTATGGTGGCATCAATTCGGTGAAGAATGTACTAAACAAAGCTATCAACCAAGCCACGAGATTATAGCAAGATCTCAGGAGGGCATAGAAGTAGGATTGCTGTAAAGGTAAAGTTAGCCAGGGAATTCTCCCCATTGGGATGTGCCGCCATCATTCCTGGAGGTTTGCCTATCCTCCCGGGTTGCAGTTGCCACTTCTACCCTTTCCGGCCTCTCTCGACAGTGCAGCTGACCAGTGCGTCCCAGTTAGAGCTTCGAGACTTCCCTGGTATCTGGCTCAAGTACGGCTTCTGCTCATAGGATGGCAAAAAGCAACCTTGTCACTTCGGCTTTTGTTCAGAATTCAGATCGCTCCTACAGGCACGCCAAGAATTGCCCGATCCATATCCCGAAGCCATGAGTGACCCAGACGAGATAGGAACGCAGCAGCCCGGAGCGGAAGCGGAGCCAGTCAATGGGGATACATTTCCATACAACCAGTTTCACGGCTTTGGCAATCTGCCTGCTGAGATTCAGCTCAACATCTGGGATATCCATCGACATCATATGACCGCCTTTCGGCACTACATGGTCCTGGGATGGCGAGGCCGCGGATATGCTGCGCTCAACTGCAAAACCAACACGTGGCTGCCGACTGTAGTCGATACTTCGCGACACGGCACAGGCGATCCCTTGGATCCTCGAGAGAAGCAAATCGAGCTCAGCAACAGATTCCAGCTTACCGTGCCAACCTCGGGTCCTCCCAAGGGGAGAACCCTACTACGTACCCCCATGCGGAGGAAACGCAAGACGTATATCGACCGGATCCTGGACGGCAGCTGCTTTAACGACGCGATCGCTTCCCAAACCCTGAAACCCTGGGTCAACTTCCACAGGGACGTCGTCTTCTTCGACTCTCTTGGATTTCGATTCACGGGCAGACCGCGACTCCTTGCCGCCAATCTGGGCGTCAGTTTCAAGTGCCAGGTCGCCCCCGATCACTGGGTCACCAGAATCCGCAACCTCGCCTTCTACGTAGACGAGCCGCAGCGGCAGACCAAATGGTATTTGGACGACTACATGGACGATTTCATGCTGGCGAGCATGGCCGCTCTGCAGCAAGTGTTCATGGTGTTTCGTTGCGAGAAGTGCACTTTGGAGTGTCTCCACGGCACCCGCGGCGGCGTCGACGAGTTTGGCTTCTGCCACGAGCCTCCCGTTGATGGGAGACACAGACGCTATTACGGTTCCGTCCCTGCATTTTTCTACGTGCCCTGGCCGACCATGGCTGAGAACCTTTGCGGCTTTCAGCCGGAGAGGGCCAATACAATGAGAAACTACATGCTGCAGCGCCTTATTATGGCGGGCAAGCCCCAAGTCGAGGTCATCATTGTAGCTGATGTCGCCTGCGTGATGTGAGCAGGCAGGGAATCGTTTTCTATTTGTCTTGTGATGGTTTGTGGACAGGTTGAGCTTATGGTATGCTTTCAGGTTTTTTCTCTCGAGACTTTTTAGCAGGAATAGAATTAGACACTCATGCTTTTCAAATCCAGAGGCGCAGGAAATGCGGAACGGGGACTATCGCGTTACTAGGTTGGCTTATGATACGAATGGTACAGGGCTAGAATGACTGACTTAAATAGCAACTTAGACGACATTAGAATACTTCTTGGCTATTGGAACTGACCTTACGTTTTCTTTGTAATTGGCGGCCATTGCGCACAACTTTTCTGGCGCTTACGCAGCTCGACGACGCAATATGATATACATGCGTTGGTGTTGAATATGTTCAACAATACTGAAGCTTTATAAATCATCTTCGCGTAAGATTTCTGATGCCAATCCACAATTTTTACTTGGAATATATTATACGGTTTGGTTGGCTGTGAGAAGCAATGCTCTCGTACGTTGTTTCCTGGCAAATTCGGAGCCCAATACGAGTTACGGCTTGCTGGTTACCTCAAATGGTAAGGTTTGCGCAACTCCGCATCCATGTATCATACCAACATGATCGGGGGATTCTTCAACAACACCAAATAATACAAGAGTCTAGGACCCTTCAAACGCTCCCACATGCTACCACTGAGTTGCGCAAAAACAGATCTATGAGCAGAGAGAGACTTTAGTCAGGCAATTGCACAGCTCTACAATCCGATCCAAGTGAAAAATCGCCACCATGAAGACGGCGCTCCTGGTCATCGATATGCAGCAGTACTTTAGCGACATGGCCAAAAAGGCTACGCCTAGCATCCAGGCGCTGCAGAAGCACTTCTCCGACACTGGCAAGCCCATCATCTACACGCAGCACGGCCACCCGGACTCAGACTTTGAGCCGCTCTACCGGAACCAGCTGGTGCGCAAATGGGGCGCCGAGGGTTGCATCCGCCGCGGCAGCCCGGACTGGGAGCTGATCCCATGGGTCAGGGCGTCGGTGGGCGCGAGCCCGGTCGTGGCCAAGAACACGTACGACGCGTTCGTCGGCACGGAGCTGGCGGCCAAGTTGGAGGGCGTAGAGAGGGTCGTCGTCTGCGGCGTCATGACGGACTGCTGCTGCGAGACGACGGCCCGGAGCGCGTTCAACCGCGGCTGGGAGACGTGGCTGGTCGGCGACGCGTGCTACAGCGCCGACGAGGAGCAGCACCGGAGGAGCCTCGCCGACTATGATTTCGGGTACGGTCCCGTGTGGACTGCGCGCCGGGTAATCGAGGCCCTGGAGCAGGAGGGTTGAGGTTTGTCTCATGTCACGGATGCGGACTGAAGTCAAGGCGCAGTCCTCTCCTTGTTGCTGGAGAGCTGAAATCCAGAAGTCATCTTGACCACTGGCATATTTCCGACTGATCCAAGTTCAAGGTCTCGGGGATCTATATGAAGCAGGACAGAGCTCTTGGAGGTCACTGTGCAACGCAACCTTTTGCGAATGTAGGCGGTAGATAACAGCAGGCATTCAGAATTGCTTTTCGATAGCATCCCCAACAGAATTTTGCGGGCGGCAGATATATGTAGAGTACTTGAATTATCTACCTTTATCTCAGTTAATTTCCGTTATCTGCTCGCGTCATGTTGACTTTTATTTGCTTGCAGCACTTACACAAGAGCGGTCGAAAGTAAATGCCTTCTTTGACAATCGTCTTTCAATTTAGCAATGCCATCACACTGAGATGCTATAATTATGAGATGACAAATCTGTACGTAGCCCTCAGTTATCAATATCAAAACGTACCTGCCGTCGCGAATTATTGTTATTACCTACAGCGATTACCCTCAACGAGAGTTCAAGCCAGCACGCTTGGCGAGTGGCTTCCAGGGGGGCTAGGCTGCTCCGGGACTGCGGTGAGACAACCACCCCCAGCTTTGCCGGTCAACCGTTGGTCTTATTAACCCCGAGAGGGATCTCTTTTTAAAGTTGACAGACACCTCGTCATCTGCTCGAGGGTAGAATCACATTGCTCTCGATCTAATCCTGCGATCTGACATTTCTTGTTCGACTCACTGTCCATCTGCCCATCGCGAGTGA
Source organism: Pestalotiopsis sp. DP-2020a (assembly GCA_018115615.1). NCBI lineage: Eukaryota > Fungi > Ascomycota > Sordariomycetes > Amphisphaeriales > Sporocadaceae > Pestalotiopsis > Pestalotiopsis sp. DP-2020a. Next base: position 202,446 of record JACVEI010000045.1, on the reverse strand, counting down.
CGCCGGAGCAAGACTTGAATGGCAACAACACAGCTAGCGACTCTGGCCCGGGCTGGCCCCGGAGCTGTAAGAGCTCCAACACTGCTTCTGTCAAACGCTGTCGCGAATGCAAATCTGTACGATGCATCTCGGCGTCGATGGCGCGGAACTCTGTCGACGGGTACGAGCACTCTCTACTCCTTTCCAATGTCCCTGCATTGTTTTTCTCCCCTTCCTAATCCCGCGTTTCCTTATCTTTGCGCATGGGTTCGCGGTCGGCGACCTCTCCGAGTTTCTTACTGTACACGATGAGCTCCACTAGCTTCAGCGCCCGATATAATTCACCGATCTCGGCAGCGCAACAGTTGCCAATGGCCCAAGGGCTCAATCAAGCCTCAAGCTACGTCCCACGCCGTCTTGCCATATTCAGCCTACGAACATGATACAAGTGGATCATCAGACACCAGCCCTCTCGGGTCATACTCTGTACCCTTGGGCCTCTGGACGACGAAGAACCCACCAAGGCGTCAAAGGCGTTCGGACCCTTGCACCGATTTTCTGATCGCCCTCAACTAGCAACTTGCGGTGTTTCCCTGAGATCATGCGAACCAGAGTCGTTGGATTTTTTTTTTCTTATTTGTTCCAAGTGGCGGGCCGTTTCCTTTGAATCGTTGGCTTTCATCTATCTTGCCCACATTTAATTCCACGGATCATCTACGGGTCATAGCCATCTTCTACTGATTTTCTTGCGAGTCCATCACCAAGAAGGCATTACTACGGAGTATATTAACCTTGCCCTGGCTTGATAGCAGGTACCCCGCCAGCGCCACTACTACTATCGTCTACTACCCCTCCATCGCGACAAAAGTTCTTAGATTGCCACACTCGAAGTTTTCACAGCAGCGTCGCAACCATGGGCCGTCTCACTATCCAGAATATCAACCAGCACGTCGTCGAGGCCAAGTACGCCGTCCGCGGCGAGCTGGCCGTCAAGTCGGAGGAGTACCGTGCCAAGATCCGCAAGGGCGACGCCAAGGACCTGCCCTTCGACCAGGTCATCAGCGCCAACATTGGTAACCCCCAGCAGCTCGACCAGAAGCCCATCACCTTCTTCCGCCAGGTCCTCAGTCTGCTCGAGAACCCTCTGCTGCTCGAGCACGAGGATGTGCTGGTCAACTCCCTCGGCTACAAGACCGATGTCATCAGCCGCGCAAAGTGGCTCTTGAGCCAGGTTGGAAGCGTCGGTGCCTACAGCGCCAGCGCTGGTGTGCCGGCGATCAAGGAGAGCATCGCCAAGTTTTTGGAGAGTATGTGGCCTCTATACCGTGCAAAGCTTTGGGGGATGGCCTGATTAACACATCTATAGAGCGCGACGGCTTCGCTGCTGACCCTGCTCACGTCTACCTCTCGGCCGGTGCCTCGTCGGGTGTCAACACTCTCCTCCACACCATCTGCGCCGGCCCCGACACGGGAATCCTCGTTCCCATCCCCCAGTACCCCCTGTACACCGCCTCTCTGTCGGTCCTGGACGCCACGTGTGTTCCCTACTACCTTGACGAGTCGTCCAACTGGGGCACCTCCCTCGAGGAGATCAAGACCTCGTACGAAAAGGCCAAGAGCAGCGGCACCGATGTTCGCGCCATCGTCATCATCAACCCCGGAAACCCGACGGGTGCTTCGCTCTCCGAGGCCGACATCCGCTCCGTGATCGACTTTGCCGTCCAGGAGAACCTGGTCATCATGGCCGATGAGGTCTACCAGACCAACGTCTTCCTCGGCGCCTTCCACTCGTTCCGCGAGATCCTGCTCAAGCTCCAGAAGGAGAACTCGGACAAGTACAAGGGCGTCGAGCTCGCATCTCTGCACTCCATCTCCAAGGGTATGGTGGGCGAGTGCGGCCACCGTGGCGGCTACTTTGAGCTGATCGGCTTCAACCCCGAGGTCGAGGCCGAGATCTACAAGTTCGTCTCCATCACCCTGTGCGCCCCCGTCATCGGCCAGTGCCTGGTCGAGCTCATGGTCAACCCGCCCCAGAAGGGCGAGCCGTCGTTTGAGCTCTACGACAAGGAGTACAGCAAGATCTTCAACGGCCTCAAGGAGCGCGCCTTTGCCCTGTACGAGGCCTTCAAGGACATGGAGGGCGTCGAGTGCGGCGAGCCCCAGGGCTCCATGTACCTGTTCCCCACCATCAACGTCCCGGCCAAGGCCGCCGAGGCCGCCAAGAAGGAGGGCCGCACCCCCGACGAGCTCTACTGCATGCGCCTGCTCGAGGCCACGGGCGTCTGCGTCGTCCCCGGCTCCGGGTTCGGCCAGAGGGAGGGCAGCCTGCACTTCCGAACCACCTTCCTCGCCCCCGGCACCGAGTGGATCGGCAGCATCAAGAAGTTCCACCAGGAGTTCATGGACGAGTTCCGATGAGTGCCCTGACATGAGAGAGAAATATTTCTGCTCAAGTCGCCCTTTGAAGCATTCTGGTTCTTATACCAGCGGCATTGCATACCCCCATACGCATTGCGTTTGATTCCAAGCATCTCGGGCTCATGATATACGCTGTTCTTGGACTTTTTTCGACGACAGCATAGTAGAAGGCATACAAAAAGAATGAATAAATAAATAAAGTCTGATCCACACTCGTCCAAATCATGTGTAAGCTGTTCCAACTGGCTCAAAATATGGGCTGCATTGCATTTTGATTAATGTAGTTCATTCGGTTGCGTTCGTCTATGTGCATGCCCATCTTCTTTCATACATACGGCCATGCTCTAATTCGTGCGCCGTGTCTGACATTGTGGGAGCCCATCCACAGTTATTCGAAGCCATTCACGCAACCTAGTTCATACAAAAACAGATTTATGCCCGCTCGCTACCCCGCAGACGCACGGCCTGGCCGTACTTTTGCAATTTGGTGATGAGCTGGTCACCCTGCTTCACTACGTCCTGGTACTGCTTGTTCTTGTCGTCGGGGCGGTTCGTCTCGATGACACCCTTGCCAGTGACGCGATCGATGGTGCAGGGAATGCGGCCGCCGGCGATGAACTTTGCAAGGTCGCTGGAGTCTCGTGTTAGTCTCTGACTCGTGGAATAGTTTTGCAAAGCGAGAAGAAGCATATCTTACCGGTCCAAAAAGTCCACTGTCACGCCAAAGTCGCTTGCCATGCTCTCCAGTCCAACGACGCGGTAACTTTGCAGCAGCTGCTGGTAGGCACGGAGTCGCATCTCGCGGATGAACCAACCGCGGTGCTCGTGCAGGTAGCGGTCTTGTGTCAGAAATTGCTCCTCGACTTGAGCCAGAGCCTGGAAGAACAACTTGTAGTGGCCGTTGTACAGGCTGTTTACGAGCTGTGCTAGCGACGAGAAATCGACAGCAGCTTCCGTCTCAGTCTGGTCGCCACCAGCGCCCAGAGTAGTCAAGTTCACGACTGTGGTACCCTTGGCTGCGGCGCTGGCAGGTTTGGCGACTGAACCGGACATGTTGGTGTCCTCGTCGGCACCAGGGCCGGCCGAGATGGCACCCGAGAGGGCGAGAATCTTGTCCTCGCCATCTGCGCCCAGGATGGCCTTGATCTCGGGCGCATCGACGACCTTGCTCTTGAAATCTACCCGCTTGAGGGATACCGAACCTGCTAATACAGAGTAGACTACCAGGTTGGAATATGTGCACAACTCGTAGCTGGTAAAGGTCGACAGCGAGTCGAGGAGCAGAGGAGCGGCGAGATTGTAAGAGCGGACAGTGAGCAGATGGAGACCCTCGTAAGCCTTGAGACGGTTGCGACGATCCCAGTCACCTCCGCTCTCCACCAGCGTCTTTGCCCTGATGATTTGCTTCTTGACTAACGACTTGTCGCCAAAGAACAAACCGACTCGAATGATGGCGAGTACTAGATCAATCTTGGTGCCTAGTATACCAGTCTTCTCGAAGAGGTCCTCGTAAGCGGCTAATGCCTTGTCCTATAATCAAACCACCTCGAATTAGTCAAGACTCCAGCACAGTGGCAGGATTCAACGTGATGCAGAAGCAGGGACTCGACGTACCTTGTCGCCGACTCTAGCGTAGATCTCTGCTCTCTTTCCCCGTGCAGCCGAGACCTCGGTGTCGCCGGCCTTCTCAACAGCCTCGTCCTCCTCCTTCTGCAGATCCTCGAGCTCCTTGTCGTTCTCGGCCTTGAGCTTCTTGTAAATCTCCTCGTCCCACGGCAAGTTGGCGCTCTTGGCTGATCCAGTAGCAACCATGCCGACGGTGCTGGGCTTGCGACCCGTCGACTTTTGCGATGACGCAGCTGTTCCCTCGCCGGCGGGGTTCAGGATGCCCTCGGTGGGGTGCGCCAGGTACCTGTAGAGCGATGCCATCTTGTGCTCGCTGATGGCATCTTGGAGGACTTTCGTCGAAGCCTGGACGGCGGGTCTGGCGGCGTAGGGGTTCGTGAGGGTGAAGACATGCTGGCTCAAAGGCAGCAAGGGCCATTTGGCGTACTGCGGATCGGAGCCCATGGTTGCTTAGAAGGCGAGAGAGACGGACTATGATATGGTTGTGGTCGTCGTGTATTCGAGAACTCAAAGATCCTCGTAAATCCAAATGGGGGGGTGGTATTAATCCTTGGCTTGGATTCCGAGCTCGAGACGGAAGATCGAAAAGGCAATGGGATGGTGACAGTTGTAGTTGGACGAATGGATGAACCAAAGCTCCAGCCTTCCGCTACGTACGTGATGAGAGAGCAGCGAGCATGTTACTACCTAGTGTTTGAATGGGTCCTCAGCAGCGTGAGTGGCCCGAGCGGTAAGGCGGCAGGAAGCTCTCGTAATGCAACAAGCTGCGACCAATCAGAAGCCGACCTAGGCCCAGGACCTGAACGAGCCTCAAAAAGATGGGTACGTAATCTGTACCTCGTACCTCGTCGGTACCTAGGTTACCTGGGCTCGCCCGCCGGCTGCTGGGCTCACTGTCACCCACCATTCAAGTCAATGTTGCTCCAGCAATTTATTGCAGCCAGCCGAGCCAGCGGCGGCCCAGCGCAAGCGACGGTTCTAGTCCTCGCCCAGTTCCTGCCAGTTCCCAGGTCCAAAGTCCCCTGGAGAGAAGAAAGGGCCCCACTGTCCGATACCTAAATGTAGACCTGGTGGTCGTGGACTTTCCTTCTTCGCCCAGCTTCGCATCTCAAATTGAAGCTGCTTCCATTTTCAAATTCACTTTCCACTCGGCGCAGTAGAGCAATTCTTTTGCTCTTGCATTCCAACAAACGAACGGAGCCGCCATTCAACCTCGCATTGATCTCGACGAGAAAACTCAAAAATCACAACAAATCACGGCGCTTTCCAAGAATCACACCACTCAAAGACCCGACCACACACGCGCATCATGGCCAGCGACGCGGAGGATAATGTGAGGCCGAAGAAACGCCTCGTGGCCGGCTCCAAGCGCAGAACTTCACAGTCTCCCGATCGCAATGGCAGCAGGAGCGCAAGACGGGAGGAGCCCGAGGAAGACGAGCTACCACAGCCCTACGACGCAAAGAAATTAGAGCCTGCCAAGAAGCGGCAACGATCGACGTCGCCCTCAGCTGGAGCTCGCAAGCAGAAGAGGCCGGGTCGCGTAGCACGTCTCTCCTCGGCCGAGCGAGACGAGGCCCGCAGACGCCAGGACGAGCGCGAGAAGGCTGCTGCCATTGCAGCTGAGCATGCCGCCCGGGGCGCCATCAACGACGTCGTCCGCCAGCACTACAATGCCGTACCCGAGAGAGGCAGGGACTGGCGCAAGACGGACAGTAACATCAAGGGCCTGCGGGTCTTCAACAACTGGGTCAAGAGCACCATTATTCAGAAATTCTCCCCAGACGAGGACCATACGCCGGGAGCCCACGAGGAGGGCAGAGACTTGGCCGGCGCCGGGGGAAAAGAGCTACTGGTCCTCGACATCGGCTGCGGCAAAGGTGGCGACCTCGGAAAGTGGCAGCAGGCACCCCAACCCGTACAGCTCTACGTGGGTCTGGATCCCGCCGAGATTTCGATCCAGCAGGCCGAGGATCGCTACCGGCAAATGTCCCAACGGGGCGGCCGAGGTGGCAGGGGCGGCGGCAGGGGCGGCTACAGAGGAGGAAGACACCAGCAGCGACTGTTCGAGGCATACTTCTACGCCAAGGATTGCTACGGAACTTCGATTGGCGACATCAACATCATTCACGACGTCGGCTTCGAGTCACCCAGTACTACCCGCGGTTTCGACATTGTGAGCATGATGTTTTGCATGCACTATGCCTTTGAGACGGAGCAGAAGGCCCGCCAGATGCTCAAGAATGTTTCTGGCGCGCTCAGGAAGGGCGGCCGCCTGCTTGGATGTATACCCAACTCCGACATCATTGGAGAACAGGTGACCAAGTTCAACGAGCGCATGAATGCAAAGAAGGCCGCAGATGCTGACGCTGGAGAAGTGCCGCAATCTGATGACCACGAGGAAGGTGAAGCCGAGCAGACGGCAGAATGGGGCAACAGCCTGTATAGAGTCAGGTTTCCGGGCAAGACTCCCGAGGATGGCATATTCCGACCCCCGTTTGGCTGGAAGTACAACTTCTTCCTGGATGAGGCAGTCGAGGAGGTGCCCGAGTATGTTGTGCCCTGGGAAGCATTCAGAGCTCTCGCCGAGGACTACAACCTGGAGCTACAATGGCACGAGTCTTTCAAGGATATCTGGGAGAAGGAGAAGGATGATCGGGTACTCGGACCGCTCAGTGAAAGAATGGGCGTTCGCGAGAGAGGTGGTGGCCCGATGCTGGTGTCACCTCAGGAGATGGAGGTTGCAAACTTTTATGTTGCCTTCTGCTTTTACAAGGTCTAGATATCTGAGAGCGAGACTATGGTTTGACAGAGTCTAGACATTTGAGAGGGGGACTAAATAATGATATCGCATCAAAGCCCATCTATTTGACTGATCGAGTTTGACTGTCCGTGACTTGTGAATGATTGAGCAGCGCCGGTCGTCGCCATATCTGAGCATGAGTCTTACTTGTTCACGACGACTCAATCAGGACAAAGACAGCTGTGCGTCTGTCAATTGACTCTATTCCCCAACAAGGACGAACTTCATTTCATGGACGAGCCTGTGAACCGTATGTCCGTTCGAAGCTCGTCCGAGCCACTACAAAGAACGTTCTTGGCCATGTCATCTAAGAGCACCCGGACCCAAGACTGCACTCATGCCACGCCTATCAGAATTGGTTCTGGCCGGTGAATACCGAAAGCCGCCGCAGAGTCAAGCTTCTCAGACTAATTGTCTCTCGTACTGATCCGTAACGTGACGCTGGCCAGCAAGGAGTTCCCTTCTGGGCTCGGCTCGAGTGTTCTTGCTGCGTATTTCTACAGCGGCCACGGTTAGGAATTTGTCATTGGAGGGCCTGCTTCGCATGAATGGGCTGTTTGCCAGAGTCGTCAGCTGTGCATCTTGCTTGAACTTGAGATCATGAATATATGCCTAGGGGGCCAGTCAGTGAAGATGTCCAGAAGAACACCATTTTTGGAGGGATATTGATTCTTGCTTGAGTTTTGGTCAGGAAAGAATGGTGGCCGACTTCATTTTCCCGAGCAGAGTTATAAATATTGAACAAGGTCGAGATCTCGTGAGAAAGAGAAAACATTCGAGCCACGGGCTACCGAATATCAAATGGTGCTTTCATCTCTCAGTATATTGCGTACAGACAGCAGTTTAACAATGAGATGGCTGAAAATCCAGTATTTATACACTGTATCTCATGATTTCCTAGGTCATTCCTCGCAACGAATGAAAGATGAGATCTCTGTCGGTCAAGAGGCATCTATAAAGAACCCGAAGTTCGTATTTAAACGAGATTGATGTGGCTTGGAAAGATCCCAACTGTCAACCCTCGTCATTTGCGATTATCTTTGGTATATCCATTGCCATATCAGGCCAGCCTTTGTGATATGGCCTTTAGATCGAGCACCTACTGCTGAATAGCATCAGAGCAAGTCAATTAGCAAGTCCTAGCATGCCCAAACGGTGAGCCTCATGATGATTTACGTTAGATCTATTACGATACACATTCCACCAATATACGATTCACAGGATAAGAACTCTACTGACGCTACGCACTGATGGGGCCAAACAACAAGGAGATAGAATTAATTACTAGTTTCCAATTTCTTGTCACAGCTACATGGCCGATATGTGGCTTCGTCTTTCTGGTTCCTTCCCACACGGCATGTTTCTTGTCTCCCGTGGTCAGATTCTCATGATGTTTTAATTTCTAGAAGTATGTCAAATAGCACGAAGATGTCCCAGCTGGCGGCAGCAAAGGTGTCCCACTGAGTTCACCCGACTCCAATACTCGACCTGATCGGTCAAGAGGTACTCCTGAGGAGCTGATGGCGATCTCGATATCAGCGTCGTGAGAGCCTAGTACACTATGATATGGCAACATCCACGAAACCACGACCAACTTAGCTGGACAGCATAGCACCGCGGTGCTTCTCACCACTCGTGATCCGAATCACAATACCATGACCTTGATGATATCATCATGCTAATTTGCTCTCATCCGGCCCCCTCTCTACCCACACCGGCCACGCGAGACTTTCCAGACTGTTGAGGATCAGGGCACATAACCCTCCCAACCTGCTTGAAACGCGCCCGTCAACTTTCGTTGCTACCCAACCTCATGCCATCAAGATCGATGCAGCCGAACTTCACCTCGTTGAGAGCGACTGGGTATACGCGGGCTCAACAGAGGCAAGTCCGTGAGTTGGCCTCTCGAGCATTCTCCGGGGATTCCAAACACATACTTGTCCATCTCCGTCTGGCGTCTCTCGCCCCCACGCAGAGGAACTCGGTTTCCATCGGAGGTCGTAGAGTATACTGCGGCCGTGTGTCATTTCGCTGCTATAGTCGGCCCTTTGAGACGGGGCCATATGCACGTATGAACTGACTTTTACCTCTTGGCACTCCCCATCTCATGAGTCACTCGAGACATTCTCCCTTCGACGGCATTCTATGGCGTTTGTGAATGACAGCTTTGCTTCGTTTCATATACCGAGCTTCGGCTCAAGCGTGACCGACGGAGGACTCTGGGGATACAGAATGGTCACCGGCGAGTTCATTGACGATCTTCTGTATGGAATCATTTCCAGTGATATTGACTTTTCCGCGACTCCCCCGGATAGCCCCTTATGGCCGTAACCTAGGCATCCCACATGGGGCAGTTGGCCCTGACCGGAACGGTCCAGTTGCATACCGCAGCTCGGTGTATATACCTAGGTTCACGGTGGATGACCGGAAGACCGAAGTACACCTTGTACGTACGGGTTTTCGTAGATCTTCACCGAGGCATCGAAGACAATCTTGCAACGGGCAAAATATTGCACCATCACCATGTTTACCTCAGCTGTCAGATTGCCCTCGACACTTGCGTTTCACGCATGACTCGATGGAAACAGTCTATAGAGCAGACCCGTCCTGCATACTTTGCGCCTTCCGCGTCGCAGGATAGCATAGTATAGTATAGGCAGAGCGCAGCTGTCAGAGAGAGGACAAGCATGACGCCACGCCGCAGGCACCCACGGATGCCCCCCCACCCAAACGATGATGCAGAAAAACGTGACGAGGCTGGGTTTCCTTTTATTTTAACTTTTTTGCAAACGCCCCGAGGCTAGTTGCCCGCGTGCGTGCTTCCATGTATGTACGAAATACACACAACCCATGGGGCAGACAGGCACAAACCGCAACAGACCGAGCGGCCCTATCGACTGACTGCCCTACGCACAGCCCAAGGCATTACCTGCCTAACTGTCCACCGTACGGCGCTGTGATTGTTCCAAGACAAACCTGCCTATACCATACCACTTCCAGGCAATGGTGCCATGCGAATTTCGAGACAAGCGATGATAATGCCAAGAGACACCCATCTGGGAGCCTCAAGCCACCCTATTCCCTATTCTCCGTCCTAGTGTACGATCCGGCGCCGATGCCATCCGCAACTTGCTCCGGACTACGTAGGTATTGGTGGCGGGAAGCGACTTGCACACAAAAACCGTGAACATACTCCCGTGATGAGGTAAGGAGAATCGAAAAGTCGACTGCTCTTGTCAAAATATGCATGTCTTGTCTGCACCCGACTCTCGCCCATGCCGCCCTACTGCAGCCAGGCCTGTATTAAGATGGCAGCGAGCGGCCCCCAGCAGATCCAAAAGGTTCCAGGGAACATCCCCCATTCTGATTTCCTGCTCCCCGCGCAGAAAGTCAATTGGCCCTGACAAGTTTGCAAGTGAGATGCAACGTTATCGTACATGACATTACAGATGTGGGAGGGGAGAGGGGGGCAAGGGGGGGGGGG
>JACVEI010000045.1:136508-192100 GCA_018115615.1 Pestalotiopsis sp. DP-2020a | reverse complement strand
GGGGGGGGGGGGGGGGGGGGGGGGGGGGGGGGGGGGGGCGTGTGTCTTCGAAATTCTGTTTTCCCTTTTTCTCTCTGCATACTCCCCGGGGCAGACCTACAGCTAGCTGCCAATACTTGGAAACCTCTCTTCCCATGTTTCCCAACCAGAAAGAGAAAATGGACAAGGAAGCCGTTTCTGATTGGTCTCGTCCTAGAAGGGGAGGGGGCATGGATGGGATCGGTGTGCTCGGACGGGAGAGTGCTTGCAGAAACAAGCAAATCATTCGGGCGCCCCAGAGACGGTACAGCCAAATGTCTCAAAAGCCTCTGGGACACTTTTCTTTCTCATTGGGCATGTCACTTTCAGACCAGCATAATTCTGTTTGTTTCATTGATGATCAGGGGAGTCTGTTCCTGCCGTATACTGCCTTGTGCACTCCCGGGGTTTTTGATCACGCGGCGACGTCGAGGATGGAGAAGGTCTTGGCCGAGAGAGACAGCTGGGGTATAGTCGGGATGTTCTGGTGCTCGAGTAATCTGACCCTCGAAGTCGTCTTGGCCCGTGGGATACTTGCTTCCTTTGCTAAGCCGGTGTAATGAGATGTGTTCCTCAGTGTACATGTAGACATGGTCATGCCGGTAGACGAGGCCGACCTCCTTACTGTCTAGTATCCGGGTATCATCGCTACTACTCATCGAGATCATCCGAGCCGGACCTGTCAACTATACTAGCAACACAGCCATGTTGCGTCACGTAGGGCCGAACAGGACGATCCCCAAAGAACCGTTCTGTTCTATTCTGGCAAACCCGCAACTTTAGCTCCGAAAAGAGTTCCTGCCGAGCGACCATTTTGGCACGGATGGGCAAGAGTGAAGGAGAGATTCTGACCTCATTGGTCGAACCGCTCCATGCATGTCTCATACTGGACTTATTTTTTAGAGTTTCCACTCCAATCCCATTATTCCTTCATAGGCCCTAGGTATATTTATTCCCCTTATTCCCTCTCCTAACTAAATCTGCCTGCCAACTGCCCTACGAGGAAGAGAAAATACGGTTTAGTTAGCTCGATCCTGAACAGGCAGGCATCTCCTCTCTCTGTTTTTTTTTCCATCTAAAAGCAGAGTCAACGAAACCTTCCGTGAAACAACCCTGAGAAACTCTATAAAATAGCGCAAGATGTGTCGTCTTCTCGCGCGGTGATTCGTCGAGATCCGGAGCACTCAGTTTCTTATCAATCTCCCCAGGACGCTAGGATGCTTCGCCTCGGGCCGTGAAGGAACAGTCATGATGGGAATGTATCACTTATTCCTGGGTATTCGTCTTGGTATCACTCAAGAGTAGTAAGTAGCAGTAGACACAGAGGAGCTGTTGGTTTCTGTCAGCAGGAAGGTGCCGAACTCGAAGTACAACTCAAAACCTCTATTTGCCTCCACTCCTTTCCGCGTTGCGTCGGGGAACTTTGAGTCCCTTGATCTATTTCTGTTGTCTCGCAGGAACGAACTGAGCCTGGCATCTGCAGCAGTGGAGCGTGATATAAGCTTTTTCTCTCTGCCGCAACGCTATATCCTGCTTGCCTGCTGGCCCCAGAGTCACCCATCGCTGTGGGACCTTTCAGTCCGACTGGCTAGAGGAGCACATGCCAGTGAAGTTTGTCATTGTGGTACGATTATGCAGGTTCGAGCAACCCCCAACAGCTTGCTAGATGGGGAAGACGCATTGGTCGAGCATATACTTGGTGACAGATGAACAGGCTTGACTCGTGTATTTTCTTGGAGTCGTTCAGAGACAGAGATCGTCGCCTGTCAAAATATACCTTGGACCGAACGGCGTCCGTTAGACCCGGCCGAGGATATATAGCTTCATATATGATCGGGTGCTAGCCTTGGCGAACATGTCCGTTCTGCAAGTGTGTTGCATTGAACCAAGGGAAGTGATCTGCTGCAGGGGTCTTCTTTGGATGCCGTCTTCTTTCCAATGATGATGATGTTGTGCTTCTTCCTAATGCTCGAATCTACAAGTCGGGAAACGATCGTCGATCGTCGATCCCACCACCCCCAAAAGCTGAACATTGGGGGAGGGCAAGCAGCCAAGCAGCAGTGAGTGGCCCTCTGCATGATAGACAGACAGTCGCAATTGGTAGTTTTGTTCTGGGAAAGGAAGACTGGTACTACCGAGGAAGCGTGTTGAGTCTTTGCTCCCCACTCCATCATGCATTACGTGTGAGGTGTGTGTGTACGATCTCGAAACATGATCTTTCGTGATTATGTATAGACAAGTAATTAAATCACACGCGCTCGAGGGATAATTGCTCCGCAATCATAACGCGCAGTGAATAGAGTTTCGAGTTATGTCTAAGATTTTACATGTATCAGTACAAGTTGCCTTTTCCAGAAAGTCGAGAAGAAATGGGAAAAATTAGAGGCGTTCCCTGTACACCCCCATCCGCCCACACTGGCACTTGTCGGGTGGAGAATAGATCCGTCTGTCTGTGTGTGAGAGAGAAACGAAACGCCTCTTTTTCTCGGATCCAATACCGAAGCCGACCCAGATTGGCAAGCCATATCCTTTCAGTTGGGTACGTCGCAGCGATTTTGGTTGGATGGAGAGGGCAAGCCTCTTTTGACCAGGGACCGGGACGACACGTTTTTCTTAGCTGCAATGCCCCTTCGGCCCCTTGCTCTTGTGGTGTGCTCTCTGATAAGTGGAGGAAGAGACAAGAGCAGGGTCCCAATGTGACATGAGAGTTTGGTTCTTCAAGGCAAAGCAAAAGCAGCCAGTCGTCATTGCACGTCTCAACTACAAGCAGTGTGCTTTCAGTCCAGAGAAGAACGGCATCCCCATTCCCAAATTGATGCGACTGGTCTCACCCGCCTTGAGCTCGGTGAACAAGTAGACCTGTCAGCTGAGGTGCTGCTGCTTGCTACTACTGCTGCTGCCTCTCATCGCTGATGCAGTCCCGGAAGCACGGAGCAATGAGGGGGAAGAGAAGGAATGCAAGGGTGTGTGCTATGTACAATACTGTCCCGATACAGGCACCCGGTGCAGAGCTGAGCCGCTCAACCTACCTGAAATGGGAAGAGACAGGAGAAAATCCCGAATGCTTGCAGCGGGACAGAAAAGCAATTCCGAAGATCGAAATTTCAAAAAAGGGAAGAAGAAAAGAAAAGGAGAGCAAGAAAAGTTCCATGAAAATAGTAGATGAATTTCACACAATGCTTCCGTGATACCATCGACTCAGTCAATACTTGAACTCCTTCTTCATAGCTGTAGGCTCGTAACCAGGTGTGGTACGCATACTCCTCTGCCAAGCTGCGTGCCTTTCGGGGAAGGGTCATTGGATACGCATCTGCAAAGCTATCCGAAGGAATCAAGTGAGCAAAATTAAGCAAGATATCCCTGCTGATCGTGCCAAGGAAGATCGTAGCTGGCCCCTCCCACTGGACACCGGATGACCATGGCAGTGCGCGTCTCCTCGCATGGGGAGGAGGCTCGAACATGACCGCTAATGGCAAAGAAAGAACTGTCAAGGTGCGGTCATCAGTTCTTCTCTCTGTCTCGTCCGCATGGAGCGGGCGGAGCAGAGCACGTCGAATGGTTCCACTGAGCGGCGGAAATCCGTTTCCTCTTCCTATTCAGGAAAGCAACGCGCATGCGCATCGAGTTATCGAAGCAACCCCGGTCCACGAATTCTAATTATATGTATGGACGGCTAGAACTAGACAATATTGTAAAGTAATCAGGGCTTCGATGCGCTCTTGCGGTCGTGCTGCCGGGCGGTGGGCGAGAGTGGGAGGAAAGGCGACGCTAGGTTGCAGGCAAGAAAGAGGTAGAGAGTAGCAGCAGGAGGGGAGGGGTGCGGAGGATGGATCCCTTGCATCGATTACTCGTCAATGAGCTTGCGACATGGGACCACCTCCAATAAGCATTCGCACGTAAGAGTGTCTGGCAGTCTGGCAGTCGAAAGAGCAGCAGCAGCAGCAGCAGCAGCAGCAGTCTGGACCTGTGGTCGCTCTCGCTGCTTGGTATGCGGCAGACTGTTACACCCTATCTGACGGTCAGAATGATGAGTCTGATCCTGGCTCTGCTAATGCTGCTGCTGCTGCTCTCGCCTACCTGAATCCGACCGAATGCAGACTGCTCTGGCTCGGGTATGCGATCATGCAGCAGGCAACCTAGGCTAGCACATTGATCTGACTTGAAATCTCGTGGCAGCCTGGTTCCTCTGGTGTAGGATTCACCTACCTGTTGTGCCACACCTTGGCCGGGCTCGGAGTGAGCAGTGAACCAGGTCAGACAGCTTATGCCAAACGTCAGAACTCGGTTCCCTCACGAGCCGAACAGATGGGTCTGGCGTTCTGCGGTTGGCGTTCGCGGGGACGGCTTTTCCAGGGTCTCTCTCCAGTGTGGCTGTTGCAGGTGCCAGGAGACCATGTCCAAAGGCCATGTTGTAAGGCTGGGCTGGGCTTTCGCCTGATGATTTGGTAGATGGCAGCAACAAGGTACAAAGCAAGCATATACAATCAAGCGAGCGGCGGGCGTATAAACGGTCAGATGCGACAGCAGGGGTGTGGCTGGGCGGGAGTCTGGTCTGTGCTAAACCGGACCATACAGAGTATATCGAAATATTGCTTGCTGAGCTCGCTGCCCATCGGCGCTCGATTCCCAACAAGCCCGCGGCACGTACTGTAAAGGTGAGCTGCAGACTGTGGATGCATGAGCAAGTAGGGACTCGATTTCGCGTGTTTGGATGCATGATATGCTGAATTTTTGCAGTACAGGTTGACAGATGGGACCTTATTGTAATTGTTCGCATAACCGCAACATGTAGGGCGTGGGGTGGCACCAAGGTGGCTGGCTTTATCGAGTATAGCCCGGCGATAGCCACCCGCATCGTCTCACGGGCTCTGAATGCCTGCCCCGCCAAGACGTATTGCTGACGTTAGTATTTCTCGCCGGCCATCGTTCGCATGACTGTCGTAACGGTTTTGATCTTTCGGCGGTGGCGCGGAGGCAGCAAGAAACCTTGCCGGAGTTAGAAGACGTAGATACCGGGCAAAGGCTTGCAGGTTTGGAATCGATATCTTCTTGTTGTCGACCTGCCCTTAATTACTACTGGCCAATGTATGCGACTGCGACCCTGCATTTTGTGGCTATTTAACCTTCTTTGCGCCACATGCAGATGATGGCATCGGAGGAGAAGGGGGTGTTCGGCACGGCGCTGGGGAGCGTAGGATCGTGGATTTTTCTTGGGAATGGTCCGTGGATTGGATTTGGATGGGGATCTAGACACTCGAGCTTGGCAACGCCGATACATACATACATTGAAGATGGATACCTAGATACATGGAAGAAAGAAGTGGATGGATGGCGCCGCCCGTGTGGGAAAGAGCCAGGGGGGAGGCTGGGCATAGATCAATTGGATTGAATTGATTTGATGGAGGGAGCTCTTGCCAAACTTTTGCCAAGGGGTAGCGCTTGCTTGTCGAGTTTCTCTCGGGGTGAATCCCCATTTGCCTATTGAAGTCACGGAAGCCGCGACCCCAAGACCCAAGGTCTGGACCTGCCTGGGCGACGTTGCCAGTTCCAATTCGGATCCGAATCCGGCCTAGATGGTACCCAGCTGCGCGCTCACCCTATTTTAGTCTCCCGCGCGCGCAAAGACGCAACGGAAAAATATGTGCTCAGCGCTGGGCGAACAGACGCTTGTTTCGAAACTACTAACGAGGAACCTTGGGAGCGCTGGGCGAGAACGGTCGTGTTCAAAATGTTATAGTCGGAAATGGGACACGAATAATCAGGCCACTCTCTGACGACCACTGCAAGACCCTTATTGCAGCTCATTCTCGCGAGAACAACACTCAGAGGCCCGCGTCGCGGTGCCACCTCTCTCGTCGCTTGCATTACGCGTCTGAAAAGATGTGCATACATTATTTATCTGGACGTACATGCGTGTGGTTGCTCAAGATGCACTCGACAGTGGTCATCTGAAGCCATGTATCAAGGTTTACGGGTGTGTGCAGGCCGAGTCACCACTCAGATGCAAAGCACGGGTCTCAATCACATATTACGGCGCATATTACTATATAGCAGCAC
The DNA here is from genome assembly GCA_018115615.1 of Pestalotiopsis sp. DP-2020a. Classification (NCBI taxonomy): domain Eukaryota; kingdom Fungi; phylum Ascomycota; class Sordariomycetes; order Amphisphaeriales; family Sporocadaceae; genus Pestalotiopsis; species Pestalotiopsis sp. DP-2020a. Next base: position 186,025 of record JACVEI010000045.1, on the reverse strand, counting down.
TGGGGGGTTTTTTTTTGTCTCTTTCGTCTGTCCTCCCTGGTCGTTCCATTTTCTGGCAAATAGCGGCCATTTGTGAAAATGGTCGCTCGGGATGCTAAAATTGGACGTAGTATTGGATATCAATCGGGTATGATCATGGTTTCTATTTGTTCGTCTATGTAATGAATACGGTAGGTAGATGTATCCAGCGCGGCCGTTCGGCTTCCCGATAGTGTGCCGCGCAACGCAGCGCTTTGATAAGAGAACGAGCACCGGGGCCTGGTCCGTATGATTGACACCTAGGTAAATGAATTGATTAATTAATATTGATGTGAACGAGTCCGACCGAGTATTGTCACGATGGATGCACGGATCGGTTCTCAATGGAATACCGGTTGAACCCCTGTGTTTGCCGTCGCTGTCCCCTAACCCATGGGCTGAAAGCCACATCTGCCACTTTTTCTGCTAACGTATGGCTGAAGGTAAAATCACCAGCCCGGGGCAGATCATGCCCAAAACCTGCAGTTGTGGCTGTATGTATAACAATTGGAGATATTTTGTGACGTAGACTTGCAATAGAGCATTCGCGCAAAAGTGAGGCATCCGGCTTGACCACTCGAGAAGCCCATCTGTTGGGAATATTGATGCCCATTGATTTGATTGACCCAGAGCGCCGAGAGTTCATCTGGCTTTGCAGCGACTTGCGGCCAAATACGATGCCAGCTTGTGAGTAAAATGTAGCTAGTGGTTATAGACTTGTCACACAAAGACCAAAAAGCAAATACGCCAACAGAAAGCATTGCTTCTTCTGCGGTTGTGGTTTATTACCATTACACCAGTCCTGTCTTTTAATGCGAGACAGTGAGGCTCAACCTGTTGCTAATTGGCATATGATCACCTGCACTTTTTTTTTTTTTTCGTCGGTCCTCGGAATTGAGGATGAAAAGATGCTGAGCGGATATTTGTGCATCTTGCCACTTGCATCTTGCCAAATAGAAACGATTCTCAGCAATTCGGACAACAGAGACACACACATCATTGATACATACATTACTACGTACATATGATGGACATAAACTTCATCTGACAGCTGCTAGTGCGACGCAAGCTGGATTTGCGCCGTGGGGTCGTCTCCGGAGACTTTAGGAGAGGCTCTAGCTACCATTCAGGCAATGATCAGACAAAGCCCTCGGCTCGTACCGAGTTGTGGACGCAGGGCCTAGCTCTCACTCGAGCTGTCTGTCGTGCGTACCGATCTGGGCTTCTGCAAGCCTGGCACATACCTATCGGAGGGGCGCGATTCCAGAACAGCATGTCTTTTCGACTTGCTGGGTTCAATGGCAATTCAACGACTACCGTTGGAGCTCCGCTGATTGATGCCCATTGTGAAAAGAGAGAGAGACACAGAGATGAGGAGCCATCCAAGTGTACGTACCTACCCGCCCACCCATAACTCGTACACACGAGCCCCAAAAGGCCCAGGCCAGATCTGGACAGGCCATCCCAGATGACCTTGGTTGCTTCCAACCTGGTATTTGCCCAAGCTGCCAACGATGCATGCATATTTTACATAGTAAATCGATAGCCATCGGCATTTTCCTGTACGCACAGATGGAGTAGCCATGAATGACTCTCATTTCGAAACGAGACAGGCAGGCAAAGCGGCCAATGCAATACCTACCCTTTTCACCCCGACTGCTATACGTGCCAGCGCCAGGGCGGCGACCGCTCATAGCAGTTTAGTGCCCAGGGCTGGATATGCGCTGAACGACCGGCCCCATGACTTGGGAGCTTTAGCGGGTTCCAGAGACTAGGTAGGCGCGCGCACGTATGAGGACACACCCCCGACTTCTTTTTTCTCTGCCCATAGTGCAACAATTAGTGCCGGGATGGGTGGCCTACTACGGATGGAGGGACCATGGCATGTTCTAGACCTCTGGAATCCGAGGGAGAGGATGACGAATCTTGGGGCCGATGAGAAGACTCCAGACTGGAGTTAGCAGATCGCAAGAACCATTTTCTTTTTGGTCATCACATTACTGCAATCATGGTCTTTCTGCTGACCCCCAGCTCTTGACTCAGTCGAAAGATATGTCGCACTCTGGGGGGTGGTTACTATCCTCGCATGGCACCCAATTGCGCGCAGCGCCTGACCCTGACCGTAATTCCTCCCTCACTCCATTCCAGGCTGCGGCTGAGTGAGCATGAGTGCGGTCAATCTTACATGTTGCTCTGCTTGCTTTCTCGGAATAAGATGGCGAGGCTCTGAGGGTGTAATCCCAACCAATTGTCATTTGAAATCCTGATTGACGGTCGCCTAAGGCTGGACTGAAACAACGAGCGAGCAAAAGAAATAAAGCAAGCATGAAAAGCAGAAAAGAAAATGGATGAATATTTGGAGTGACGATCAATCCATCGTTGATTGATTATTAGTAGCAATGCGTATCTATCTAGGTATGCATGTTATGCTGCCGCATTCCTGTATTTCGTATACACTCGGGGCCGAGTAAATAAATGGACATGCTACACCGCACAGATCATAGATCCACCATCCCAGCAGCTGCGCGGATATCCTGCTGGTTGTGCAGCTTCGGTATTACATATGTATGTAGGTAGGGTATGAAGTGCAGGTAGGTAGGGTTGTGCATCACACTCACCATCATGGTTATTATCCTCACTTTGGGCAAACACAATTGGAGGATGGCCATGAGTGTGACGGCGAGAGGTCTCGTGTGATAATGTAATAATTCTTCATTCTACACACATACGGTACACTGATGAGAGAATTTCCCCCCCACAACACGGGCCCCATTCCGCGTATGATGCCAAATGCCTGCCAGGATCGTGAGGAGACAGACGGTCGAGAGAAAAGTCATCCTAGCTGCTAGGTAAACGAGCTGAACACCGTTCTGACTGGAGCTGAACAGGCTAGTCCGGATCGGCTACCCCATCTCTGATCGTACCCGCCAAGACAATAGACCTCGCCAGTCGCGCAGCCGAACTGGACCTGACCTGCTCTGTTCTGCGTCTTCCTAGCAAGCGGCAGGATGGATGCGAGAGGGAAAAAACAGCAGGGTATTTTTGCAGAGCGACATCCGTGATTGTGACTGGGAGTGGTAAGCACGCGTAGTTCACCACTCGTCCCTATGATGGAACTCATGAATCTCCTACCTACCTACCTAGCACACCTCTCCCTCGCAACCCCAGACGGACGATGACACTAATGTATTTAGAAAACCAGCTTCTAATGTTGCAGTTCTCGCGCGTAAACTACTAGCAGTAAACTAGGTAGATACATGCCTCGTCCGTTGATCAGTCCATTGAGCTGGCTGGTCCGAGATTTGGTCGACTTGTTTCCTTTCTGGAAAGCGCCGGGTAACTTGTGGTAGTCTATTTCATGGGTCCGTCGTGGGCCCCGTGCTAATCATCCGCCGGCTGGCACCCTTGTCCAATCCAGCCCGTATGGGAGGTACATCCCTACTTGCCTACATGCCCAGCTAGATACTTGCACAGCTACATGCTCTCACCCTACCTTTCTAGTAGCTTAGCTGCGTACTAACCTATCAGCTACCCAGGTATCGTTGTAGACAGCCCAGGGGCTGAAAATGCCACCCCCGGTCGATCCAACAGCTTTTCCCCCGACCAAAATGACTGGATGAACACCTGCCTACGCCTACCTACGCCTACCTACTACCTGTCCCTGCCTGGCCCATTCGAGATCCTGCCATCAGCAAGCACAACCATGCGACCGAGGTTCCTGCTCGTGTCTTTTTCGTGTTCTAGGTAGGTCAGCTATTATGTGGCCACCACGGCGGCTGAGCCGCTCTCTTCTCACTCAGCGTCGAGCTTACATACAATACACAAGAGCGAACGAGAGAGACAGAGGGGAGAGATGGAAATGCAAAAATAAGCTGTCAAAGGCCCCTGATTCAAACTATACTACTATTACAACACGCAGGTGCAGGGACGAACCAGAACACCCACCGCCATACATAATACATGGAGGTATGTAGGTACATGCCTACATACCCGGGGTAGTGACCTTGTACGAATACCTACCCGTAGCTCTAATCAGCCACACATCTGGAGTATTCGCCTTGTTCGTCTCGTTCTTCTTTTTTCCCTCCTCGCAGAACAAACTGACGTCTCCGGCGACCCCTGTCCCAGATCTAGTCAGCGTGCCAATAGAGCGAAGAGTCAAAGAGGACTGGTCAATAAAAGCCAATCCCGGAATCTTGGATGCGCATGGGGTGCAAAGATGGAGGTCGCCAAGGAATCCAGGGTACTAGGTAGCCATCAATTCTCTTCCTCCTCCCCCTTCCCTTGCACTTCACCTATTATGCATCCGAGCTCCCTTCTGACATCTCCCACTTGATACATAACGTAGGCCTGGCGAATCTAGGTGTGAAACGATGTCCGTAGTGCTCAACTACTCCGACTTTTCTTGGGTTATCACTAGCTACAAGCAGAAAACGTGGCAGCCGACGCTCAACGACAGTCCTTCTTCGGTCGTATTGGCTCTCGGCCATTGCTCTCTAGGTTACGATACTCTCGCCTTTTTCGCCTGCTTTCTCGTTGCCCTCTGATTTGGAGGCGATATCTTCTGCGCCTCCGGCCCTTGACCGTCAAATATTCTACCTCGTGGCTTGTTCCTCGCCGACAACAGGGCAAAAACAGGGTTTTAATTCATCAAAAATCCCCAAGCCTATATCTGTCAGTCGACATTTATTTGTCGGTATCTGTCGGCTAGCCTCGTCTGGGCTCGCAAAAGGCGCCGGCGGATTCCAGTGTTCGGCAGACTGACTCTTAGGGCACTGCTTAGCTATGCTGTAGACCTGCCTGCTCTGCTCGCCTTCCCTTTCCCTTCACTCGGTCCCAGCCCGCTTGGTTAATTCGGACGACACAGGTCGCTGCTGCTAGCTAGCTACTACCTACATCGTGCCCGCGCCCAAGTGTCTGACTGAGGCTGTCCAAGTATCTGTCTCTGGCGATTCGAAACTACCACATTACTGGAGGAAGCTCAGCAAACCCGAACGGTCTGAAACCAACGATTGAACTTGTAATAGACGGACATACAGTCTCAAGACGACTCGCAATACCTCGAGCCGGCGAATAGGGGGCCCAAGGAAATCACATACGAAATAGAGTTCGACGGAGCATTTGACAGTAGGTAGTTGGAAGGGGAGTGGCGCCAGAAAAGCATCTCTCCCTTTTTTTTATTTTATTCCTTTCCCCTCGATTTTCTCGCGCCATAACCTTTTTTTTTCTTCTTTAAAGCCGCGCCCCCCTTGACTGATCTTAGCTCTCAAGCCAAGGTTAGAAATCCCGTCCCAGAAAAGCAAAGTGCCAGGGTCACCCAGCGAGCGAACATATACTTCTTTTAAAAAGCAATCCCTCCTCCAGACGCACCCCCAGATCCCGTCGGCCTAGTCCTGCATCCACATATATCCTCAAGACGCCTCCCCGGGGCGCCAGATACATGATCGACGTCCCCACTCACTGCCACTGATACTTCACTGCAACTCAGGACCATAAACATCAACACCATCTTCCATCGTCTGCAGAGGCACACGCAGATACTGAACTGACTTGTTTCCACAAGCCAGCCCTCAAGCATACTCAGTATATATGCCTATCTAGCTGACCGCCCGCATTCCACCAACGAGAGAGATATCGTCAACACTTTGTCGGTGCAACCGCGACACCATCCAGCCGACTTTCTTGGATACATACTTTCTCGGCCTCCAGGAATCTGAAGAAAAGATCAACCGCAAGGCCTCACTTGATACGAAGAACGCGAGGTGCGCAACCGCGTACACAATTGTCGGTAAGTCTTGTATAGTCGAGTCACGACTTGTTCCTTTTTTTTTTGTCTTCTCTTCAGCATATCGCCTGTCTCTCGAGCCGTCAAGCCCCGAGACGCCTGCATTCGCCGTCGCAGGCAGGCGGCGCCTCGCTTCCTCTTGGTGTTGCACTCTATAACAGGAGCAAAAACACCTCGACAGTCATTCGGCGCGCTATACTGCCTCTTGGCGATATATTCAAGGCCAGTAAATGAACAAGGACTGACGTGATCGAGCAGCGCGTCTTGTCAGGCGCAAGCTGTGCCGGGCTTGGAGGTCAAGGGCGATAACAGAAACACCATCATTGCGCCCAATCCCTCGACTTCCTTTCCTCTCGACTAAAGCACCATTCTCCCGGCAACAGGAACACATCACGAATTCAGAGTAGCCAGGATGTCACCTTATGCAAACAACCACAATGGCCACAATGGCCAGGCGGGTCGAAACAACCAGAATGGTTCGAACGCTCAGAACTCTTACTGGCAGCCACTCCCGCATCCCAACTCGACCGCCACGCCCTCACAGGGCCTAGAGAGCTTCTCAGCTCGGCGCGCAGCAACTCACACTCTTCCGCCATTCAGCCTTCCACACCCTACCCAGGACAACACCATTCCAAGTACATCATTTCCCCAGAGTCTCAACTAAAGACCCATTGCTAACGATATGACAGGAGCTCCCAGTTTCACGGCCGGGGATTTGAACTCTGTGGCTTCCAGTCCTGGATCCATTGTTCACAGCAACAGCTCTCATTCGCACAGCTCTCAGAACGGTCTGGTTGGCGTTGGCAACTATTCTCAGCCCTCTCAGAACGGAGTCATGAACTCGAATGGCTCTCAAGCAGGACCCCCGATCTCTCAGGCACAGGTGAGCCAGTACACGACCGGTACGTGGCCCATGCCAGGTGGACAGGACGCGTATACCTTTGCACCGGCAACGATGAACAGCGGTCTTTCGAATGGGCACCAGCACGGTTACGCTTCCGGCATGGTCTCTCCCAGTCCCGTCACGTCCAACGGCTTGACATCCAACACTTTGACTTCAAACTCTCCTGGTAGTCTGGCATCGAACCACTCGCGAGCAGTGCCTTCACCTCCCAGCCAACAGACGATCTCTGGACACCGGCAATCTATCTACAGCCATTCGATACTGCAGCCTCCCAATGCGCCGACCCCTACTCCCAACTACGGATATGCATCATCTATGCCGCACTCGCCAGGCGGACTGCCAGCCACTTCATCATCGTTCTACGGTCCCTCCACATCAGTGGCCCTGCCACAATCAGCAACGTATTCCACAGCCTATCCCACTCGTGCAAATCTTCCTACCTCGACGGCTGGCGCGGGCCAACATCCGATACCTTCCTTGGCCGGGCAAGTGCATGTGCCTTATCATACCAGACCACTTCCCGGCAATTATGGTAACGCCTACGGACATTTCTCTGGGCAGATGACACCACAAGTGGCAACCAACTTGAACACTCCCGGAGCACCAATGAGGGTCATAGGGATGCCTCATCAGCAGCCGCCGCCGCCTATTGGCGCTTTCCAGCATCACCATCACGCATCTTTGCCGTATGGGAACTACGGTGGCCAGGCCCACCAGGATCGACCTTTCAAGTGCGACATTTGCACCCAGTCATTCAACCGGAATCATGACCTGAAGCGCCACAAGCGCATACATCTGGCGGTGAAGCCATTTCCTTGTAAATACTGCGACAAGAGCTTTTCTCGCAAGGATGCCCTGAAGGTGAGTCTTAACCATGAAGCTGGTTCCGTGATATAATACTGATATGATTCTCCCTCCTTGTAGCGACACAATCTGGTCAAGAACTGCGAGGGCAAATTCAAGGACGCTCAGGGGCAAGGCCAAGACGACCCAATCAAGAGCAACAACTCTTCACCTGAACCCGATCAAGATCAAGACCAAGGACCAAACGGCGGTTTTGACTTCAGCGCTCCTCTCAACGGAACTTCGAATAACGCATAATCATCGGAAGCTGCAATTTCTTTTGGGTATAGACCACAACAGCGCAAGCTGCGGTTATGATTTGGGATAAAAGCATGGCGTTGGAAGGATAAGAGAAGGCATTCTCTTCAAAGCGGAATTATTTCAGGAGTTCTTTCAGGAGTTCTTGAGGCCGAAGCGTCTGTACAACATGGGATTTATGCGCCACGAATTTTCTGGAATCGACTCTTACGGCCTCTAACTCATCAATGGCTTGGTTTCCATCTTTCTGGACCTTGCCTACAGTACAACTCGATCACATGTCGACTTGGAAATCCTCAATCGACCACGCCGAGCACTCGAAGTATGTCACCAACCTTACACGTGCCTGCAATCATTCAAAAGGACGTCACCAACGATTCAAAGTCATCGACCTCGCCAGGGCCTTGAAGTCAGTTATCGACATTGCTAATGCCAGGTGGATTCCCCATAGCATTGGAAGTCACCAACAGACTCGCCGCCAATAAGTCGAGTGTCGTTCTAGGCAAATGAGAACCACAGACTCGACGCAGGGATTGTTTTGTTTTTCTTTACTCTTTCTTTCAGTTTTTTCGGAATTTTTTACACCTTTGATACCCAGAAGGGGACGGACGTTGGTGTAGTGGAAGGAGAGTCATCATGGGCTCAGCGATGTTGTATCGGATTGTATCCTTTTGGATTTCGTCGTCCATGGATGATTTTGCGGAGGATACCTGATAACGATGACAAATGGGTCGCCGGTATAAAGTACATAAAATGAATCAACAAACAGTAAATATCCTGTAAACCTATGCCAAGTTGCACGTGATTCTGATGTCTACAGTCCAGTAGTAACGCCATCATACATCAGCAATATCTGTCCCTGCATTTAGAACAGTAGAACTGATGGTTAGTATGCACGACGATGAGGCGTGGCGGTTTCCGTATTCAGTCTGGTGCGGACCGGTTCCTCGCTGGGTCTTTCCATATGGTTCTGTCAAAACTTTATCCTGTGGCTACAAAAGACATACTGACACGCTGGAAGCAGGACGGGGTGGCTTCCTAAGAGTGTAAATGGGGACAACTGATGGGTCTCCCGAGCTAGCCCATCCCTCTCTCTGTCCCCTAAGCCTGGTGAAGGTCCCTGATGATTCCCAGCGGCATGACTCCTTGACGAATGGATGGGCGCCTTTGGTTGAAAGACTCTCGACGTATTTATCAGGGGCAGATAACGTAGATAGACAGATGTAGGTATGAATGGGGGGCCCACCGATCGATCATAGTCGGCCGCGGCTCAGGCGTCCATCAGAACTCTATTTGGAGGGGGAGGGGGAGGTAGGTAAGCAAGCCTTGGATTTTTGCCCTCGAGCTTTCCCTTGATGCGGGTACAGAAAACCCCCTTATTTGACGGGTTGGGATAGACCCAAGGCAAGGCCGGGTCTAGTAAACAACCAGCTTACACAGTTGCGAGTTTGTCACAGCGATTACTCTTCATAGATCGTGTGCCGGTGTCCCGTTGAGTGCAGATGAAATACCGCGTCGAGGTTAGTTCTTTCTTTAATGATTAGTTAAGCTTTCTACCAGACACGAGGAAATTAGAGATAGAAACGAAAAGATGTGAATTATTGCTATGGGCGTGTGATTCTGAATCACATACGTATTGCTCGCTCGTCAGCCTGAGCGTTTCGTCTTCTTTTGCACCGTCGATTTTCCCCAGCCCATCTGTCTCTGGGCTACGGGGACTCGTCCGGCTCTCGTCTCGTCAATTAAGTCTTGTATCGATCCGCGCCCGCACCAAGATTGATCCGTCTGTCTGGCTAATCAACCACGTCACAGATTACAGACTTCTCCGTGGCTCTGATAACTTGTCTCTCTGGGGTTTTCCTCGTCGAAAAAAGGCAATACGCTGGAACTTGGAGGCCACGAGATCTAGAGGGAACTGACCAGACTGTTCTCTAGCGTGACCCGACAGCACACGACGTCCACACCCTCTTCCTGCTCTTGGTCGGGAGGAACTCGTGGGAGCGCAACCATCACAGCGAGGACGTGGAACCAAATCCAGCTAGGGTTAGGCCCATGGAGGTCGGGATATAGCGCTCATCCCCACGCGGGCGAAGAGAGAATAAAACCAAGCTGGACTAGCCAACGCGCGCCGGCCGTCTTGGCCCAGGGATCTGCGCTTATACTAAACTGCTCAACCATACTAGCAACTACTGGCTGACTGCTGCACTCTGCGTGTCACAGCTTCTTTGCTGCTTTCAGCGATCAGCTCATACGTGCAGCATACTACCATCTTGCTTGCCAGAGATGGGCTACCCCAGTCTGTTCGCGCGGTTCTAATATGGGCGTGGGCCGAACCCGCTTTGACGGAACTGGGGCCATGCCGTAAGCAAACAAAACCGTGGGCTTTCGGGTGCGGCGATGTGTCTGCCACATTCTCGCATCGCACACGCGGACCTCCTTTTCTCAAAGCGAGCAAGCATGACCCGGGGAGATGGAGATCTGGTAGGGCCTGATTAGGGATGCCCTTCGTCTCTCTCAACCCGGCCAGCCGGATCGCCCTTCTCTTTCCCGGGTAAAAAGGTCTGGTCTTTTTACTCTCCTCTCAATGGGGCCCGGAAGAAGCGAGAACCCGGGCAAGGGAAGAAGGTCTAGATCTGCTGTCTGCGCTGACCTAAATCCCAAGAACCCGGGTTCGCCCAGATGTGTCTTTTTTAGTCCACTGGCCCTGGGTCCCCTTTTCCCGGGAAAAGACGCCACGCCCGTGAGGCTGAATATTGGTCGGGCCCCAAACGTCAAATCCCTCCCAGAAAAAAGCAATAATTGTGTTTTTCTCCCAAGACGTGAGGTCCGCATTTCAGCTGGTAGCAAATATCTCTAGAGAGATTTCAGATCCGGCTGACTGCTCCGTGGATCGAAGCAGCTAAAATATTACCACCGGTTTTTTTTTTTCACCCTCATCTCACCTCGCGCCTCTATTTACCGCTACGGGACAAGACCATGTCGGCAAGATCAGTTTTCAGCATTCGAGAAAGCGAGATGATCTGAGCAGTGATAGATGACCACATTACGGGCGATGATTTCGCATGTCTCACAAAACCAAGATCTGGCAGACAGGATGCCCGCGGCGAACTTGTATGGTGCCATTGTGAGACAGGGACTAATTAGTTGGAGGCATTACAACAGGTGGCAAGCTCAGATCTGGATTTATGTGAGCAGATAGAGTGGTAGACGCCTGATGCTGGAAATTGTTGTTAGTCAAGGTCATTTTACTGCGCGATATTTCTCGTGTAATATGGGAGATTAGCTTGAGGCTACTCGTGGTGATTAACTTGAGATGGTTTCTCATACATGCGTATTATATGACATTTAATTAGCTGCTGCGTTTATTCCGCTTCTTTGGAAAGCCTACTAGTTGAGAGCCTTTGGTTAATTGTGTATCTAGGCTAGTTCATTACGTCAATATACGGTGCATCCATATACCAGCATTATTGTAGCTGACACCGCAGCCCAACCCCATCAAGCGCGCTATGAATGATTGCAATGGCTGAACCTGTCGAGCTGTCAATGTTATTACATGACAGGCGAGAAAGAAAACAATACACCCTTCACCTTGGAAAGAAAGCAAGGAGCAGTAACTAGCCCTCGCCATGGAGGAAAAGTATCTGGGCTGAAATCTTTCCCTGGCGTGCATGGATACGCACACCCGGTAGTACGGCATTGTTTCAACGGCATAAAGCCAAGATCATGTTCGTTTACCGTTCGGGCAATTCAGCTCCAGGGGTTTGCACGACCCTGAAGAGGATAAAAGAACCAGCAATATATTCCCTCTCGGTTGGTGAGAGACTACAGCTAATGATGCAGCTGTGCGACGGTATGGATGTGTCGTTGTTCGTATTATCTCCGTACACTTCGCAAGGTGTACTGCTTTCGTGCCTTGTGAGCATTGTAGAGACATGTCTATGTACAGGCCAGTCTGTTGCGGGGAAGAAAGGAAGGGAAAGCTGGCTGCTGGTCAATAGTCTGCTAAGACTATCGAACAGAATGCATATTTACTGCGTCGATCCAATAGTTGACTCTGCCAGTCTGGAGGATGGCATTCCGAAATAAGTAATTTTTAAAATGTGTAAAGGAGTTGAATGGTATTTCTCTTCAACCTCGAAAAACCGCGAATCCGACGCTCGTCAAGCCAATCCATCAAACACGGCGAGCAATAAACCGGCATGGCACCAATAAACAAAGAAGCAAGCAGCGTAGAAACACCCCGGGAGCTGGACAACCATCAACAGATGCCCACCTCCCGTTACACAAGAGCACAGCGTCCCGGGTGGGCGGAGAAATTCCTGACTGGACCAAACGGGCATGTCGTGCCCGGCACCACTCGTGCGTCGCGCCCCCCGCCGTGTCACCAATGTCGTCGAATTAGGCTCACGGGATGATACCGGGTTCTTTCTTACCAACAGCCAGTGCACTGCATATCCCAGGCGACCAGGCGGCTCGGGAGCCTGGAATTTCTTGGTTGGTTGGAATTTCTCATGTTTGATAAAAGTATTTCTCTCGCCTCGTTCATCGCTTGTCCACTTTTCTTGCGTCCCGGAATTTGCTTTTGCAGCCCGTCCTGTTCGTCTCGCAGCTCGATGCGGACGCCGAGAGGATTCTCGAGCTCGGGTCCCTGTTCGATCGTCGCCGGGTGCCTCGCACAAGATACTCGGGAGCGCCTTGGTGCTCATGTATGTATCTCCATATCCTCGAGACCACGGCATCGGGGAATACAAGAAGAGGTCGTGTCGTGTGGGGTTCTTCTTTTGTTGTGTTCGCCCACCATACAGGTGCAGATGGAGAAGGGGGCGGCATTCCTGGTTCTCGGGAGCCTGCAGATGCTGTTCGGATATCTATCGATTGTTGCGTGGCGGAGCTTTCAGTTGTGGTGACGTCTCATTTATGGAGGTATCATCTACGACAGTGGATTTGTTATTTTTGACTGCAAGATCTGAATATTTCGAGAGTCGTTATGCGGGTTGACGTCCCCGTTGTCCGACGCACTTCTTCAGAAGTAATGCTCAACCACTGCTGCTCAGTCTCTAGGACTAGATTGTGAGTGAGACTGCATGTGTTATGTTGGAAATCCCTCGGTGGTTACAATGTCATACTGCATAGATTCTGTCGTTGTGGCCCAGTCTTGGATCGCCGTGCTCATTAATGTCAAAAGGTCTCGAGAGTACCGCATTGGACACAGTCGCAGTATTCCATGTGAATATGCAGTTCGATATGGGCTACTGCAACACACCAAGATAATGACCCTTGCGGGCGGGCTATTTTGCTGTACCAAGGTCCAAGGGGAGAGCTCGGCTCGGGTGGCCAAGATGTCGTGCGACCTCGAGTAACTGCAGATCTCCATGGCTCCACGGCGGCGGCGCTCGAGGATCATGTAGGTACCCACCGCTGTCCGGCGCCTACTGATAGGCATGGATATGTGTGACAGCAACTGGCAGATGTGGCTTCAGTTCGCGCCGGCGGATCGTTCAAGCCCATGTTCGACTTGATTCAGAGCTCGAGGAAAAGCAAAGCATTATTTAACAAATTAGAATATAATCAATCTTCATTCAAACCAACAGTTGGCCTGGTTTTCTAATAATTCCTTTCTAGTAAATACCCCACATAACGGCCTGGCTCTTGATGTTGCCGTTGAAGGAGATGTATCCCTTGGCGCCCACTTTGCCAGATCCGCCAAATTGCTTTACGGCTTCATTGATGATGTCAATGACGTCTTGACCACCGACTTCAAAGTTGACGTTGCCGTTTGTCTTGGTGGCCTCCACACCGATCTTGCAAGAACCGTGGCTGCCAATCTCATGATGGGCCTTGCCGACGACCAATGTGGTGGACTGGAATCGGTAGTGCCGTCGCCCTCATAGTTCTTGATGATCTGAAGGCAGTCGGCAACACCCGGCGAGCCGTCGCTTGTCTGGTCCACAAAGGTGGAGTCGCCACAGTAGTCCCCTCCCGGCGGGATATCACTGTAAACGGACGATATGAGTAGTGAGAGGAAAGTGTTGAATAAAAGATCTCGTAGGTGGCCGTAGTATGCCCCTAAATATGACGAGTTCGGATGGTACCAAAATTCCTTCATTCTAAGGCTCAAGGAAAAGCAACGCATGACCCGAGAGATTAGAACACAATCAAGCTTTATTCGGACCGAAAGTTGGTCTGATAATCTGACAAAAGAAAGAAGAAAGTAAACGCTCAAAATGACTTACCAGGGATAGTTGGCGCTGGAACCAGCCGATGTTGTGTCCCAGGACCGGAAAGCACGCTCGGGACTGCAGACAGGAAGACGCACGTAGCCCGGCGTGGTGACATCAACGTTCAAGAGGTTGTCAATGGTGCCGCCATGGGTCGGGTCTGCAAAACCACCACCGTTGGTCTTGCCATTCTGGAGCCAAGTGTGGACAGAGCTCGTGATGAGGTCTTCCTTTGTGATGCCGCCAAACTTCGATCTGTCCAGTGAGTCCAGTCCCGGGGGCGCGGAGAACTTGTTGTCACGGCACTGTCTCTCGCAGTGGCTGTTGTCGTAGTAGTGGCACTCACACTCCGTGGCCTCGCCTTTGGGATAGACCAGGTAATACAGCGTGCCATCGACGCAGGCGCCCGTGACATCCATAGTGTCGTCCTCGAGGTAATCGTCGAGCGGCTTGTCTTCATCGCAACCATACCCCGAGTCAATGACAAAGGCGTACGTCCCAAAAAATCTGCCACAGTGCCGGGATAGTGTGGCCAAAGAATGACTTGCCAATGTCGGCCCACAGTTGCGATTCACTTTGCTCCTCACTTTCATCCTCTGGAGCCTTCCCATCAAACTTGCCGTTAATAGCCTTCCCGTTGGACATGACAGACCAATGGACGTTGATTGGCTCTTGAGTGCCATCGAATATTCTCGCATTGGCAAAGTCAGTGACATTTCCCCCTCCGTTAATGACCTGACCCATGTAGTTAGAGAAGGTGTCCTGTGTGTCCGCAGTCCAGCTCGCCTGGCCCCCACTCGGCAACAGGTCCTTTGCAATGGTTGTACTCTAGCCGATGAGGTTCATTGTGGTATCCTTGACCTTGTTAAAGGCTGTCTCGCTGGTGGCAAAGTATGGCAACTTGGAAAGGAGATTGTTGAAAAACTGCCCGGCAATCGAAAGCGTGCCGACAGTGACAAGGTCAACAAGCAACAAAATCCAAGTGTTGTCCTAATCTTCAGGGACTGGCGCAAAATGGTTCTCCAGATCGGCGAGCATGGTGTTGACGACGGAGGCAACTGAAAAAAGCTCATCGTGATAGTCTTTGTGCAGTTGATGGACGGTGACCAGCGAATTCCAGATGAATTGCGCTGCGGGGCCGGAATATTCACCGTCCATGCTATATCCACACTCCACGGCCTGCTCGCAGTTTGACCCTAGCAATGATTCGCATTTAGGTTGCGCCCCAACCTTGAGGGTACTGGACACTGACTCTATAAAGCTTACTCCTTCTCTTTTAGAGTCCGTGTCCTGCCAAATTCTCACGACATCTTCCCATGCTGCGTCGACTCCCAGGGCCTTCCATCTCTCTGATGGCGCATAGTCCAGCAGGCTGACGATGTATTTGCTCGTGCAATCGAAGTTGGTCCAGTTGCCATTTCTCGTAGAATCTGTCAAAGGGTCCTCTCCATCCAGGACCTTTTGCTTGAATGTAACCCAAGAACTGACTTGTGAAGGAACATCGTGGTACTCCTTCAGATCGCTGGCTCAGTCTGTGGTGCCGGCCATACCTCAGGCGAAATACAACGCTGCGCCCGTTTTCTTTGTACTGCTGCTCATGTACTACCAGTAAACAAGCACTCAGGGCCCCAGCAGCCGGCTTCGGCCATGTTGAAGGATCTTCCGTAACTGGTAACTCCAACTATGACCTTTTCCCCAGCGACACCAGCTTTGGTAATCATGGCCAAAAACTGCTTGGTCTTGGTCAAGTTGACATGGTTCCGCAGACAGTTGCCCGAGTCACAGTCCTCCTGCGAGTAAGCGTTGGAGGCATCCCACTGGCCGTGCAGATCGTATGTCATGAAGACAATATAATCAACAAACTTGCCAAGAGCGTTGATAGGATACTGCTTTAGGTACCAGTAGGACGAGGGAGCCGTAATTAAAACAGTCTTGCCGGGCAGAAGGTTTTTAAGGATCACAAGGAACGCCAGGTAACTAACACCGTCGGCCACCGCCGTCACACTTACGTAGAATAATACTTCGCAGAGTTTATTATATACAATAATTGGAGAATTAAAATAAAAGGTTGGGATTTTATATATTAGTCATATGTATCAAAATACAACCTTATAATACTAAATACCAGCTAAATAAAACAAAACTCTTCATGGTACTCAACGTCTCAACGTAGTCCTTGGAACAGCCCACAAACTTTTATCATAGCTTTTAGGCCAAATACCGTTTTTTCCAGGCGCCAGGATGCCCTTTGGATCAAGGGCATTCTTAATCGCCGTGTTCAGCTTCATCTGTGCGTTGTTGTTGAAGTTATAGGTCTCTGCAACCTGGTCCATCAAAGCCAGATGTGTCCGGTACTCGCCCCAGCCGCGCTCTGCCGCGTCGTCGATCAGAGTCGTGATGACCCAGTGCGCGCGACGACAAGAATCGGGATCCTTGCGGTCAAAGACAAGACACACAATGTGGTGCATCTCCCGCATGCCCACAACGAAGGTGCCAAGAAAGTCAAACCCGGCCTCTTCGCACCGCCTTCTCGTGATCTGATACTGGGCATCGGCGTCGTCGCCGGTGACTTTGGCAATTGGCGAGAAAAATAGGTGCGCGCCATTCGGCAGCCAGTCGACCCACTTGAGCTCAGTGGTGGTCGGGACGCCCTGGAGCGTCAGATGACGGGTCTGCAGAACAACGTTGCCGGGCATGTCTTCGGGAAAGTAAAACTTGGCTCCTGGGATTGCTGAAAATGATGCCTTGACTGCCTCCCACATGGCGGCGCGCACCGGCTCCGGGCCGTACAGTGCACCATAGAAGTTCCAGCGTCCCAGTTGCAGCTTCTCGGCGATCGCATCAATTTCCGCATCACTCAGCGGGCCAGTCGACGACGTGTATGATGCACGGGTACCCTGGAAGAGAGGAATGGTCAGATTATACACGAGAACATCAATGGTGGGGCCTAAGAGCTATAACGCTGGTCTCTAATAGAAAGATTCAACTCACCATGACAGCTGCATCGAGGAGCACGTGGCGTAAAGTTGGCACATTCTGGAGCACCATGGACAAACGTAGAGGGCGGATGATCTCCACGGCTTGATGCAGGTCTTCATCTCGTGGGATTGTGATCAAATAGCTTTGGTAGCCTCCTGGGTTCGTCATCAACCATATTCCCATCTTGACAACGATTCCCAGGGAGGACTGGGAGAAGATTCCATCATTGTACGGGCCAAAGCCGTAGTTGAAATGCTGCCAGGTTGCGCTTGGTTCTTGCTCGTGCGGCGGAGCATTTGGGTCTGCATTCGGATTGGGCAGCGCACCCATCCCCTATACAGTCGGTCAGCGCGCTCTTGACGGTAGCCAGGTTGGACAAATGCACGGGCGTGCCGTTCCTTCACGGACGATGGAGACCGAAGCTAGAGATGACAAACACGGAAACTTTACTCACTGTTCTGAGCAGCGTTCCATCTGGAAGAACGACTGGGCAGGGTTAGCATGCGTCGGATCTGGAGCTGTCATGAGTAGAGTTCTGACCTTCCATGCCACAATGCATCATGAAGTGATCGCCTGCCAAGTTTGTCAGCTCTATCATCAAGGGTGCCGAAAGATACCTAACTTGCCATAAGGAGTGTAACCGACGCCGCGCTCGACTGTATTGCCGAGAATGGAGCCTCCGCCGAGATCTGGCACGTCAACCCATACCTTGTCGCGAAGATTGTTTTCCACAAGGTAGTTGTGGAGATCGGAAAATGTGACACCAGGCTCAACCAGGGCGTAGGCCCCGTCAGTATCGACTTTCAGGATCCGGTTCATATGCCTGCCCATGTCGAGCCCAATGGACCCGGGTACACGAGGAGCAGCACCACCGTAGCCGACATTGCGGCCGACTGAGAAGGGCCAGAGGGGGATCTCAAAATCGTTACACAGCTGCACCATTCCTTGGACCTCTGGGACGTTGCGAGGCGAGACGACCGCTGAAGAGACAAAGGCTTCTTTGCCAACTAAATGGTACATGTCGTGTACTTTGCTTGGGTCGAGATAGTCCTCATGGCTCAGCTGTTCAGATCGAGACACCACCGTCACATTTTCATCTCCGCATATCTCGCTCGCTCTCGTGATGAAGTCTTTGAATTTGTCAAAAGTGGTGCTCGGAGGCAGGCAAAGTGGCTGGCCAGCAACCCGAGGTACTTCTCCATCCAGTCTGCGACTGGACGCTGTGAGATTCCCGTCTGGTGCATCTTTCAGAATGGTCTGCTCCATGTTGCTTGGTGAAAAAGGGTGCAATAGTAAAGAAAAGACTTCGTATTTGATACAGATCTTCAGACTTGTCGTAAAGGTTGAATATGCAACAGCTGTAAAAACTCTTTGACCATTACAGATGGGTGGCAATGCACAACCTCAAATAGTTCAATGTTGTCTATAATACCTACTCAATTATGTTTGTCTAGTAGTTGGAGATGACCACTAGGCCCACCGCCAAGGCTAATTCACGGTCGGCAGTGAGTACTCAGACTAGTGATGAGGGGGTGGGGGATTTCCCGAAGCATTGATGATGCATCATGCGAGTGGTGATCATCCCCCTCTGTCTGCTGTTCACCAAGTAGCATCAGAGAAAAGACCTATGCCGCCAGAGAAAAGCCTGTAGTTGTGTCTAGCATGTTCCTTTCGAGCTATGATATGCGCATAAGCTTGCGTTCTTGAAAGATTTGTCAATAATTAGCCGACGCCGCAGAAATTCGGCACATGCGTCCTCTCTTCGACCTTCTATGATTCCACCGACTAAGAAAACGAGATATGTCCTTGAGTCATTGAATGAACTCCCTTTATACAGACATAGTCTGGGACGTTTCGGTCACCCATCTACTCTTCATCATTGCCCCGAGGCGAGGCTTGGCTAAGAATGTGCCTTACTAGTAGCGTATGAGTGCAACTATCACCATTTTGCATAATTGTACAGCAAGAGGAAAGCCTTGCCGAACACTTCACGTAATAAATGCTGTAATAAGATAGAAAAAGTCATTCTTTATATTTAGCTCGTAGGGAGGGTTGCGACGTTCCCCAACAACATCTTTTCCCGAATAAAAAAAGGAAGGAAATAAGGCACCAGAAAATAAGATGGGAAAAAAACAAAAGGATAGTGGAAAAGAAATAGGGGAAAGAAAAAGAAAGTGGTAATAGAAGCAGTACACAGAGATTTGCGCTCTTTCAGTCTATGTCTTTCTTTCGGCAATCCGAATTTGGAAATCCTGTGGAAACGAAAACCATTGGGTTTTGGTCTTCCACGGTTGATCAGGCCTGACCAGCTCGGCATCAAAAGCACGGAAGAACTGTGCAACGTATTTGTACATCTCGACAGTCGCAAGATTTCTCCCTACGCAACTTCTGCTACCCATGCCAAACTGCAGTGGAGGATTAGCAGATGCTGCTTGATGTGCGCCATATTTGCAAAAGACCTGGCAAGAACATACCGTTGTCAAAAATAGCCCTTGGCGTTTGATTCGGTCATTGTCATCGTCGGAACCATTTGAAATCCATCGCTCAGGTCGAAACATGTCTGCATCAGGTCCGAAGATATCCTTTGAGCGGTTCATGCTTCGCGGGCTGATTCCCAATATTGATCGTTCCGGCAAAAAGTATTTCTCCACCTGGACGCCCCCGGGGGGCACGTAGCGTGGGAGTTGGTACTGGATAGAAGGATGGATTCGAGTACTTTCGGTGATGACTGCGGATAGGTAAGGTAGTGATTCAAGTTCTTTGAATGCAAAGTCGCGCCCGGATCTATCCAGATCAAGGTCCCGAGCAGCCTGATCAAGCTCTTCTTGCAGCTTTGTCTTGACTCGAGCATTAGTGAGCACATTTCCAATGGTTGCGAGAATTCCAATGGCGGTAGTATCTAGATTGAGCGTTAGAACACGTCCCGATAATATACAGAGCCATTCGCAGCGGCGACTCGCGGTTTGGATTTGTTTATACGCACCAGCACCAGCCCTGCCAACTTGTCAGTCTCTTGTATGTCATCATGAAGCATGGCGAATGTTGAGACAAGAATATGAACAGAACTTACCCTAGGATATTAACCCCTTCAATCATGACGTCGGCCTTCTTTACGGGCTTTCCGTTGGGGTCCTTTGCTTCAATGAAGTGTTGAAGCATGTCTCGGCGCTTTTCGCCCAAGCCGTCGCGCATGCGTGCATCTACTCTATGCTCAAGCCAATCCACAAACACGTCAAAGGCATTGAGCCTTTTGCCGCCAAAGGTCCTGATGACCCATTTCGAAAAGGCATTGTTGAACCAGTAATTCTGTAGTGGCACGTTCCCCATGACTGCCATGAGCCAGAAACCATCATGGATGGATTGAATGATACCGTCAATGTCCTTTCCGTGTTGGAGAAAGCCGATGGTGCCGCCCATGGCTAGCTGTCCCACAATGTCAAAGGTGAAGTAGTTGACCCATTGATCAATATGCACAACCTGGCGCTTGCGTGCGAATTCCGCGAGGCGATCCTTGTTCAAACTCAAGACCTCTTGAACCAGTGACTCCATTGATAGGATGGCAGTCATGGAGTAGGCGCCTGAGACCCTAGAACGAAGGTATCGGTGAACCTTGGGGTCGGTTGCAGCAAAGAAGCTGACAGTCATGTTGGGGACTTTCCAAGTGTCGTACCAACTCGTCTGAATCTTGTTAGCAGGTCGTGCCATTTTCCTGAAGAGGTAAAACAAAGATGAAATATTCACCTTTAGTATCTGCTTCCCATGACCATATATGCTCTTCAAGCCCACTTCATCGACGAAGCTCACTTCATTGGGGGCAATGCGCACGACGTTGCCGTACTTGGCGTGTAACTCGAGGCAGTCGTTGTGCCAGGTGCCGCGCAGATATTTATGGTTTCTCCATGACTGGCTGAATTTGGCAACAAATGGACCCGGAATCTTACGCAACGGATGGAGGAAGACGTCGTACAGCGTTTTGAGGGCTAGATATGTCGTAATGAACAGAAGCAAGTTGCTGATAGATAGGTATGCACCAGCCGTTCTATTCCATGACGAGCCTACCTGAATAATGGCGGGTCGGGTGATGAAGGACGAATTGTTTGAGATCATCCTGGTCGATAGCGGAAGAAAGCTCTGTTTTCGAGAGTAATGTACACTTTGACAAGCGATTTACATGAAGCAGCCTCGGATGCTAGCAATGAATTAACAAGAGAGCCAGATCAAGTGCCTGACTCTGGGAGACGATATAAATGGTATTTCAGAATTTTACGATACCCTGCAGGAGAACAGCACAGGCAATAAGGATAAGCATCGCACGCGGTGACAACGTCCATATCATACGGCAGATGCGACATTGTAGCGTTCAGTCGAACCAATCAGTCCTTCTTGTTGGGTTTATCCAGCTACCTAAACGTCATCCTATTCGCTCGCACCTATGCATAGCGTGCAAAGTATGACATTGCCCGATTCGGGTACATCGATAGACTGTAATCCCCTGTGGATCCCTAGAAAGCGGAGATTCACGTCTCCTTTTTCCCCAGATGTGGAGGTGGGGAAATTCCCGAGGACTGCGCAGTGACAGAAGTCCGGGGCGTCCAATCAGTGGCCCGTTTCTAGACCCCGCGGAGGAAAAGGCATAGAGCCATTTCTATAGTCCTGGAATTAGTGTGAAATGGGGGCGGGGCTCCTCGTGTTTGACGACCAGACTCACTGGTTCGGCAATTGAGCGGTCGAATACCGAGGAACCTGGCAATGGGGCATCACATCAATGATCACACGACACCAGGCAAAACTGGACACTTCTCATGCCAGGGCCACCGGCCTCCCACCGACCCTTGTACTCTCTTCACTCACTAGAGACTGGATTTCCTTCGCCCATCGACACCGACGTGAGGCTCTCCTGATCTCGTCTTGTGCTCGTTCCACTCCGCTTTTCGCCCGTGGATTGCTTGCTCGCTGCATGTTCCCGTGCGCGCCCCCAATGTGCATACTATGAACTCTTCTTCTTCTTTCCAGTGCCAGATTTGCCTTCACTCGTTCAAGCGACTGGGTAAGCAATCTCACGAACCTCAAGTCCCGCTTATGCTGATGTCTACTATCCGTCACAAGAGCATTTGCAGCGCCATCTACAATCGCGTACGTGGAGGCCCGAGCGACAGCAATTGAGATCCCGCCACGGACCGGCTGACAATATCAGATGTCGATCACCGCGCATTCCCTTGCGACTTCTGCTCCAAGAATTTCACACGAAGGTCTGAGTTGCCATGAATCGAGCCACGTTAGGTGCAGCTGCTGACAAAAGCCCAGGGACGCATTGGTCCGACACTGGAAGATATGCAATAAACGCTTGGCCGATGGCATGCCGATTCCAAGCCTTGCACAACAGAAAAGAGGAAGGAAGCAGCTGGCATGCGACCGCTGCATCGTGAAGAAAAAGGCATGCAGTCAGACACAACCATGCGTGGGGTGCCGGGAGGCGCCCCTCGAGTGCAATTACGTTCGAGCCACTACTACTGGTGGTAAACATCTACGGAAGCCGAAATTCCATCTCAACACCTGCACAACATCGCCATTGGCCTTGTTGGAACAACCAGGCTTGAACATTTCAACCACTGGCATGGATGATACATGGGTGACCTCGCTCGGGCTAGACTTCAGCAGCACCGTACCAGGGTACCCGCCTAATGATGTCCTTTTTGTACAAGATGAGTCACTGTTCTCGCCAATTGAATCCGACTCCAGCTGGGCACCTCCCATGATGCCCTCGCCTCTTCCAAGCCTATTCAGCCTTTCGTGCGGGTATTTGCCAGCCACTGCGACATGGGACAGTAAACTCAGCCCCGCCTCTCTTTTCTTCGCATCTGGCAACGGCGGTTGGAATCTTGCCTTTCTGGCGAGGTTCACATCAACGAATGGACTGGCTAGTTCTTTTGATTGTGGGAACCCAAACGAGAGGAAAAGAATTTTATCACAGGCCCACGATACCAGCAAGAGTTCAGAGGCTGATGCGCAGGGCGACTTGGCTTTTCATGCGCCGCTTCTCGACTTTGGGTCGGATATTGGCTCCCTTGGCATTTCTAGAGATCTTCCCGAGTGGAATGCGTCGAGAGCATTTGGACTCGTCCACACCCAGGGGAAGGCTGGGCAGGCTGTGTCCAAATCGCCGACCTTGCATCAGAAAACACATGAAATTGTCGCAGCAATTCGACAGGCGGCGCAGAAGAAGCGGTCGAAAAGCTCCATGCAGGCCACCTGGTCCGCGACGAGGGAGGTGCTTTGCTACCGTTTTTTCTCGCCAGATAACCTTGAAAGGTTCCTCTTGGCATTCTGGGGCATGTGGTATCCGAATTGGCCGGTCTTTCACAAACCGACCTTTATCGCTACGCAGAAGCCTGCCTCGCTTCTTGCAGTCATGTCTCTTATCGGCGCGTTTCTCACATCAGAGACGAGCGATCGTGATCAGGCCTCGATGTGGGTCAGTGAGGTGGAGGACTGGATCTTCAACGACAACAGCTTTGGCGACAGCAAGAGCAAACAGACCGGCGAAAATTTCCAGCTTATCGACATGGAAATCCAGCTAGACGCGCTCAGGGCGGCCTACGGACTAGTATTGATCCTGAACTGGGAAGGGTCTCAAGAGGACAAGAACAGAGCCCGTAGAATCAGATTCTCGCAGGTCATTGCGGCTGCCCGCAGCATCGAGTTTTCAGCTGCAAGACACGGCCAACTCAGCAACTATTTGTGCCCTTCCGAAAGCCTGGAGAGCTGGAGGCTGTTCATCGCGAGGGAGGAACTGATCAGGACTCTCATTTACGTTTTCATGCTCGATTGCGCATTCATCATGTTCAACAACTGTGCCCCGCGTATGGCCATCTTTGAACTTCAGATGCACCTCGCTTGCCCAGAAGTCTGCTTTCAGGCAAGTACTGTTGAAACATGGCTAGATTGTACTGCGGTCTGGGCATGTAGTCTCATCGGCCAGCGGCAACCTCTGCTGTGTGAAGCAATAGAGATATTGACCATGGCGGAGCTGTCCAAGCAGTACTGGCAACTGCTTCGGCAGATGAGTTCTCTGAACTACTTTGCCATCGCAAGTGGTAAGTCGGCTATTGCTGGTCGTTCAGCTTGGCCAACCCCAATTGATTTTCCAGATGCGCGGCACTTGATGCGAGACTAATGACCTGTTCAGCATTCCATAACCTCATTTTCTATCATCAATGTGGTCTCACGCACTCGATGAAAGTTTCCTTGATCACTGAGGGTCTCGAAGGATGGATAAGATTATGGTCAGCGCGGCAACCGGTACTCGGTCTCCTAGAACTCGACCCTTCTGAGCCATGCCAAGCGTGGACGAGGATAGGCTTCATGAGAAATGCTCCAGAGTATCTCAGCCTCGCGTACATCATTTATACACAGCCTCTAAAGCTGCAAAAGTCGGATGCCAGCCCGAACCTAGGAGAGTCGCCAAGGAGAAGGTTACTGCAACGCTTTGACGACTCGAGTATGGGTCAGGTCCATGAACTCATACTTAGGTTTCAGAATTTGGGATGTAATGTAAATGGCTGATAGCGAATGCTCCTTCCGAGAATTGTCCTACACGGCTTTTCCACTCTGGTCTCTGGCTGCCTGCCACCCAGTTGCCCGTGTTCTCGGAAGTTTTGCAAAATGCAAAGGCCGTAGTCATTTGTGATCAAACTTTTGTTTGTTGAGCAGCTCCTTAGGGTATTACAACTGGCAGTGAAACTAATTTTTCTCGGTTATGCGCCTGGGGACTAGTCTGCTTATGACGGAAATTCCATGGAACACACTGGTCGATTATATCAGACTGGTCATATTTCACGAACCATTCTACCACGGATCTTGTAACCATCATAATACCTATATCCAGGCGGCGCTCACGCATAGTCTCTCGTCGTTTCTTCGGGGAAAGACCTGTGACCACTGAGCTCCCATTACGATAATTGTGTAGGGAAAAAGTTCCAATAGAGTAGAGGTATGCGCTCATGAGCGTGTGTATTTGTTGACACGACTTCACGAAAACGATGTCGATGTTGATGAGTTTTGATGAGGTGTCAAACTATGTCTTCACTGGGTTATTCAACAGTCCAAAGTATCTTGGTACGAGGGTACCAACGGTCTTACTGTGGTCTTGCTGCCGTTCCATGTGATTGGATCTAGTACTTATGAGCGATGGGCCTGCATGATTGCCTCAATGTAACACATTGCTGCACGTGGTATGTTGGAACTTAGCATCGCTTTTTGTAGCAGAACTATGTGATAGCTCGCGCTTGCTGGCTTCCATGGCGCCCTTGCTGCAGATGGTGAGCTAGCCCTCGCCATAGACATATCCGACAGGCTGCAAACAATGAGCGGTTTCGGGTTCTCGCAAGCATTTGGCGCTGCTGCTACAGTTCAGGCGCTAGATGAAGAGACTCGACTTGCAGTACTTGATCAACTCTTCGACACCACCAGGGGTGCGGGTTCTCCATCCTTCGCAATCAAATCGGCAGCGGAAATGGCACAGGGGATAGTATCCTGACCAATGACCCCGGCGGGCCTTTTGCGACGCCAGATTATTCGTTTGATGGTTCAGACAGCGGCCAAGTATGGTTCAGCCAGAACGCCTTGGAACACGGCGTAGTCATCATTGCTGATGCATGGTCCGCCCCAGGCTTCATGAAGACAACCGGAGACGAGTCCAATGGAGGTTACCTGTGCGGCAGTCCCGGACACCAGTGTTCCAGCGGCGACTGGCGACAAGCCTATGCGAACTTCTTGATCCAATATTTGCGATTTCATGCCGAATATGAAGTTCCAATCACACAACTCGGCTTTTCGAACGAACCAGATCTTACGTACGTATTCTGCCGCTTCCTTACACGACTTGACTTGTAGTAACAGCAAAGGCAGTGTTGCGTATTCCTCGATGTTATTTGACAACGCTGGCATTGTTGATTTCATTCCCATACTGCACGAGCTGCTCAAGTCGAGTGAATTCGCATACGTCGGCATCACATGCTGCGACGCGGCCAGCTACGCGGCACAAATCGAGTACACAAATTGTCTAGAGGCCGCCGGTTCTACCATGAACCTATCCCTCATCGCGACGCACGCATACACAAGCGACATCGGCCAGCCGATGAACACAACGCTACCCGTCTGGATGACTGAGCTGGCCGTCCTATTCACACCGTGGTACATGGGATGGTACGAGAGTGGAGGTCCTGCAGAGGGTTTTACCTGGGCTACAAAGATCCACCATGCCATCGTCGACTCAGGTCTGTCGGCGTACGTCTACTGGCAGGGGGCCACAGTCGGTGCGGACTCGTCCTTTCTTCTCAACATCAATGGTACCGAGATCGAACCGTCTGGCCGGTTGTGGGCTATCACGCATCGGTCGAGGTTTGTCCGGCCTGGCGCGCAGCGTCTCGCGATCTCTGCAGTTCCACAAGGTATTCTGGCGAGCGCCTATCAAAAAAACTGACGGGTCCATAATTGCTGTGCTGATCAATGACGACGGCCCTTCAGAACAGTCGTTCGTGATCAATGTTGGAGACTTCACACCGTCAAGTGTGAGCACGTTTCTGACGGATAATGTTCGATCTCTGGCAGAAAGTACAATATCGCCCAATGGGAGCATTGTCACGGTAGTGGTTCCATGGAAAGGGGTTGTGACCGTGCAGCTCAAAGCCTAGATCCTTATGAAGACCATCCCCTAATTACCCTTCAGCGGTGCGGTTCTTGAGCCACATATTGTTCGATTTTGATGGTAGATATCACGCGGGAAACCGGAAGAGATTGGGTGATATGGGCAATGAATCGTCTAAGCAGTCAGAGTCTTCCCAGTCCAGTCCAGCAAATACGAGATGATGGTCCTCAATTTTGATATCAGGGTACTCTCCTCTGGCTGCCTGTGATCTTTCAGCAATCTCATTGGGATATCGTCGTGTATGATCAACGTCGGCCAGGAAAATAGCGGCCAGGGAGCGAGAAGTCGAAGCCCGACCTAGCTGTGGGCATCGCCTAGTGGGCAGGTTGCTTTGCAGATCGGATTGCCTGCAGGGTTTCGTATTCACTTTCGCTTTCATACCTTAATAAGATACTCTTCAGGCAAAACGTTGCCTACCTTTCTGCGGATCGCCTATACGTTGCTGAATGAAGTCTGCGCCCACCTGCCTGTAAGATAAATGGGCCTTTGCGAGCGGCAATTGACTCACCGGCAAAGAACGTCGCGCAGCAGGGATTAAATAGCCCAAAACACAGTAGCCAAGTCAAAGGACACGAGTTTGTTCAAGAACGGTCCGTACTCAAAGTGTGATGTGTGGCAATTGGATAAGTTTACACAGCAATGGAACTGGAATTCAACGATCAAACAAAGATGAGTACTGGTAGACCGCTTTCTTTACTCTCGAGCTTGCAATACCTCGGCTAATTTGCGCATCATGAATCGCCCGTCAAGTATCTCGCTCTGTTCATTAAAAACGTCAATAATCATCTGATCCGTCGTCAATCTGATAAGAAATTACCCCCAGCTGTTCGCGAGCAGGCACAAATGATCTTGACCATGCAATCAACCACACAGGCCTTTGATACCGTAAGATTGAAATCTAAACGTTACCGGAAGATTTGTTGCAAGGACTGACTTCAACTGCGGCGTCTTGCCAGTCACATGGTAACAATTAAAATATTCCGGCGACGACAACTCGAAGATGGACTCCAAGTCCCCATACCAGGCCACACAGCCAGGATCTTGTGCACAGGCTTGGTGACATGCGAGCTCCTCCCAGATGGCTGGTTTCAACGCACTTCTGATAGCCGCCGAGATATCATTGGTAAGGGCCCGGCCGCAACGAATGTGGAAATTGTCCACGCAGTGGTTCTCCGACTTGGGGCACAGGAATCGTTCGGCAGCTGGACAGTGACCCTTGAGACCGTACGAGCGATACAGGAGATCGGTCGGGTGTGTCGGTGGAGATGCTAGCAGCCCTACGAAGCCGCTTATGTGACAGCAAAGGGCATATTCGTCGGGCCCGGTCTCCCCCCAGTCCCGTTCAGCGTCCCAACCATTGCAGTTGGTGTTCGCGACACAGGTATCATGACACTGGCGTTCCGTATTGATGCCGGATTGGTGAATGCAAGTGTAGTTCGAAAGGAGCGGGTCGCTGTCATCGGCGATCTCCCTGCCGCATCTGATGTAGTTTGAATTGAGGCATCGTCCTTCGAATGCCGGGCACAGGTTCTCAGTGTCGGTGGGGGGAAGAGTTACTAGAGTGACTTGAGATGGTGGAATGCTAGTGGTGGAGGCCGACGATGATGTTGTTGATGTCGACTTGGATGTTGATGTCGTACTCGTTGACGACGTATGGTGATGTGGATAAGGCACGGCTTGATAACCAGGATTATGGTGCCCGCCCTGGCCACGAGTAGCGGACACTACCGTGACCAGGGACAAAAGTGTAATACGGAGCAACATTGCGATGACGGAGAGCTTTGTATTATAAATTCAATCTTTTGAGGACGTGCTGGTGAGTAAGTTGACTCCTGAACAATAACTAGAAGGTCGATTTTTATCGACGGTCATTTGATGGTTTAAATACCAACCTGCCAAGCCGGAATGGCTGCCGAAAGCCGCTATTATGATTCAAAACTGGAATTAAATTCAATAGAAACCAGATGTTTCGTCATGGCTGTTGTAATTCGCTTGTGTTGTCTTTGCGAATATGAAGAAGGTTCACATCCCGCCTTATTTGGACGAATGATACATGGCTTTCACTTAGTGGTAACTTGCCAAGATCATTGGCGTATACCTTGAAACATATTAACAAGGGAGACTGTCGCATTGCTTTTTCTCTTTGTTGTTAAAATTGTTACGTATTAAGCTGGGGAACCTAGAATACACCACGCCCGCTTAAGTGGTGCATCCGTAAAGCCAGGTTGTTGCGTAGCCAGTCCTAACCAATCAGAAGACGGATCAGGACCGGCCACTGTTGTAATGCCGTCAAACAAGAGCAAAAGCAAAGATCGTGTGTTTTAGATGGTGGTTCTTTTATATGGTGCTTAGTAACTATTTTAACTGCTTCCAGTGCCGTCTCCAACTGCTCTGCGTATGCAGTTCAGAGCGGCGACACATGCTTCACCATTGCCTCGGCGTACAACGTCACCTGGGCGCAGCTGATGGCTTGGAACTCTGACCTCAGCGGGACATGTTCGTATGTTGAGCATTCTGACCACAACAGCGTGAGTGCACTCCGGCGCCAAGAGAATCTAGGTCTCTCTCGATGTTGACTTGTACAAAGTGTGATTCCTTCGCCTACGGGAGCTGGGTCCAACTCGGTCTGTGGCCAGTGGTACAATGTGGTCGGTGGTGACACTTGTGAAGGTATCTCAGAGTTTAGCATTACCTTGTCAGATTTGTGAGTGCAGAGTCCCCTTTTGCACCGCCCCAATACACCCGTGCATGATCTGATGCAACATCACTCAAAGCCTCTTCCTCAACCCCGAGGTCTGGACGAACTGTACCAACCTCTTGGCCGATTACTACTATTGTGTCGAGGCTGTGGGCTACTTATCGACCTATGCCGGTTACGGGGGTACAACTACGACGTCGGTCTTCAACCAGACGGCGGCGACGGCGGTGCCCTACGTTGCCAACCTGCTCGCCAACTACTCGTCCTTGCAGCCCACCATTCCATACGCCAACGGGACACGCAATGATTACTACTCGTGAGTCGCTAGAAACCCCGGCGTTCCCACACTCGTGGTGCTGACTGCTGCCTGCAGATAGATACCTGTGGCTCTCAAACACCACCGACAATGAGTTGGCACAGTGCTGGAATCTGCCATTCGTGTATGATTTGACTTCCGAGGTAAGCACCACACCATCGAGACTGACAGAGTGTCTTGAGCATTCCTCTACAGAGTCAGGCTGACCTTGACTACCTCGCAGGAGCTTGTGCTCTGGAACCCGTCGTTGGCGGACGCTGATGCATCTGCCGAAGCTGCGACTACGACTGTCGGCAATTCTTACACCTACCTTTGTACTCTGGCGGCCAGTTCCTCTTACTGTGTGCGGCTAATGTCATCCACGTCCAGTTGAGTGACCCTACTCCAATCGAGCGTCTCGAGATGATAGCAGTCGGTGCTAACTTCTTGTCCTCGCAGCAACAAGTACTTTGGTGACCCCGACGCCCGTGCCGGCTTATCAAAACGCAAACTGCACCACTTGGTTCGCGCCAAAGTCGTATACGCTCTGCAGTGACATTCTCACGTCGTTCGACCTGGATTTGGCCACCTTTTACGACTGGAACCCGACGGTCGGCGAGGATTGCAGCGGCCTCGCAGTCGGCACGTACTACTGTACTGGCACCTCGAACGATGAGATCCTCGAGTAAGACGATCTCGATGACTCGACAACTGCCACCGCGGTTGCTACTACGAGCAGTGGTGTTTCGACCCCGTCGCCCGTCCAGACCGGCATGGTGTCGAACTGTGATGACTTCTACGATGTTGTTGCCGGCGACGGCTGCTGGGCCATCGCCAACTCGTACATTATCGACCTGGACGAGGTTTACGCGTGGAATCCTGCCGTGGGCACCGATTGTTCTGGGCTCGAAGCCGGCGTGTACGTTTGTGTTGGAGTCTTGTGACTTGTCATGAAAGAGCGTTGGCTCACTGCCGTCTTACAAAGTGGCTGTCTAATAACTTCGTAATCATCCCTTTTGTGTATACTCCTCCAATCTGATCCGCAGTTGACGGTCAGAGGATGCCTGTGGGTCATGGTAGCTTTAAAAACAATGCTTCTCCTCTAATATCACGCTCGGGATCATTATCATGTTTAAGCATACATTAGGGTTTGCAAATTCCTCGGCCACTTCTGGATCTGGGAAGCAAACCGAGAAATGGAAGAACAGGGCCAAGATGACGCGCGTCTATAGGACTTAATGCATACAGCCAATGCACGAACGGAGCTGACCTTGGCGCCCGGGGTTTGGCCGGCCCGCTCAGGGACCGCATAGTCGATTAATCCCGGTCACATCCTATCTAGTCTGTCGGCCGTCTAGACCATCCGAACTTCTAAGTATTTGACACTCGGATGCCCCATCTTTCTTCTTCTTCTTCCCCTCGAGCTTGCCTTCGAAAGTGCAGATCCATCGGGCCCGTTGAGTTGAGTTGATTAAGGCCCTGTTCACGGTTGCTGGTAGAAATGGCAATCTCCATATAGTACAGTCCCCATGGACAGCTCATCAGGGAATACTGAACACTGACATCTTCAATGTCTTTTTCGATATTCCTTTCTCGTGAAGAATACCAGCGACTTTGCAGTCGCTCAGGAAGTCAGTACATCGATAAACACTGCCCGTCATTCGTTGTCAACGCTTTCAACACAATACTGCCCTAGAGGGACACAGCTCTTCTATCAAGTCAGAGTATCTCCTCGTCATCGTGCAGAGATTAGTTGCCAAATAGAGGTACCCTCTGCCTGCATCCAGTCAATACGTATACCCTCTGTTTGGGAGTTCTATGATCGTGTTCACGTCAAAATAGATCTGGGGGTATCTGTGATTCTGATTATATCGATTATCGTTTCGACAAATGCGATCCTTTCCGCGGTTCCCTTCGAGTGTCGTATCTCAAAACACAATTGACCCAAGACTTGAAATCGAGATTGGACTCGCAATCGCGCTCCAGGAATCAGATGGCAGGCGTCCTCGACATCCTCAGGAGTCCGGACTGCCAACGCGTCCACCAGACGCGTCTGAAGTATGGGGAAAGATGGGATATGATACGTAAGTACCCTACTAAGGGAAGAGAAAGAAGTGTCGAGCAGCCTCAACAGCCACTATGCTACACGAATACATCATGAAACAGGTTATGCTTGCCATTGTTGTACGATTGATTTTCGACTAGCTTGATGAAATCAAGTCTCATTCAACATGAGCAGTGACGTGAGTGAGGCGTAATCCAAGGCGGGGAGTTGGAAGGTGTGCTCAACTCGCTCACGTCAAAAGGCGAGGCGCGCTGGCAGATTCCCAAAGATATCACGCCTGGATACTGTTCAGACGAGTTATTGACCGCAACCCTTCAAATGGCAGTCGTACACTTTTGTTTCACACTTTCCATAATTCTACAAGCGTGCTTGGAGGCTGGTCTAGTAACTAATAACAAATATCCGTGATTTGCAGCCCTGCAACCCTCACTTGCTAGGTAACGAGCATTATGTTAGGTAGGTATCTAGGTAGGTAAGTAGGTAGGTAGGTGTTTGTTCCCCATGGTATATAACCTGTAGTAACGCGTGCATCGTAACTTCCAATCTGACAAAGCTGCAATTTCCATCCGAGTTGGGTTGGCAGGAACGACTGATCTCCTTGGAGGGGCATACATAGCTCGTAGAGATGAGATGATCCTCTCTCCCTTTCTCCCACCATTTCTCTCTCTTTCACACACACACACACACACTTCTTGCTACCGAGATCTTCAAGATCACGGCCAATCTTATTCTTTGCTTCCAAAGTCGTAGACGTCGTCGAATATCTATTTTGAACCATCTCTCATTCAACACGCTCAAGCACTTCTTCTTGCAATACACGCTCCAGAACTCTTTTTTCGCAACACAAACACATCAATTTCTCCACACGGATAAACAGACAGCCATCCCCTCGATTGAGGGCGATGGTCAGGACAGCCAAGTACAGAGGGAAGACAGTCCCTCTGACTCGGATACGCCTATCAAGAGGGAGGAGAGTCCCTTCCCCTCCGACTCTGACTCCGACTCGCCACTGTCGGAGCTTTCTCAAAGCCCGGGGACTTCTCCCGAATACAAAAACGTGATGGAGAGGTTTCGAACCTATCGGCCTAAACCGTCGCCTAGGTTGGCGGCGAAGATCATACGTCGTGTCCGGGAGAGTCACTAAGGATACTCCCGTCGTCGGCACGAATAAGCCCAAGATCAAAATCGTCGGCAAATGGGCTAGGCACCTTAAATACAGGCTGCCGCCTTTTAATGTCGCCCGCGAGATTAGATTCCCACGCGAACTGACGCTGGTTGGGTGGGGGAAGGGACCACCGGTCCCTTCCCTGGGTCTAATTGGGAATCCCCGGGAACTTCCCGGGGTTGGCTTTTGTACTCTTAACAACTTCACAGTCAAGCTACTTTGCACTACAAATCTTTCTCTTCTTTCGTGATATCACTCCCTCATTGACGGGAGATACATGGCTCCACCCGACAGGTACGCCGACAAAGCCTCGAAGGAATTCGATGCCTCACTCCATGCCCAAGGCTTTACCTAGGATATGGAGAAGAATCTTCACGTCGTGTTCGGCAGGGTCATCAAAGACATTCCCATCATCTACACTAAGAAGCCCAAATCCAAGAGTCCCTCGGATTTTAATTCGCCCTTGTCAGAAATATCCAACAGCCCACCGCCTCACCCTTCTACTAAGAGCGACTCAGAAACCATCAAAAAGGAGGAGAGTTCTGGCGAGGAGAGTCCCTTGTCCGAACTCTCCTCGAGCCCAGAGACGCCCCGAGTTTCAGATCCTGGTGGAGAGATATCGTAGTTGCAGGCCTAAGCCATCACCAAAAGCGTGGCGAAGGATCTTGGTCGGTGGAAAGAGTCACCGGCTCAGGGAACGGGAACCCAAGGGCGGGAATCTTCGGGAGTTTCCCACAAGCTAGCTTAACCTTTTCATCTTTCTTCATCAATCAAACCAGCATTCAGTCTACAAGTTTCTCTCATCGTTGTGCAATCCAAAGACCTCAACTACGGGCAATAATCTCCCTTTTGGGTGCACCGCGCTGCTGCCTACCAGTTTCCCTTTTTCGACATATTCAGGTTCTCTGGCCACAGCACAAAGCCGCAATCCTGACCAACAACAATCAACACCCACTATAATCATCGCGATGACTACACACCAAGAGGTCCAGTACTTGCCCGTTACCCTCTGAATGGAGCTGAACGCCGAGTTCAACGTTCAGAACCAGCGCACTGCTACCCTCGAAGCCGAACTGCGAGGACTGACTGCCGCTCTCACCACTCGCCCCGAGCTCCAGAAAAATCCCGTTTCGCCGAACCCCGCCAAGTTCACCGACGCCGGCGACGCCACCGATTCCGACTTTTGGCTACTTGAGGTGGATGGCAAAATGGCAGTAGATGGGAATGACAGTCAACCTCGTTGACGGGGACCACGAAGATGAATATTCTGAGTATGACTACTGATTACTTTTATGCTTCGGGTGTCTAGAGTAGGAGATAGAGGAAATTGGATGGGAGATGGGATGATTTTGTGGCCCGGTTTTGAGAGGGGGGATATCATGGTAGTGGCCCTAACGCTGGATTTGTCCCTGGTCTGATTGTTAGTCCGGGTCTCGCGTACCGATGAGCACTTATATAGGAAATAGAAAGCTGTGGCTCCAGATCCTGAGATCCTTAGATGTGGCATCACCAGCTTGTAATTACATCATACTGCTAGCCATATGGTAGCAGATCCCAACAGCCAAGTCCTACGGGACAGTGACAGCATAGTATAGCAGAAGAAGCGGCCACATAGTCCCGCAGATCAAGGTGACGCGGCGACTTTTGAATTACACAAGCACATTTCAATAAGTCTGCAGATTTGATTCTCATAGCGTTGTATTCCGTCAAGTCATTACGCTGCGTCTCTAATCATTCGTGAACCCCCCAAGAATCTCCTTCCACTGGCTATCCACTGTTTCCCATCTTCGCATCCTGAAAACCACCAACCCGCATCCTTGAAAACATCAACTTGCGTCCTTGAAAACATCAACTCGTATCCTTTTAGCGAAGCAGGTGCCTGGTCCCCCAGCTGAATGCTTTCACCCTTGTCGGTTTTTTTTCTGGGTTTTGTGTTTTACTGGTTTTTTTTTTTTGGTGTTTTGTTGGGGTTTTCCTTGCCGTCAGACTGTCTGTCTACGGCATAGAACGTGGCACGGAGTGCCTACGAGGCTTCGTCGGCGTTAGCTCCCGTGGGAAAGTGATTTCCCGCGCGACGTTGAAAGGGGGCAGGCTGCATTCAAGGTGCTTGGCCCATTTGCCGACGATTTTAATCTTCGGCTTGGTCGTGTTGACAACGGGGGTGTCCTTTGTTGCTCTCCCGGAGACGACGTGAGAGGTCTTGCGCCACGCTGTTGGCGGCGGCTTCGGCCTATAACTCCGGAATCTGTCGGCCAGGCTCTGGAACTGGGGGGGCGTTGCTGGCGAGGAGAGTTCCGACAAGGGGCTATCCTCATCGGAACTCTCCTCCTTGATGTCCCTATCGGGCGAGTCGTCGCCCTCAATAGAGGGAATAGCCGCACCGGCTCTTCTCTTTGCCGCGACATCGATGTGTGCAACAACGACGCCCTGCGACCTGATGATGAGCGTATTGACAACCATTTTGATATTGGACTGTCTGCGTGTGAGTGGGTGGTATCGTGAGAAGTTTATAGGTGGTGCGGGGAGAAATTTGTGCGTGTTGTGCGAAACGTTCGTGCGTGTCTGGTGCGAAAAGAAGTTGTTCGAGAGATGGTTCAAAACGGAAATTCGACAAGGGAACGGGGGGAAGAGCCTTTATTTATTTCAAGAGTGTCCAACGTAAATCAGTTCTTTCGGAGTATGGTCCGTAGGAGTCACAGGCGCGATGTAATTTGGTTGTTGTTAGGCTTTCGGCGAGTGACAATATTCTCCTTCCAAGGCGAAAATATTCCATATAAACTTTTGGTGGCCCAGTGTTGAAGCCGTTTTGAGGGGCGCCTCATTTGTTGCTGATGTCTCGTACGGGGGGAGGGAGCGGATAGGACACCAGTTTGCAGATCAATATTGTGATATTAGGTTCTAGGCTCTGGCATTTGTTGTGTGCAAGCAGACAAGCAAGCGGTGACTTGAACATCATCCCCTCATTCACTACGCGGTGCTGACTATTTTGATTGATACGGGTATCATATGAATACGATGATCTAGAAGAGTAGTTTATTAAAATGCTTTGCTCATGGAGAGATTATGGTCATGTTTGAGGGGCGGCGAGAATCCCCTGGGGAGGTCACTCGTATCAAGAAGAGTCAAGCCAAAGGAATAAATAGCAATCACGGGGTATGGCGTTGCTCGTCAGTGGATTTAAATGGAAAATTAAAAAAAAACCTAAACCTCTGTCCCCCAAAAAGTTTTGATTTAAATGAAACCTTTTCTTTTATGACGTTCGGAGGCTTCAAGGGGGTTGGTACTCAGCTCAGGAATTATTCAATCTGGCCTTTTCCAACAATGAAGAGGGAATGTGGCTTGTCATTGTCCTTCTGTTTCGTTCTCCCGTGATTTATGGCGGTGATTGTGTAAAAGCCCCGAGAGGGAACCATCAGGAACCAAAGTGGACTTGTGTAAGAGCATTGGGTAGATCCCTTCTCCTGTTAGTTGACTTTCCATGTGTTATAACTCGACAGGGTCATGTATAGAGCAGCGAGAGAAGCAAAACGGAAGAATGGGAGGACAGAGAACGTGGAAGATCATCACATCATTGTAATAATTTCGAAAGAAGGAGACATCATATTTCATTCATCCTCCATACAGGTGCGAGACCAAGGTTAGAGAGCACCAGGCATGACGGAGGCGCGCAAACAACTACATACAGTGCTACGCTCACTAACAGCCACTGCCACACTTGCTAAGCTGGGAAAATAAGAGTGACTAAGTTCCACTGAACACGATTCCAAACACCCTACAAACTGTGCATTTAGTTACTCGTAAAGCTGCAAATTGTTACAGTACATCTTTGGAATAGACCTAACAGCACTATGGAGGTCTCAGCCTAACCTTTCCCAGCAGCCAACATCGATTTCAGGGACTACATACTACCTCCGAATTCGACAAAAGTAATTTGGACCACTCGCACAGTTGAATGGAAAGAAGACCAAAGCAAGGAGGTCCTTGGAGCTGCCTACCTTTTATAGCCGTTTTTGATGTTATAACGAAGGAAGACGTGCATATTCCGACTATCATATATGCACATGGCATGCAGGGATGAAGCTTCGAAACCACTCTAGCTCAGATGATCATGTATGATAAGCGAGCCATGCGAGCCACGTGGGAATAGCCATTGCGCAAGTTAGTCATGATGCAACGAACTCGCAATTTATTTCTCATTTATGCCTCGTGGGACTACACTGTCATTTCCAGGGACACCGACGACCTCATCTAGCTCGACTTCTCCACGGGGTCGTTGGGCGAAAAGTTCAGGCTGACGCTGTTGACGCAGTGGCGCTCGTCGGTTGGCGTGGGGAAGCCTTCGCCCTTGAAGACGTGGCCCAGGTGGCCTCCGCAGTTGGTGCAGACGATCTCGGTGCGGGCCATGCCAAAGGTGCTGTCCGTGTGGCGGGTCACGGCGCCGGGGATGCTGTCAAAGTAGGCGGGCCAGCCGCATCCCGACTTGAACTTGTGCGTCGCCTTGTACAGCGGCGCCTCGCAGCCGGCGCACGTGTAGACGCCCGACTCCGAGTAGAACTTGTCATACTTGCCGGATCCGGGGGGCTCTGTGCCCTTCTCCCGCAGGATTCTGAACTGCTCTGTTTGACGACTGAGTCAGCAGGGGCGGATCGTCGGGAAAGGCGGCTACATACCTTTGTTCAGGACGGCGCGCCACTCGTCATCTGTCCGCTGATCCGGATACGACATCTTGCTAGAGCTGGACGAACTGAAGAGACTGCCGAAGAAGGGGATTGTGGGCATGGACCTCAAGGTTTCCGGGCTTCGACTCAGTGATGGGCGTGCCGAGGCGCGAGCTCTGGTGAAGTTGGAAAAGGTATACAGCGAGCGGAGGAGAGTGGAGAAGGGCGGCAGTCGCATGAAGAAGATGTGTCTGTTTTAATTGGATAAACGTCCAATTGCAACGGCCAAATGCTGGTTTGCGAGATTCTTTTCCTGCACTGGTTGAGCGCGATATATTGAATTTATAGTAGTTGTCGTTGCTGTGCTGGGCGACAAGTGCTGACGGTTACGGGAATGCAAATACTCGAGGGATTCGATCATATGAGCAGATACGTCGGATGTCGATGGATTTGGAATTCTGATGGCGGTGCAATGATGATGCCATCAAACCAGGGATCGGCGGGGCGAATTCCGCTGTAGGGGTCCCGGAGCCTGCGGAGGTTAGGCAGGTTAGGCCTTTTGGATTATGTCATCCAGGCTGTCGGCGATAGCGTAAACAGTGAAGCTGTTTTACCCTCTAGCTCAGGGCCAGGGATCTATCGCATTGAGAAGAAGATTCAATGCCTCAATTCAACATTGTACAGAGTAAGAGGGCGATTGCCGGTAGTAAGACCATGATAACGAGTGATTTGACGGTATAAGGGTGCAATCCTACCGGTGCAAGTGTGTATGGTAGCTAGCTGCACGTGCCAAAATGTCGAGCTTCCAAGAGCTTCCCTTAACGGACGTGAAACTACCCTGGCACTTACCAAGAACCGCGGAATTGGCATGACTCGAGATTGTGGCCCGCCCTATCCCCAGCTACCAGAAATGCGACTGATGCTTGGGATATCCATGATTGCGCCAGACTGAGTTGCAGTAGATAAGAGCTTGCCCTTTCCCTTCCAAAAAGTCTTCTCTTCCTGCTGTCTATCCTGGATCCGCCCTTCTGCCAAAACCAACGACTTTCACAACTCACAATGACTTCCACCGCAATCTTCGGCTCTACTGGCTTCGTCGGCGCCAACATTCTGTCGACCCTGCTTGGCCTCGACAGCATCAGCGCCGTCCACACCATCTCCCGCCGAGCTCCCACGAGAGAAGGAGCCAAGCTCAACGCTCACATCGAGGCCGACACCGCAAAGTGGACTTCCTCCCTGGCCACCATCACTCCTCCCCCCGACGTGCTCTTCTCGTCTGTCGGCACCACCAGAGCCGCAGCCGGCGGCATCGCAAACCAGTGGAAGATCGACCATGACCGTGAGCTGCCCCAGGACTGCCGGAGAAGCCCAATGATTCTTTGAAAGCTGACCAATGCTGCTCGCATTCCTCCAGTGAACGTCGACATTGCCAAGGCCGCCCGCGAGCAGGGCATCAAGACCTTCGTTTTCATATCCTCGGCCGGTACCGAGGGCATGCTCGCCAACCGCGTGCCCTACTCCCAGATGAAGCAGGGCGTCGAGAACACCATAAAGTCGCTCGACTTTGAGCAGGCCATCATTGTCAGACCCGGCGCCATCCTGGGCGAGCGCGAGACCCCCAAGAAGGGCGGTTCGACCCTGGCCCACTCCCTCATCAACGTCTTCCCGAACTTCGCGCGCGACCGTCTCGGACAGGACGCCGACGTCATTGGCCGCGCCGCCGTCAATGCTGCTCTCCTGGCCCGCGACGGCAAAGCCCCGAGCAAGTACTGGGTCCTGGAGCAGGCCGATGTCGTCCGGCTCGGTCGTGACGACTACAAGCTCTAGATGCCCGCTTGACCACGAATGAGGCGACTGCGGCGTGAACCATACGAGCCGCCCATCTTGTCTTTTGTGATCAAGGACGATGCATATAGCACTAGAGCTCCTGACGTTTTTGTTGATTCCATAGCTGCAGCATAATTGAGATACCCCATACGACACATACGGTTCTAGGTTGATGAATCCTGCCAAAACCTGAATAGCTGCACCAATCCGGATGC
This sequence comes from Pestalotiopsis sp. DP-2020a, assembly GCA_018115615.1. Lineage (NCBI taxonomy): Eukaryota > Fungi > Ascomycota > Sordariomycetes > Amphisphaeriales > Sporocadaceae > Pestalotiopsis > Pestalotiopsis sp. DP-2020a. The sequence goes on along the minus strand of JACVEI010000045.1, from coordinate 146,391 downwards.
TTCAATTCGGAGCAGCTTTCTAGGTGAGACGGCACGGGACAACCCCCCATTGGAGTGCAAATTCGGAAACGTGCCGTGCATGCTGACGCTGCTACCTAGCTGAATATTTGGATTGGATAGCTGATGTCTCCCGACCTCCATATATCATCTACAGTCTAATCAGGCTGACATCTAGGATACCATTTTCCTTCTTCAGGCTCTCCAATACATCCTTACCGACCAGCCCGCCAACACCCAAGATCATGAGCGCCTCATTTCCTCTCTTGCCGTTTCCGCTCGCACCTACGCCAGCGACAGCGCTGTCAACCTTTGCAAGGCTGAGATCATCTTCTCTTCCGGTCACCACGCCACTGCCATCCTTCTTGTCCGCAAGGCTCGCGACCTGCATCCACTCGATGTTGACGCCCTTGCTTCCGAGCGCCATTCCGACGCCACCAATCTTCCCCGGCTCATCGTAGTTGTGGAGGATGAGCAGCGTGCCCTCGGGAGTGAACGCGGAAGTAAATCTGCCCAGCCTGGAGATGAAGATGCTTCGGCCGCTCACATATCCCTCGATGATCTGCTCGCCTCTTCCCTCTCCAGTGCCTGTTGTGTCATATGACCGCAATGTCACCAGGCTAGAGTAAGGAGCAGCATTATCGCCTGCGGCTCCGCGCGTGTGAACCTCATCGATTACGATGCCCTTTTCCTTGGCGATGAGCGTTGCATTGACGATGTTCACGTCCCGGCCACCGCTCTCAGAGAAGGGACCAACAAGGCCCTTGACCAGCGCAGCGAAGACTGGCCTCGTATTAGATATACTGGCCAGATCGCCCTGGTAGATGAGCTCAAAACGGCGCCCACCAACGCGCGCGTGCCCGCCAGCGCGGGTCACGTAGTGTTGCGTATATAGTCCGCCCATCTTTTCGACCAGTCGCACAAATGGCTGAAGTTTGCGGTACTCTTCAGGCAGGATCAGGGGTGCGTTGACGGCCGCAGTAGGCAGTCCACCCTGCAGAATGAGCAGGACCTGTCCGCACACATCCAAGCTCACGTTTTCTTGAGCCTCGACCGTGCTAGCACCTAGGTGCGGCGTGCTGACTACCTTTTCGTGGTGGGCAAGTTGCGCCGCTACGCTGCCCTCTTCGGGTGGCTCTTTGGTGAAGACGTCGAGGCCGGCACCCGCAATCCAGCCCTCTTCCAGGGCTTTGAGAAGGGCGGCTTCGTTGTATACGCCGCCTCTGGCCACGTTAAGGACACGGGCCGTCTTCTTCATCTTGCGGAACTCGTCCTCGCCGAGAAGGTCAAGCGTGGAAGCGAGCAGGGGAGTATGTATAGTGAGGAAGTCGACGACGGGGAGGAGATCGGCCAGACCGCCGCTCACCAGCTCGACACCGGCTCCGCGGGCCACATCGGCGCTCGCGTAGGGGTCAGCGGCCAGGACCTTCATACCTAGTCCGACAGCCATGCGGGCAACCTTCATGCCCACCTTGCCGAGGCCGATGATGCCAAGCGTCTTGCGGCCAACCTCGACACCGACGAGCTTACCACGATCCCACCGCCCAGCCTTGAAGGTGCGATCAGCGCGTCCAATGTTGCGTGCCGTAGCCAGCAGCAGCGCAATGGTGTGCTCGGCGGCCGCGACAATGTTGCCTGACGGCGAGTTGACGACAATGATGCCCTGTGTGGTCGCTGCGTCCACGTCGATGTTGTCGACACCGACGCCGGCCCGGGCGATGACGCGCAGGTTCTTGCCGGCCGCGAGGACCTCGGCCGTGACCTTGGTCTCGGATCGGACAATCAGGCCGTGATACGACGGGATCAGATCGATGAGCTCCTGAGGGGAGAGACCGCCCGGTCGCGAGTCGACATCGAAGTCGGACGTGAGCATGGCAAGGCCATCGGGCGAGACCTTTTCAGGCACCAAGATCCGCGGCCTGGAAGGAGACGACGAGGTAGAAGAGGCATGGTGACGATCGTCTACGACGGCACTGGGAGCCATTTTGAAGATCAGCTCGTGTATAACGTAGAAGCAGGGCTGCCAGGGATAAAGCTCTGATTAGATCTACTGCTTATAATCTAGTCCCACAGCTAGTTTGGATATTCTGGCTATACTAGCAAGAAACAGAGCTATGTGAGAAGTATAGAAGTAAACAAAGAGAAGAAGGGAAGCTTATGGCAGGTTGTGAGGGAGGGGGAGAGAAACTCTTCCCACCAAGAGGCATGATGACGTCCCAAGGAAAGTCTATCAATGGCCTATTCGAGGAACCCGGGAAGAGCACATATGCTTTCTCATCAAAAAGACGAACGATTTCTTATGCAAGCTGTAATTCGACAAGGCGCGTGACATGATTTTCTTCTTCCTCCAATTTGGCTTCCTTGGGAGTTCGTGCAGTACCCTATGCAATTCCAACGGGGGCTGACGGCTTACCCTGCTGACCCAGGCGAATTATGATCCGACGAAGTTGCAAGGTCTATATACAAGCATGCCGGTTGCATGATGCAGGACGCGGGATGAAGAGTTACACAATCGGGCACGAATCCCCTCTCCCCGCGTAGGACCTTCTTTCTCGTTATTGAATCGTGTAAGACGAGAGACGGACGAGGTTCTTCGGGGTTTTCTTTCTGCCCAGTGGCTCACGCAATGTCTCTTTCTTGCTCTGATTTCTGTAGGCGGCATTCTACCAAAGACGAGATGAAAGGTCACCGGAATTTATTACTGGGAAGGGCATACAATTGATATCGTCGTCCAAGTATACAAGACGAGACCACGGGCATCGAACCCCGCATCGAGGGGCATTCTCGCCATGTCAATTCTCGGGGCATAGTAGCGATCGGTCAGTTTTCATTCTCACTCTGCTTTTGTACTCCCCCACGATCCGCTAATGCAGGCCAAGACTAGGACTACCCTCCCCCGCAAACGAATCAGGGGTCTATGGGATGACTAGTATGTACTGCGGTTCGGGGTTTGGGCCGGTCCGTCGTCATATTGGGACTTGGTGTTGGTATGAGGATAGACATTGCGAGGAGGAAGGAGGCACGAGTTGGTCTGACACGGAAGAATCAAATTGATGTTCTTCTGTGGTTCTCAGCTTATACACCGTATTAAAGAGAGCATGCAAAATGATGTTACAGTAGTATTTCGTCACAGTCGCTTTGTGCTCCAAAGATATCAAGGCTATATTCTCTCACCTGCCAGCTCCATTTTCTCGGCCGTCGGAAGCAATGTCTACAGTTCATTTATGATTCTTCGCTTAGAAGTTGTCCTTGCCGGCGAACCGCTCGTTCTGGACGACCTCGACCCAGTATCCGTCAGGGTCCAAGAGGAAGGCGACGTTCTTCATGCGTCCGTCCGTGAGCCTCTTCTTCCAGCTGGCGTTCATGGACTCGAACCTCTGGCACGCCGCGTCAATGTTGTCCACCGTGACGCCTAGGAAGCAAGGGTCGTTAGTATCTTGACAGCATCGAAAGCAAATTGTTTCAGAGGACATACAGATGTGGCCGAATCCCTGCGGCTCGTCGTTGCCGTTGTGGTACTTGAAGCCCTCGTCCTTCTCGGTGCCGTAGTTCCACGTCAGCTCGAGCAGGCCCTCGCGCTCGGCCGTGAAGCCGTCGGCGGGCACGCCCTTGTCGCCCGGGTAGCCCAGGAAGTACAGGTTGAAGCCGGCGGCCTCCTGCTCGACCTTGCGGAAGAGGGTCATGCCCAGCGTCTCCTGGTAGAACTTTAGACTCTTCTCGGCGTCCTTGACGCGGATCATGGTGTGGTTCTATGCCGGCGGTAATCTTGTCAGTACCAGAGGGTAGTTCTACTCTTCATTCCCCTCTTCGGCGAGGGCAGAGTATAGACAGCAGGGGGTCGACATACCATGCGGTACTTGGACACATCAGTCTCGCTGGGATCCTTGGGCTCGCTGGGGTCGTCGGCGCCCTTGGTGCCCTGCTTGAGGCTGACGATCTCGACCCAGTAGCCGTCGGGGTCGAGCGCAAAGGCAATGTGCTTCATGCGGCCGTCGGTCAGCTTCTTCTGGAACCGGTAGCCCTCCTGCTCGATGCGGTTGCAGGCGGCCTGGATGTTGTCGACGCTGATGCAGACGTGGCCGAACCCCCGGTGCGGCTCCTTGTTGCCGTTGTTGACCGCGTAGCTCGCGTCGTCCTCGGTGCCGTAGTTGTGCGTCAGCTCGATCAGGCCCTCGCGGTCGAAGACCGAGTTGCCGTGCGACGCCGCCCCCGGCGCGTCGTAGCCCAGAAAGTACAGGTCGAACTTGGCCTCGGGGAACTGCAGCTTCTTGACGACCGACATGCCCAGGAACTCGTAGAACTTGACTTTATCGTAGTATTAGCTAATCGAATCCCTATAGCCGCCGCCGCCGCCTGGCTGGGGCCCCCATCTGTCGGCGCGAAGGAGGACCTTGAGGGCCGCGGAACACGGTACGGGATGCAGGGACTAGTTAGCGAGTGACATACCGGAAGCCTTGGGATCCTTCACCCGCAACCTGGATTAGAGCATGACTAAGCCAATTGTCTCCGTTCTATAGTAATATGGGATCGTCGCCTACATCGAGTGGTTGAACTTGTAGTTCTTGGTATCTGTGGTCGTCGCCATGGCTGCGAATCCTCGTGGTACGTCTGCGCGGGTCGCTTGATTAGCTCTCTCGCACTTGTTCCGCTGAGAAAAGGAATCGAAAGCTCAACCTACTCAAACTTCGAGGTGTCTTGGATAGCAACTTTGCTTGAAGTTGAATTCGTTGTATGGCTCGGAAAGCTGACATAGAGACTGTAGAAATCTCTTTGCTGTTGTGCCTCTGAAGAGTACCCGTCCTTCTTCGGATCGTCACCGAGCTCGATAAAATGAACCGTAGAGCAGTGACGTTTCGATACCGGCGGGAGCTACCCCGCAAAAGAACAGAGTAGATGAATATACCCGGTATATGGAATTAAGGTGGGTCGCTCCCGGCATACTTCGACTGCTTCGAAGATCCTTCAACTACAATTTATACTTGAACTCCAATCTTCACCAATGATTATAGTGCTGAGGACTGTACACCCGACCTGTGTGAAACATTTCGTCTTGGCTGGATCATTTTTATTGAGCTTATTTCTCTAAGCTATCCGACGCCATATACCCTTGATGACAAGCCCCTGCTTGTATTCATCGTTGGCTTTGACCCCCTTTGTTTTGCCAAATACCATTTTTCCTATTCTTACATATAATGAAACAAGTTATAGCGGACTTGGTCCTGTAACGTTCCTCTTTAGGGAACTTATGAGAGCCTTCGCTTTTCTCAGAGACACCCTCGTACCGGGAGATGCGTTCGGAAGATATCGAGGCCTAGGAGTAGGCGACTATTCTCAGCACTCAGGCTGGAACTGGTCTTTGGTGACCAGGTCGACTCGTCGTTGTGTTTAAAATCCCAGAGCATTGTCGTCGAGAGCTCCGCTAGGTGTCACGAAGAAAGCGACAGCGATGATGATGTAAAGGGCCATCAACTAAACAATCGTTAGGTACTTTCTGGCTTGGATCTGAGACGAGTTTATTGCTTACCATGGCACCTTCGAGGTAGTTCGACTTGCCGTCTTGCACAGTGTAAGTAACAACGAGCACCGACAGAGCAAATGCTACCGTCTCGACTACACAAAATGTCAGTAACCCATAGATTCAACGAACAAGAACCCCACTTACACGTCTCAAAGTGCAAGTTCATCGGCTTGTCCATCATCCAGCCGAGAATGACCAGGAATGGAGTGACAAAGAGCGAAATCTGAATGCTAGAACCGATAGCAACTCCCATGGCCTATTTCAAAGGTCAGCTGTTGTATCACACCACTATTTCCGAGGAACATACCAAGTCCATCTTGTTCTTGATCGCAACAACGACAGCCGTGACGTGCTCGGCGGCATTTCCAACAATGGGGATCAGAATAAGACCGATGAAGTTTCGGCTCAAACCAGCGCGATCGACGAGCGCGTCGATACTGTCGACAAGATAATCGGCGCAAATAGAAACCAGGACCGTCGTGAAGATCAGAACTCCTCCCGCAGCCCATGGGTTCATGTGAGATTCTTCCTCCTCCTGGGTTTGTGTGGGCTCAGAGACGGGCATGGTGGACTCTTCGGCATTGGCCGCGGCTGCTTCGGCGCCGAAAAGATTGTGGTGGGTGCGGAGCTGGAACCAGAGGTACAAGACGTATAGGAGCAACAGGAGAACGGCGGTTCCGCGGGAAAGGCCGAGGATCGTCGAGTCGCGAAGCTCCTCATCCGGAAGCGTCTGCTTGAGGACAATGGACAACTATGATTGATCAGTACTTGCCCAAAATTCACACGTACTTGTCGTATGCTTACCGCGCCAGGAATGATCATGGACGCCGCAGCGAGTGTCAGCAACGAGCAAGTCGTTTGGGCGGTGATGGAAGCAAAAGTCTGCTCTTGGCCATTGCCCTCGCTGTCTCGCATGTTGGCAATACCACCAAAGACAAAGCACATGCCCATCACAAGCAAGCAGTTGGACAGGATGGAACCAATCATGGAGGATTTGACAACTTCGTACTGGCCATCGCGCAGCGCAATGATGCTAACCTAGAGTCGCACAAACAGGGTCAGCATCGAGCCGGGTCGCAGTGCCGGCGCATAGTGTATGACTTACAATCAGCTCGACCGCATTTCCAAACGTCGCATTCAGCAGACCACCCAGAGCCTCGCCCAACTTGGCCGAGATTTCCTCAGTCGCAAATGACAGTACAGAGGCGAGCGGAATGATGGCGAGGAAGTTAATGACGAAAACCGTGACAGGGTCCCACTCGGCTACGCCGGCGACAATGCCAATGGGGACGAATACCAGGAGGATGTTGACGTAGTCTACATATCCAATTAGCGTCAACGGTTTCGTGGCCGTCACGAGCATGGGCTCTAGTATGCACTTACTGCTCAGCAATGTAGCCTTGGCAATGTGCCAGACATTGGCCGCCGCCTTGACGGCGACATTATGGCTGTCCTGGCCGGGCGTCTCGTGGGTGTTGAAGAAGAACTGCCAGGTCTTGCTGTGGCCGTGGGCTGCATTGCCGTTGGTGTTGCCGGTTCCTAGCAGGGGGCTGTTCTCGTCGGTTCCTCCATTCTGGTGGCTCTTGCCGGCACCAATGCTGAATGTGCGGCGCACCTGTTCGTGGAAACTCGGTCCTACTTCGTCGCGAGACATCGCGTTCTGGTTAGCTACCATTTGTGGGCATCGGCGGTCCCGGAGTATCGGAGTATAGGTCGTGATCGATCGCAGCAAGCCTCCATACGTTGGCGAGGTGCGGGCGTCTACACGAGAACAAGGACAAGACAAGTCCTTGGCTGGACGGAAAGTTGGGGTAGGTAATAAGTCCGTAGGTATGGAAGAAGCAGTGATGTAGGCAAAGAGCTGAGTAATAAGGTACACTGCACCTCACCGGAAAGCCCAAATGCGGTCGATCTCTACAAGGTACACAATTTGTGGAAGTGGCTTGGGGGCGTTCGGTGTTGGTTGTTGGAGTTTGGGGGTTTGAGGAACGAGGACAAAGACGGATCGCGTGTACTTCGCGGGAGGGGAGGACGATGAAAGGTTTGGGGTTGCGAAAGGAAGGAGGAGGACGGGCAAGTTTTTTTGGGTACTCACACACCATGGTCACGACAGAAGACTCTAATTGAGATCGCGACGTAGCAGAGACGATTACTGAGGAAGATGCGGACAGGTGAGTGGCTGAAGGAATACCAAGACCTTCCAAGACACGCTGCGGACGTTTAGCTGCGAGTCGATAAAAGAGATGGGCAAGGGAAAGAAAGGATAGGCCCAGGTCGGGATAGATTGCCTCAGACGTTGGGATCTACCAGGAACCCTACCAGTTCAAACCACTGCCGCAGGCGGGATAACCAAGTAGCCTAGGGCAGAGATGTGTGTGGGGAAATACATACGCGTTGTCGATGGTGTAGAGTGTAGAACGAAGGTCAATGGGTTTGTGATGACCAGAGGCTGCATCAATTGGGCGGGAGTTGGGAAGCAATAGAGTTTTTTTCTTCCCTGCTGGCTGCGAATCCGAGGCGGCCGTGAGAGCAACGAGCGATGGGCAGTGTCTCTTGGTCTCGATGCCAATGAAAGCTGATGGGGCTCCGGTTCGCTTGGCAGAAGGCTTTTTCTTTTTTTCTTTTTTTCTTTTTTTTTTTTTTTTGCTGTTATTCACTTGGCTGCTTGCTCAACGTCACGAATACTACACGACTCGACAGGTTTTTGAGGGTCATTTCTGTATATTTCAGACGTCTCGATCCAAAACATGAACACGACCAAGATCGGACCGGACGACGTCAGCTCCATGGAAGCAAGCACTGGGCTTGCTCCTCGCTGCTTCGCAGTGACGTCCCAGATTGGCTCCCAAGAGCTCACCAGCTCCCCTGCAGCTCGTTTTAGCTCCGGATTCTCCACTAGAGCTCGCTCCGGCGTTAAGGAGCGGCAGGGGACTGGGGCCGCTAAAGCAAGCGACAGTCTGGTGATAGGGTGTTTTAGATCCCTGGGAACACCACGCGCAATTTGACCCTGCTGGTTTCGGTCTTTCTATGACAACAGAACCTTTTTTACTTTTGGGTACAGCCCCAAACCATCGCATCGAACTTCTTCAGCTAGTCGATTAGATTGTTGCAAAAAAAAAAACTTGTTGCTTGCTTGCTTTATGACCGACTCATTATTCACACATCCACAATACCAGTACTATAGAGCAGACAATCTTCCTCTCAGTCTGATTGCTTGATCATTCACACTCTATACCTGCCAAGTGTCGCTAGGCGGGATCCGGTCCAAGGTTTCAGGTCACTTTGGGAGGCCTCCCGAACGTTTCTGTCGATTTCATTACTGCTGACGAGGGGGGTCCATTCTCTTGCAGCCTGCCAACCGCAGCTACATAATTCCTAGCGCGTAGTACAAAAGAGCAGGGGGCTCGCTGTCGCTATCGATAGAAGCTCTCTCCCGCCCGAGTAATCCGCTTCGCTTCTTGGCGGATCTGTCGGTAATGAGACTCAATGTGCTCAATTGCTCGGCCGCTTCGCCCGGTCGCTGTGGTGATTTCGGTGTTGAGTCGTCGCGTTACACGGCGGAAGGGCCCCAATAACTCCAGAAACCTTGGCATATCGGCTGCTTGCCCTCTCCGTGGGCTTCCGGCTGCATAACAGGGCGATGCCAATATCAATATGATTACGCGCTGTTGCTATCCGGCTGCTCTTGGCCAACTTTTGACTATATAACTCTGTGCACCGCCTCGTTCGGCCTATGCACACTATGCAAACTATTGAACTGATATCAAACACTGCCCATGTGAAAGGTGTCATATCCCGTAGAACCACAACTACCGCTGTCATAAGCCACATGTCAATTGCTTGGTTTCTTGGCCACTGATAATCACAAGATCATTATGTGTATTACTAGTATACAGATACTGGAGTCAGGCAGTTGTTATGGATGGAGCTCATCGTGGCGCATGCGATAGTAAATCAAATAGCCAAGCTTCTGAGCAGATCCAGTGTTCATGTCGATCACCAAGCACAGTCGCCTGTGTGTACGAATATTATCGAGGTCATTACAGATGAATTATATTGTGGATATGAGGAGTCGGGCTGGCCAGCACATCCAGCCAACCATCCGCAGCATTGGTGGATACCTGCAGTGGCCATTGCGAGTGTGCTTAGAATCATTGACGTACCGAGTATACAGACTTGGAGTATAGGTTGCCGTTGGTATCCAAATGGAAGCATCAGTCTTTGATCCAGTGACAAGGTTGGCTTGAGCTGCGGTGCCTCTTCATGTCACCCAGTGTTCGAGGAGGTGCATCGGCATAGTGAACTTCATAGTACCCGAAAACAATGGCTTTCGAAACTAGATGCTGAGGTTTTTTTTTTTTTTTTTTT
>JACVEI010000045.1:91816-136453 GCA_018115615.1 Pestalotiopsis sp. DP-2020a | reverse complement strand
TGCTGGGGTTTTTTTTTTTTTTTTTTTGGCTTGTCACTCGGTAGCCGACCACACTCGAGTGCTTGTGAGTTTACTCTCATCTCATCATAACAAGGCTAAACACTGGTTATAGGGCTGTTTGGCACAGGCCATATAAGTCCAGCTTCTTCAATGAATACAATTGTAACCACTAGGAATATATGCCCGAGTGGTTTCTTCTAGCCTTGAGCACTCCAAACCACAACCGCGAATGATTTTACTGTACTTTGCCTCTCGAGTCGACTGGCCATATTTCCTCAATCGTGCCCTTCCGATGTGCGTAGTAGAAATCGTGCAAATTTATGGTAGGATCGATATGGCTCGGGATCATCTCGATAACATCACCAACCTCGAGCGACGGGGTTCCGTCATCCTCCCAGCTCAAAGAACCGTGTTCATCACCGAGAACGCCGTATACATAGCGCGAATCTTTGCACTCGGCCAAGCCACTGTCCGTGGTCAGCGACTTGAGGCCAGTATCGGTGGTCACTGCCCGTGGCCCTTGACGACTCAGCACCGTGGACAGGATGGTCAAGCTGTTGGAATAGAAGGACCCGACGGCATTGCGGTAATCAGTGTCCATGAAGATGAATGATCCAGGTTGCACCTCATTAACGCCGGGCACTGTGACGCAGAACTCGGCCGTTCCCGTGCCGCCCGTCGTCACGACTCCCATGTCGTGGCCATCTTGCCGCAGTGCTTCCGCCGTGCTCGTCAGCGTCCGCATTGACTCCAAGCACTGCTTCTCGCGGTCCGCCTTGTCGTGTAGGTGTTGTAGGTGTCCCTCATAACCCTGGATGCCAATCATCTTGAGGTGCTCGAGCGTTGAGACGTGACGGGCCAAGGCCAAGGCCGGCTCACCGGGCGCGACACCCGTACGGTGCAAACCGACGTCCAGATCGATCAGCGTCCTGATCGGCTCCTCGATGCCCGAAGAGGCAAGTGCGTCATTGATGGCACTGGCCCCGGCTGTGCTGTCCACCACGATGCGAATTTGGCGATGTTTGCGGTAGAGCTCGACGAGTCTCCCGACCTTGGCTGCGCCGATGATTTCGCAGGTGATGAGCAAATCGTCGAAGCCAGCTCCTGCAATGACCTCGGCCTCGCTGAGCTTGGCCACGCAACCGCCCTTGCAGCCCGCTGCGGCAAGCTTCTTGGCGAGGATGGCGCTCTTTGTTGTCTTGAGATGAGGTCGTATGCTAACGCCGGTCGGCAGCAGCTTATCTGTGAGCTTCTTGATGTTTGCCTCCATGAGGTCGAGATCGACGATCATGGACGGCGTGTCCAGGCTCTGGATGCTGTCGCCGACTTTGGGAGAATACATATTGCGGGACTGGCAATTGATATGCGGGAGTGTTGTATTCTGTACCCAGAGGCCTCCAAACGACAGATTTGAGAGGAAGCTCGGAATTGTTTCCCAGGGATGCCTACTGCTTATGACTGCAGACGAGCATTAATTCAAGTAGGCACGATCACGAAGGGACGGCGCTGATCCTCGTCCAACTTCCGCTACGACGGTGGCAGCTTCCATTGTCACATTGCCTACCACGGCCAGAATCTCTAATAGAACGTGATTTGATTGGTTTATTGTCACAGCGGTTTGTAATGGGCAATTGGCACCCCGCATCGGATTAGATAGGAGGCAGGAACCAGGTCCGATTATAGATCGGGGTCAACTCTGGGGAAGGGAAGAAGCAAGTGGAGTGTTTAAGCTTATGTGCAACGTTCAATTATGTATTGACAAAGAGCAAAATCGCTGAAGAGTCCAAGAACTTGTGTCTATGACGACGTAAATCAGGGATTCATCGCAGTGGCAGCTTACTGCGAACACATCGGCGCTCCGTCTGTCACAACATAAACTTACAATCGCAGTCGCGGGGTGCTACGCTGTAGGTGAGCTCCGGGGCTTGTGGAAGGGGCCGCGATCGGATCGGGGCGTTCGGCCGGTATTTTCAGTTATCAGTCTTGTCATATACGAGGTTTATGTAATGCACCAAAGGTGTTCTGCGCATGTCCAGTTAATTGGACACCAGACCTATTGCAAGTGAACACACATTCATGATTAGCAATTGCGAGATTCAATCTACTCAATTTCTCACTGACAGGAAAGACTGCCAAGTCCTCCGCGTTTCTGATCCAGCGCGGCTCGATGATCCAAACCTAGGTTAGATACTTGCTTTGTTACCATTTTGCGTATAGGTGGGGTTTCATCCGTGTTGAACTTGATAGCGTAAATTCGTCAAAGATTCTTGTTCTCAAATCTGTTTACAAATCATGTCAGTAAACATTGAAAGTCGTGTCAGTCATACGTTGGCCAAGCATTTATTCTCGGCGAGTTATGCACTACACGCATTTCAAGATCTCGGAGGCCTTGAAGGCGCTGGTGTTAGCTACTAACCTTAGGATATTGAAAACGCCTCGGATTTTTTTCCCCCATTCTCTTTTTGACAGCAGTTGATCTAAAACTTGGTTCTCTGACAGAATCAGTCATGCCGCCGGGGACGTCAGCAAATTTACCCGGAAGAACGAACATCTTTGAAATTCGTGTATTGAAGAACGTCGACTTCCTCCCGCGAACGCTTTCTTTATCCATCAGCTACTCATCTTTGGATAAATCGACACGGTTCACTGCAATATTATCACCTTCAAAACCGAGGTGGTCGCTATCCCTATTTTTGTCGTTGATCATCTCGAATAATCGACAGACAGTTTGACATCAGTGCCGGGGCAGTACTGATTGCGTTTGTGGCCTTCTTCCAGATATCTGAAAACCAGGGTTCAAACTTCGAATGAGCAAACTTTGCATCAATGCAGCCACAAGAGTAGTTCTGCGAAGAGTGTTTCTTGACGGCCGCCGTCATCCCATACAAGCTGCATATAAGCACAAATACGATTGGTTGTCTGGGTCTGACCCTCTCACTGGACTGGTTTGGGGGTCCTTTAGACTTTTGCCTTTTTTAGTGGTGTTATTCACGGCTTGACACCCTGGAGGGGATCCCCTTGCGTTACCTAATGAGGGCCCTCCGCCCCCAAACCTACCCGGAGCCAACCACAAAGAGATGATCGGCCGCCCTAAAGCCGCTGGTGATCACTTTCCCATCTTCACCTGCATCTCACACCCTTCTTCTGCCTTCCCCATACACCTCATTAGCCTCCTTCCCGGACCTTGAGATTCCTCCCACGCACACCCTATAACCTCACCTAGCGCCTTGCTTCAATCGTGCAACGCCTTTCCGTCAAACCGCATACGACACTTTGCTCATTCACCGCCGCATCAATACACAGCATTCTTCCATCGAGATGGCCGCCGCCGCCGGGATCATAGATCCTACCAAGGTGGGCAAATACCCAGTGGTGCTCAGCGATGCGCTACTGGGCAAGAGATCGAGCGAGGTATACACCGGTGTCAAATGTAAGCGATACACTGAGCTCATGCCCGTCGGCGTCGTTGTGGCCTCGTGGCATGCTGACCTGGCCTGCGACAGATAACCACCGACCAGACGTGCCGCCGGATTCTGCGAAACTGCGACCGAACGTCACCTTCAAGGGCTCCTATGACCTGTTATACGGCGAAAAGGGCAACATACACAAATACCGCGGTAATCGCACCAGTAATGAAAATCAATATGTTCTCATCTTCGACCCAAAGAGGGAGGTGTTCGTGCTGCACAAGGTCGACTCTACATTCAACATGAACCTCACCCAAACACCAGAGAACAAGAACGCAGAGAGCTTAAAGAAGGAATACCCGCATCTTCCCAACAGCGGTGCCGAGGGCTCAACCACGAAGGCCAAGGGCAAGACTGGAGCTTCTCAGGGGACAAAGGCACAAAAGAAGGCAGCCCCGAAGCCGTCGAAGCCAGCAGCACCTGAAAAGCGCAAGAATGCTTCAGATGATGAGGAGGAAAGCGACAACGATGACGTCTTGGAGATTGATTTCGGCGACACGGCAGCTCCCAACCGCGATTTCTCGCCTGCGTTCCCGCCTAGAAGATTCAGCGAATTCAACGCACATGACGAGGAGGACGACGAAGACGCTGATGGTGAAGAAGAGGACGAGGAAATGAGCGAGCAGGAGCACTTCCCGCTCCCATCGCCGGTCGTACCTCAGCAAGTAATCGAGACTGTTCCCAACAACACAATATCACTCACCTTCGACGACGACTCCTCGGCATCAGAAGAGGACGAGGAGCCAGCCCCGGCACCAGCCCCGGCACCAGCCCCAGTACAGCAGCAACAGGAGCAAGAAGATGACGACGACATAGATATGGAAGATGATCTGGCGGCTGCCATCGAAGCCGAATTAGCTGGTGCTGACTCAGAGAGCGATGTCAGCGAAGAAGACTAAATTGCCGAATTATTGTACAGCAGCATTTCAGCAGCATCGACATGACAACAGCATATAAACTAATATGCGCGCCACACCACCATGATACCCTTTCCATTTTCAGCTTGGTATCCTTCAGCTCTCGATTTCTACAAAGCAACATGATTTAGCGAGCGCTTTTGGTTAATGTTGCTCATCGAGGGCTTGAGCAAGGCGCGGTTTCCATCCCAACTTCTTGAAAATAGAGGCTTCGTCGGTCCCTGACCATTCACTTGGACTCATGAGACTGGAGACATGGTTTCCTGTACACTCAGCCGGGCCACATTCAAGGTCAACTATTGTGCTGATCTCGAACGTGCATGTGGAATAAGCAAAGTTGCCTGCCTCTTCCAGGATATTGCACGTCTTTGTACAATTTGGATATCGAAAGGCAAGCTCATTTAGTACGCCAGGAAAAACTAATATGGCCAAGTTGCTAGCTCAGGCAATGCTTTTGGTAGTCGGAGATCTTGGTGATAATGAGTTCCTCCGGAAAGAAGTACCATTTCAGACATCCGGTAGGCTTGGCAAAGACATGACTCCATATACCTACGTAGGTAGCCAGCCATAAACGAAGTTGATGTCACGATCTTTTCTGAGTTGTATTTATTGCAATGAATGTCGTTGGCTGAACGGGAAACATACCGCCGGCAAGATAGGCACAACACGTAAGGGCATGATCACATGCATGACGAAAACGACTGGTTCTCACAACATAATATATTGGACATGTTGAAAACTACTACTTGTACCCCTAGTGCTAAATATAATCGGCCGACTCGGAAGTCACTAAGGCGGGACTGGGCCGCCCAGCCGGGTTCGCCTCTAAACCTTCTGGGGGCCCCTCAGTGCGTTCGGCGCCTTTGGCACGAGATCTAAAGCGGGGCGGGGCTGATTAGGCTTGGCTTTTGGCTGCCCGTTGATGGGCCGATGGGCGAAATGCAACGAAATGGCACCTCCAGGGGGCTCCGCCCTCCACGAAGAACCAGCGCTATTAGGCTGGAACGTCCCTCAGTTCCGATCCACCAACGAAACAAACGTGCATTACGGGTTCCGCTGCCTGAGCTGAACTGGGGATCCGACTTTCTCGACTTCTACAACTTCATTCTTAGCACAACCTACTACTCACAGAACAGCAATTCTACCATTCCTGAGCGAGCACCTACGAATCGTACTGGCGCTGGACAGACAAACAATATCTCACCATAGTTGCCGTCTCCCAGGGAGCCTAGGCATTTCCAGTCTGGTCGAAGCATCGCTCGCATCCCACCACAATCACCATGGCTGGCCTCGACAGACAAGAGATCATCGCAACGAACAAGTCGCTGCGCTTGATCAAGAATGTAGGTCGATCGCGTCTGGCGCAAATTAATAGCCATACCAGATCTGACATGTCGTTCAGGAACTGGAACACCTGCTCGAGAAGGGCGTCGTAGATGACGCTACTTTTGATACCATCCTTCGCACCCTCCCAAATGAGACGTCGCTCTCTGCCGCCACCCCGGCGAGTCGCGGAACCTCAGTTGCCAGTCCCGCACCCAGCCACAACCCCATTTCGCCGCCCGTGAACTCCATGGCCAACCTGGCCGTCAGCTCGCAACCGGCCACGTCGCCGGCGCCCCCGGCCTACCATACGACCGGCCCGCCGTCGCTCCCAGCCCGGAACGGACCCCCACCTCCTCCGCCTAGCAAGCCCATCATCGCGCACGCCAAGGCCCTGTACAAGTACGCGGCGGCCGACGACCGCGACCTGAGCTTCGAGCGGGACGACAAGATCGCCGTCTTCGAGTACATGAACGACGACTGGTGGATGGGCAAGAACCAGCGCACCGGCGCCGAGGGTATCTTCCCCAAGAACTACGTCGAGATCGACCAGGCGGCCGAGAAGGCGGGCTTCTACGCTCCCGCCCAGCCCATGTACGCCCCTGGTCCTGGACACCAGGGCGGCTACCCGGCGCCGCCCCAGGGCCAGAACCCCTACAACGCCAACGTGCCGCCTATGGCCGTCGCCGAGGGCAGCGGCGACCAGCAGAATGCTCAGGGCGGAAAGGGCTCCGAGATGGGCAAGAAGTTTGGAAAGAAGCTCGGAAACGCCGCCATCTTTGGTGCCGGAGCCACGTTGGGTGGAAATCTGGTCAACAGCATCTTCTAAACAGCAATGGCATAGGGGATCATGGGTTCTTTTGGTCATGCGGTCTTGATGGACATGGGTTGAAAGGTGTCTCATTCAGGCACTGCATGTGGCCATAAATTAGGGTAATGCTCGATCAAGGGAATTGTAATTTCGCGTTACGGTTGGGCATTTTTCGGTTTTCCTTCAGTCTTGGTATGGGTTAAATTGTACATAGTTAATTGCATTGTTTCTTTGCATCCGGTCCAACATCTTCAAGTCCAGATGTACTCGGATCACCATGCTGATGGAGGAAGCATCCAGTGCGAGGGGAGAGGGACAGATCCAGTCTATGTGGCAGTATTTGGCTCAGACGTCGAAATATTAATATACCAAGATGACGATTTCGACACAAGGGATTTATAGATCGACAACGCTTCCCCGTTCACCTTGTACCTCGATTCTCTCCGTACCATTTTTGTATATCAGTCATGATATTTGTAGTAGTAAGGAACAAGATGGATAGTTGACGGATGAAAAGAGACGCTTTTCCAATACGGTGTGAAGAAGACCAAAGGTTTGTTCCACCAAGAGGAGAATAGTTTCATGAGATATCGATTCCGGCATTGGATAGGTACTTGACACGAAGAATTGCCTTCGTAAGAGTATATGGAAGCAAGAAGAAGAAATCTGTCTATACCGTGTTCCAGTACGTTGTTTCAAACTAGCGGCTGGGATATACTAAGTCAGCATCGCAAGTCAATTTATACTTGAAACAGTATCTATCCTTCAACTTGTCTCAATATTGATACTCAACACTGCCCGGAATCGTCTGACAATATGCTAGTATGTAGAACATACTTGAATAGAACGATACATCCTGCGCGTCTGAAGGGACCGTACACAGCAGAGAAGCATCAAGCATGATGGTGAGATTGATGAGAATAGTATCAATTGAAGCCAGCCTCACAAATAAAAGCTACGGTCTAGGTCATGATAAGTCTTAGATAAAATACTGGCTCACAAGTGCACTCCACTCATGCGAACTCTATATGATCTGGTTGGCGTTTATGTATACTCGGAACTGCCCGCAAATCACTGCATCGTTACCATTCTACCGGGAACGATATGTCTGAAAGTCCCTTGCTCGCGGTATCGGCCCCTTCCATTGGAGCATGGAAGATCCGAGGTTCTAACCATAACTCACGATCATACGTTGCTTTGCTGAGTCGACTAACATGATCCCGGCGCAGAGACTTGACGTGATTGGGCTGGGGTCACCAGCACCGATGAACAGAAGAAGACTACCCGTAGTGTAACACAGTCTGGAACCGTCTTATCTGCACTCCATGATATTTACTCCCACCATTGAAAAGGCACACGCAAGCCAGACATGGCGTCCTGGTCCGTCGCTAACCGCAAGCGGAAGTCTGATAAGGTATACTCCCCGCAATTCGGCATGGGGTAACATGGCCGAGACACGACCCGAAAGATAGGCTATCGCAGTTCCGTGCGAGCATCTCGTGCTGTGCTACAGTTGGGCCTCGGGGTCGAGACCGGGAAGGGTGCCGTTGGCGGGGGATTCTGGGGGAGGGTCGTTGGTAATTAATACGCTTCGATATGCCGTCTACCAAGAACGCCGCAGTACTTGGCGATCTCTTGTCGTCGCTGCTCGTGTCTTTTCACACGTCACCATGAGAAACCCGTTCAAGACCACGGCGGCGCCTGCTGCCGAGATCACACACGCAGAGCCGGAGGCCGAGAGCATCGAGAAGGATACCAAGGTGCCACAAGATGTAGACGTCTCCGCCGCGGCTGAGGATCTCGACAAGATCGCCCACGCCCACCAGTTCGACCCCAACCTGCCCCGGGAGAAGCTCGACGCCCTAAAGAAGGCGCTCCACGATGGCGATGCCGAGGAGATCCTCGAGGCCGACGCCCTCTTCACCGACGACTCGCCCTACGCCGAGGTCCGGGCCGCGGTGCGCAACACGGACGGCGGCGAGGTCGCCAACACGGTCCGGTCCTGGGTCCTGGGCATGATCTTCGTGACCATCGGCAGCGGCATCAACATGTTTCTGTCGATGCGGAGCCCGGCCATCAGCTTCCCGTCGGTCGTGGTGCAGCTGCTGGTGTACCCGATCGGCTGCCTCTGGGCCAAGGTCATGCCGACCCGGGTCTTTTCCACGTTCGGCGCGCAGTGGACGCTCAACACGGGGCCCTTCACCATCAAGGAGCACGTCGTCATCACGCTCATGGCCAACGTCTCCATCGGCTACGCCTACAGCACCGACGCCCTGCTGGCGCTGCAGGGCAAGCCCTTCTACAACATTAACCTGGGCTGGGGCTTCGCCATACTGTTCACGCTCAGCTCCCAGCTCATCGGCATCTCGTTCGCCGGCATGTTCAGGCGCTTCCTCATCTGGCCGTCCGCCATGATGTGGCCCAGCATCTTTTCCAACACGGCCCTGTTCTACGCGCTCCACGACAAAACCAAGCAGGACCCGTCGACGGCCAATGGCTGGGGGATTAGCAGGTATCGGTACTTTTTCTACGTTCTGTGCGGAATGTTCATATACTACTGGATCCCTGGCGTGTTATGGCAGGGACTATCTGTATTTGCCTTTGTCACCTGGTGAGTTGAAATTGCTTTCTCCTCTTTTCCGAGACTGTAATGAGCATTGTGAAATTGACGTGTGTATACAGGATTCGTCCGAACAATGTCGTGCTAAATCAGCTATTTGGTGGCTTTACCGGGTTGAGCTTGATTCCCATTACTTTCGATGTGAGCAATTTGCAGATGAGATCATGTTTGCGAGCATATCATCGTTACTGACACTCTCGCCAGTGGACCTATGTAAACGCCTATCTCGGCGACCCGCTGCTGGCGCCGGTGCACACGCACATCAACACGCTGATCGGGCTGCTCGTCTTCGTCGTCATCACTAGCATCGGCATGACCTACACGGGCGCCGTCTACGCCGACTACCTGCCGCTCGTGACGTCGTCGACCTTTGACAACACGCAGAGCGCCTACAACGTCAGCCGCATCCTCAACGCCGACCACACGTTCAACCTGGACAAGTACACGAGCTACTCGCCGCTGTTCCTCGCGCCCACGTTCGCCCTCAACTACGGCCTCTCGTTCGCCGCCCTGACCGCCGTCCTCGTGCACACGGGCCTGTTCCACGGCAAGGAGATCTGGTACCGGTTCAAGTCGGCGCGCAACCAGGAGCCCGACGTGCACCTGGAGATGATGAAGAAGTACCCCGAGGCGCCCGACTGGTGGTACGTGGTGCTGTTTGTCATCACGACGGCCATGGGCTTGGCCTGCTGTCTGGCGTACGATTCGCAGCTTCCTTGGTGGGCGTACTTTGTCTCGATCATCCTGGCATTGGTATTCGTCATCCCTACGTCTTCGGTACTGGCCATTTCGAATATTGCATTAGCGCTCAACGTTCTTTCGCCTTTCCTCGCGGGTTTCCTCATTCCAGGAAAGCCCATCGGTGTGATGATGTTTAAAGGTATGTCCCATTACGTGCTGTGACAGCCTGCCATATTGTGGAGCACGAGCTGGAGGCTGTCACTTTTATGGCATCAGTTGCTGATATTTATGCTTATTGCAGTGTACTCGACCATCGTCCTTGGACAGGCCCAGACGTACAGTTCCGACCTGAAGATGGCACACTACGTAAGTCCATGTCTTTATATGTACCAATTTTTCAGAAAGCTAATGTGACTCATCTCTTCAGATGAAAATTCCACCCAAGACGACGTTCTGGTGTCAGGTAATTGCCAGCATCTGGGCCGTCTTTGTACAGATTGCTACCATGAACTGGACACTAGGCAATATCCCTGACTGCTGCACCACGTGAGTTCCCTCTGGCATACCGACGGGCATGAACAAGATCATCGACTAACATTCTCCAGCACCCAACCGTCCAAGTTCAGCTGTCCCAACGGCAAGACCTTCTTCTCCTCGTCCATTGTATGGGGCGTCATCGGGCCGCACCGCATGTTCGGCCCGGGGTCCATCTACGCGCAGTTCAACTGGTTCTGGCTGATCGGGGCGGCGCTGCCGGTGGTGCTCTGGGTCGGGCTGCGCAAGCTGCGCCTCGGTTGGGTGCGGCACCTCAACGCGCCCATCATGCTGGGGGCCATGGGCTGGCTGCCGCCGGCGACGCCGCTCAGCTTCTCGACCTGGGCGCTGTTCGGCCTGCTCTTCAACCACGTGCTCAAGAACCGGTACCGCGGCTGGTGGCACAACTACAACTTTGTCACGGCCGCCGGCCTCGACGCCGGTCTTATTATTAGTACCATTGTCATCTTCTTCGCCATCACCCTGCCCGGCGTCGAGATCCCGCAGTGGTGGGGCAACGTCGACGTCTTCAACACTCTTGTAAGTGCTCCAGGGAAGAATACTGCTGATATATTATTGCGCAGTGGGCTAATGTCTGTTGGTTTTATAGGATGCCGGGTATAATGCTTGGCTCAAGACGGTGCCCGACGGAGAGACGTTTGGTCCCACTTCCTGGTAAGGCGGCTACATGGACTATTTGCGTGAAGTACGCGGATAGTGGAATAAGATATCATGGAAGCAGCTCTACTTGACGAAGTGAAAGAAATGTTTTTACCGGTTCGCTGCGTGGGCGATTGAAGGTACTGACCTTGGTAATTATAATAGCCAACATGAATAAAAATGGCGATTACTTATCGGTCGTTCTTTCAACGAAATTTTCAAGCCGTGAATATATACTGTTCCGGTTTCCCCTTCGTTCGCCCCTTCTTCTGGCTGATTATAGTATGGAAACGATCAGAATAAATCACGGCCGTACACCGACTTGCGGACTTGAAATTTTCCAAATGACTTTGAAATGTTTCTTGTATACTTTATGACAAATTTCTTCCAAGTCGTTCATCCCATCTAGTTCTCGGGAATTTTTGGATTTACTAAGTGATTTGTTCTACCGATTCAGATATATTTCATTTAAGGAATGCCGCGACACAGCCGTCGCCTGCTCGAATAATAGCCCCATTGTACCATAAACCGTCCGAATTCGGAATTATCATCATGTTCCGGTTTGGCAAAAGATCGGTAGTCAGCCTGTCGTCCGAACCATTGTCTCAGGTGTTCAAAGTGCGCCGCTAGAAGGATTAGTGATTATGGTAATGACGATCCCCACGGCGCAACCGGTATCTGAGATAGAATATCTCATCGACCGGCTTTGACGCGATCTGTTCGCAGAGCTGCCGATCGCGCATTGATATTTACTAAATTATCTAGGGGAGACTGGCCTCATGGCTCGCACCATGATCTCTACTGCCTGACGTTGAGATCCGGCTAGCGATATATTATACCAGAGTGGTCCATCGGCATCCTGTCCTTGGACCTTTCCTAACATCATCGATGACGCATCGAAAATTGTAGCGATCCTCCAAATTATCGGCCGTACGCGTGTCCTCGACTGTGCAACAAAATCGTTCATATTCCAGTATTCGCAATCCGCGATTGACGCCGCAGAGGCTTATACGACAATGTCGGAAACGTAACCCGGCGAGCTTGGTCAGCGTAGGACAATGACCCGAGGTCAGCTCAAACTTGTCTCTGCTCACTTGCGTCGATATTCAGGTTTTTCATTGAACTAGACACGCAAATAAACAAGTCATCCGGGCAGCTATAAAAACTATCGTCACCAAATAGGACATATATATCAAACATTGACTGACGGGCTTACACGGGAGCGATATCTTTGGCGCCAGCCTCGCATAGAAGGACCAATCAGACGCAACACCCCAGTCTCGGATTCCTTCACCATTTGCTCGCTGACGGCAGATTCAATTTATTGGGGATGCAGCGTAGGGCTGCCCGGGTTGGCAATCCAATAACTCCTTCAGCTCGTGTCACTCTATACGACCAAGACTAAGGTTTCCACGAACCCCCCGAACTACGAAAATTAGCTCCCCAAGCAGGTACCGTAAGCTGAGACAGGCCATCACGCGAAGAACGCCACCGGTGCGTCTCTACATCAGACCTAGGGCCGGAATAGGGCACATCCTGAGAAGCCGCTCGCGATGCCCTGAAAGCTTGAACAAGACCCGAGAGACTGGGAAGATGAACGATCGTCCGGGTGTTCCGCCGAGAGAAAGAATGAGAGTATAAGAACCGCCAAGAGTTCGCCCGTCAAAATATGTGAGCTCAACATCAAGCTTTATAGTTTATACCTTAAAACCGTTCCCCCGCATTTCCAGCTTCCATCCAGTCTTCGACTCTCGCTGTAATTCTTGTCACATCTTTCAAATAAGAAGAAACCAATATGAAGTCCGTCGTTATTGCCGCCGCCTGCTTCTTGGGCTACTCTGCTGCCCAGGGGAGCATTGAGAAGGATGCCGAGTGGACAGTGAGCGATCTAAGTGCGGCCTCGACTCCTGGCACGTCAGGCTCTCTTACCACCCAGTATGTTTCTTCTTATTACTTGTATACCTCTTCTTTTCATCTGTTTGTGTGATATAGCATGACCGCAAGCTTCCCACTCACCGTCGCGAGCTCGAATTCGCGTCCCCTTGACAGACTTACACAATGCCCGACCTACGTCGTTATACTACAGTGACTAACAAAGCAAACAGCTACTCCTTCACCGTCACAACGTCGACGCAGTCGGCGCAGTGCGAGGCCGACTCGCACGCGACGGGCGCGCCCCTCGGGGCCCTGAACGAGACGGCGTGCGACCCGGCGGCCTTCTCCTTCTCCTGGACGCCCAGCGGGGACGCGGGCGAGGACGGCGCGGCCCTGGAGATCTGGGACAGCACCACGGAGCAGTTCGCGACGCGCAACATCCCCGCCGACGAGATTCACATGCACCCCGAGTACGTCCTGGGCGCCCACCCGTACTCGTACTCTGGCCCGAGCGACTTTACCGTCGAGACGCAGCTGGACTAGGTGGGTGGTTTGGGGTTGGTCACGCAATACGTTGAATTCAGGGAGTTGGCAAGTTTTTGATTATGATTTTTTTCTTTAGTTGACCAGAGGTGAAACCTGGTATATCTATCTCTGGATGCTGGCGCCAGGCCGCCAAATGCTTGTTCTCGAGAGACCGTTTCATCTATTCGTCGGGAGGCTGAGAGACGAGGCAGTATGTATGATAGCTCGTTTTCAATATCTGATATAACTTACGAGCCATGAGAGTTGACCGATCGTATGTGACAAGAAGACAACAAGAACACTGACCAGCTGAAGTGAAGCGTATACCGTGACGAGTTACGATGAACTTCAGTCGAGGGAGCGCATGAGCATTGCGCATGACGCCATGAACCTACTTCTGCGGAAGATGATATGGATATTCAATATAAATAGCCGAGCAATCTACCATCTACCAGCAATCAACTTGTAAAAAGAATATATTACTCGATATGAGTATCAGATTTCACATGCCGAGCAGACATTCGTACTCTTTCCCCCTACTCCATCAAAATATTCCCGTCCCTCTCTGATCCGCCCCAAGAGCCTGTCTTGGCGCATGATTTTACGCTTATTTGACAGGCACTCTTTTTTGGTCTTTGCCCCCCTGTTCCTGACTAGATCTGCCACCGTTGCTTAGACTAGAGCCTGTCATACGAAGCACGAACCAATGGGAGCGAGCAGCTGGTCTCGATTCATAACTTTGCGACACAGGCTTGGCTGTTTGACCGAGTCTTTGCGGGTCGTTCCTAAGCTTTTGTTTCTGTTGCTTGTCTCTTCTCTGTCTCTTGTTCTGTCAGTAACTCCTATTCCCGCCCACTCGTTACCACGTTGCACTCGGGGCTTAGGGGAATATTGATCCGTTGGCCCTGCTATATTAATATGTGGTGATAATAATAAGACTGCTACGTGCCGTATGTGTCCCGTACCGTACCTGTCAACGGCCTTCGTATTGTACTTGCTCGCCGAGCGGAGCCGTCAAATCCCACCACAGGGCTTGAGCGTCTGTTGAGATTTGGCTGGCGCTTCTTCTTTTATCCAAGGCTGGCCTCTCGTTGTGCACGCGTCGTCCATGAACTTCGTATTGACACGAACCATATGTCCAGGGATACAATTCATAAATACGTGGCCAAGTCATAGCAAGGACGTGCTCGAGGAGAGATGAGAAGAGCCCATGGCACGATTTCACCCCCCCAGCAGAACAAGCCCGACGTTTTACTACTCCCGAACTATGTATAGCCTCCATCCAGAATACCAAGAAGAAACACGCCAGCGTTCCCGACTTGGAAATTCCACGAGACCTTCCATCTGGCTTCTCCCGCGGCTACAGCCGAAGCG
Source organism: Pestalotiopsis sp. DP-2020a (assembly GCA_018115615.1). Lineage (NCBI taxonomy): Eukaryota > Fungi > Ascomycota > Sordariomycetes > Amphisphaeriales > Sporocadaceae > Pestalotiopsis > Pestalotiopsis sp. DP-2020a. The sequence goes on along the minus strand of JACVEI010000045.1, from coordinate 121,666 downwards.
TTCTTGCTCCAAGGAGTTCCTGGGCCACCTCGGTCTCCTCCTGACAGACTCGACCTCCCACCCCTTGTATCCCTGGCGGGTGTTTGCTGCAAGACGGTCCCCGGTTTTCCTTTACCCAGTTCTCTGCTGTTCGGGCTGGGTCCCGATTAGCTGGATCCATTTTCCAAATTAGTGTATAAGCGATACCACATTGGGGGGGCCATGGAGGGCCCAGCTAAATTTCTATCTCCTCTGCGCGAACTGATATTGGCTTGGTGCCCTTTTTGGCTTTTCTCGGTTCTGCTTCCAAGAGCGTATTGATGGTTTCAGTCCTTCTCAGCTGAAAAAAATAAAAAATTTTAAGTTGACCTGGGTAAGGGAATAGGACCTCAAAGATTTTCGTGATCTTATATAAGTGAAATCGCATCTCTTCCTTCTTTTCTTCTCTTCTCCCTCGTATCCAGTCCTTTCTCTCTGTTCTCCATACAACGGTCCAAGCTTGATCATGTCTTGCCCCCGGCTACGAATATATCCTGCAACCGAGTCCCGTGATCCATCAAAGCGACCCCCTGGACCCGACTCCGTTAAAAAAAACCACAACACAACAGAGTCCTGGCCCCTATTTCTTCTGAGACAAGGGCCCCAAATTGAAGGACCCTCCCGTCATCAGGTGTTAATAACGCCAAGCATCGCGACTCTGGGTTGCATTCGTAGGGACGGATCAAAAAGCAAAGCACAAGCACACTGGAACCGTTTTGGAAAAGAGAGGGAGGAAACCGACGGTTGATTATCTTGCAACATTCGCCAAAACCACCAATTGGTGGGATCATCGGCATATCAAGATCCAAGGTTTTTCTTCTTCTTTTCGACAAGGTTTTTTTTTCCCCCTTCCATCGCACGCTCCGCTGTGCATATTTACCTACGACTTTTTGCTCTGCTCTGACCTCGAGCGAGTCGAGTTCCCGCTTGGATTGTGATCGGCGGCGGCCGTAGCCTCGACAGTCCGGATCCCCGCCGACCACATCAACCCTGCGTTCTTCTTTTCTCGCCCGAGTGCCGCTTCATTGGATTCTGTTGATTGATTTTATTTTGGCGTGGCCTTTTTAAAGTGGGAGCCCAGAGGTAAGGTGCAACCGTTTCGCCACACCGTTTCGCCACATACCAAGCGAGAGAGAGAGAGGGAAAAGAGAGCCAACGACCAGTCTTTCCGTATGGCGATTGTGCTTTTCAATTTGGGGGTTTTTATGGGATCCTTTGGGGCACATCCGATTTTTGGGTGAGCTCGGCAGAGATTGCAAAGAGGACCTTCGACGGGGGGAAACGACTTGGGCCTCTGCGTGGTCCGGTACCGCGAAAGGGAAAAAAAAAAAAGAAGAAGAAGTGCGCTGGCCGGGAGGTAATATGGTGTCCATCCTCGGAATGAAGATTGGGGGTGAAAAGAAGAGGTGAGGATACTCTCCATCTCAAATATTGCCTCTAGTAGCCTCTAGACTGGGCCTCTTTTTTGCTGACCCGAGGAACTCTGCTTGTCCAAAAAATAAAGACCAGACCCGTCCAACATGAGATCTGTTCCACAACCACCACGCAAATTGGGCCGGGATGCGCTGGGCGCCGGCAATTTCAGTGGAGGCCAGGGAGGAGCTGAAGGAGGAGTAACAGGAGGAGCAGAAAGAATGGTGGCAGATTCTCTTCAACCGAGCAGTGGGCGGCCAATCCCACACTCCAGTGCTTCGCTGCCCGTCCATTCGAGCTCGACGCCGAACACTCACGCCATACAAGCCTTCTATCGCACCGCTACCGACCCGTCGGCTTCAAGCAGCATGCACGATCTATCGAGACCAGGCCCAGGTCCAGGTTCAGGTCCCGGCCGAGGACCGCCAGGAGGAGGAATCATCCCGCAACTCAAGACGTCCAGGTCGACTCCGAACGTGGGCATGCGAAGGATGGACTCTTTCCCAAATCTCATGTCCAACTTGGACGCCGGCGCCGGCGCTCCTCGGCCTCAGCCGCCACCATCCGGTCCTAATGGGCGACAGAAGCCCCGCGTCGACCCCCTCGACGTCCATTTCGCTAGAGGACCGGCGGGCATGCCTCTGACGCACTCGCCCATGCCGCTCACTGCCAACTCGCCACTGAGCCGATCGCCGCTCGCGAGGGATCAGCCGCCCGCGATGGTGGGAGGGAACGACCTTCAGCCCGTACCGAAGGCCTTGAACATCGTCAAGGCGCCACCGAGTCCGGCCATCCCACCGAGGAGCGCCCTTCGAAAGCCGCCGTCGAAACCGCCTTCCCCGGCCCCGTCGGCCATGGCAAGCAGCACGGCCTCCCTCGAGAGCGACGGGATACCTGTCAGAGACCTGGAGCGACCATTCATGCCGGCTGCATCGGACAGCCGGCCTTCGAGCAGAGGGAGCAACCGCGGCAACATCCCATCGACCCTTAGGGAGCTTATGGCCGTCGACGAGTTTCTGTGCGACAGCCCAACGGACGCCGTCCCGACACCGCCTCCATCTCTTCCCCGGGCGAGCAACGACAGCGTGACCCGGCCTTCTCTGAATGAGCCCCCAGAGGCAGTCGTCCAGACTGTGCGCGCCAAGCGGGATACCGTGACAATCAGCCCCGCCAAGAAGACAAGCCTGGAGAAGAAGATCGAGGCCTTTGACAGCTCGCTGCGATCCGAGGGAGTCCCCCGATCGGCCAGCGAACACCGCGCAGAACGTCCGGCGCCGCTTAAGGTCAAGACGGTCCTGAACCACACGGCCATGCTGCAGGGCCCGAGCAGCGCACCGGTAGTCGCCCCGAGGCAGCGCTCCGAGAGCCCCTACGGACGCACTCCTGCTCCGCTCGGCCGAGCAAGGACCGGCGTGCCGGCTGCCGCAGTAGGCGCCCAAGGCCGGCCTCGTGGACCGACCATGCAGCGGGTTCGTCGACCGACTATAAACGAGTATGGTGTGACCCCAAGCCGGTCAGGAACACCCGTCATGGACGAGGCCGGCGGGGCGCCGGTTCGCCCAGTCATACACATCGAGATCCCGGAGCGTGGACCTTCGCCGCCAAGGCTGAGATCGCCGCCCGACAGCCCGATTCTGCCGACGCAGGGCCCTCTGTCTGCGCGTTCGCCCCCGGACAGCCCAATCCTACCGAGCCATGGACCCCTTTCAGCCGTCTCGCCCTCGGGCAGCCCAATATTTCCGAGCTTCGGCCAACTCTCGGAGGCGGGCTCGCCTCCCAGCAGTCCGATACTGCCTAGCCGCGGCCCTCTGTCGGCTGGCTCCTCGCCTCCCGGCAGCCCCATATTACCAAGCCATGGCCCTCTATCGGCCGGCTCGCCTCCTGACAGTCCCATCATCCCGTCAGAAGGCCCGCTATCGAATCCGGCATCGCCGCCTGATAGTCCCATCATGCCTCTGAGCGGTCCGCTGGCATACAGTGGACCGGCGGCGAAGAAGGACGACCCACGGAGAGAGACGCTCGATAGGGGATTCCAATTTCCGGCACGGCCAAAGTTCCCAGAGAAGCCGGAGCCCCAGCCAGAACCAGCACCAGAGAGCCTGATTCTGCCACCTCCGATGAGCCAGATGGCTCCTCCCGGAGGTCTGGAGTGGCCGCTTTTTGCCCCGTCGATACCCATGCCGGAATCTCGGGCAGGCTCTCCCGCCTTGATGATGCGGACGCAGTCACCCGTGCTGCCCATTGCCCGGTCGCAGTCACCAGCAGCGATGCCGGCACGGGCACAGTCGCCCGCGTTCTCGGTCCGGGCACAGTCACCAGCTCTGCCGGCCGTCCGAGCACAGTCTCCCGCGCTCCCGGTACAGCGAACGCAGTCTCCCGCAATGCCGATACAACGGACGCAATCACCAGCGCTCCCGATATCACGGACTCAGTCTCCAGCGCTGCCGGCTCAGCGGACCCAGTCCCCCTTTGCCGTGCAAGCGCCCCAATCTATGCAGCCACCCCAGTCGCCGGCGGTGAACGTCCAGCGGACGCAGTCCCCATTCGCCGTGCAAGCGCCCCAATCTATGCAGCCGCCGCAGTCTCCCTTTGCCGTGCCCTCGTTCAGCCGGCCGAGGCCCAGCACGCCGGTGAAGCGGTCAGAACTCCCCGTCCCGGTCACGCAGCAGCAGATGCGCGGACCGAGTCCGAGCCCGCGGGGGCCGCCGCCTCGGGCCAACACGGACTTGTACGGCATGCGGAACTCGCCCAAGCCCATGATGAACAGTCGCATGGCAAGGGATTACATGTGAAAGCAAAAGCAAAACACCAAACATTATTTTCGTCGATATACATACAACCTCTAGGGATCAATCATGTCTGATTTGAAATCAAGGATATTCGGAAAGGAAGAGAAGAGAAACAAAAAGCAACAAAATGGGCATTTGCATCATCATACAGGAAAAACGGCGTTGAAACCGGGCTTCGAATTTTTGCACCAACATACACCCCAAGAACAGAACAAGAAAAGGGGGAAAAGAAGAATAAGAAGAAAGATTGGTTTATATTTTTTGAGCATTTCTGATACCCCCCAAGGCATGATAGAGAAGGAGGAGAAGGAGGAGAAGAAGAAGAAGAAGTGGAAGAAAAGCAAGCCCTTGCCCCTTTTTTATGTAGATATACCCCCCATCCTCACAATGCGCCAAAACCATATCGCGCTGGCTTCCATGTTTTCCTTTGTCAGTCACCACCCACAAACTTGATAGATAGCGACGTCGAGAGCTTCTGCTTTTTCCTTTTGAGTTGAAACGTTTGTCGACCACATTGGTCGGCAGGAGCCATGGCTAAATGAAGCATTACTTTGGTTCAATCACACATGACCGTCTCGGTTGTACTGCAGAAACACGTGATATTTCGAACTTGAGGCTGTGTACCTCCCGTTGGGCGGGCATAAGGCTGCGCGCTCCCCCCCTTCTTAGCTGCTTCCATTTTCTTTTCTTCACTGGACCCTTCTCCAGATCAAACCTTTCCCAGATCGAAGCTGTCCTCAGACGTCATGACGTTTCCAAACATCATGAGGCTCATCGATTGCCGCGAGATGCGCATGGTGGAATTCGTAGGAGAGGATCTCCCGTCGTACGCCATCCTGTCCCATACTTGGGGCAAGGAAGAAGTCACCTAAAAGGATTTCGGTACCAGAAAGGTCGTGTCATGGGCTGGTTGGCACAAGATTGAACAGACCTGTAAGACTGCGCTGGGCGGAGGCATCCAGTACGCTTGGGTCGATACCTGCTGCATCGACAAGTCCAGCAGCGCCGAGCTTACCGAGACAATCAATTCCATGTTTCAGTGGTACGCACGCTCGACAGTATGCTATGCTTTCCTCGAAGACTGCGATGGGGAACTCGATGAGAAACAACTGGCCTCGAGCCGGTGGATGTCTCGGGGTTGGACGCTTCAGGAGCTCCTCGCGCCGCGATCGGTCATTTTCTTCAATCGCCAATGGGGCCGTGTCGGTAATAGAAGCGACTTGAACGGCAGTCTTTGTCATATAACCGGTATCCCCAACTATATGGTCCATCCGGAGTTACGCAGCTTTTCGAAGTCGCTGCAAGAGATCCCCATTTGCCAAAGGATGTCTTGGGCGGCAGGGCGCAAGACGACGCGAGTCGAGGATACCGCTTATTGTCTCATGGGTCTCTTTGGAGTCCACATGCCGTTGCTCTATGGAGAGGGTCATGAGGCGTTCATTCGTCTCCAAGAAGAGATTATGAGGCGTAGTAACGACATGTCAATTTTTGCCTGGGAAGCTACGACCAAGGAACACGAAGTAGGAGCAGATGGAGAATCAGATGGAGAAGCAGATCATGTCATGGGATTTGAATTCCTAGGAGATGAATACCTAGGAGATGAGATTCCAGAAGATGAGATCCTAGGACTACTTGCCCGGTCCCCAGACGCATTTGCAAACTCAAATTTCGAATCGCGAGGTGTCAGTGTATTTGGCCGAGAGTTCTCGCTTACGAACAAGGGCATCGGCGGAGGGCTGTTCGTCAGATCACGACCAGAAGTGCTATTCAAAGATCACCCCCGGCGCGACCACTCAATTCCCCCAACGGCTGATTTATACCTCGTTACAGAACTAACTTCTAAAGTCAGATACGCACACGCCGTCGTCAACGATACAGCCATTCATGTACCTCAGCTGGAAGAAGTCGGGTTATACTGCACAGGTGTTTTCTCACAATTGCAATTCCAGCATGGCTCGAAGCGTTTTATCACAGAAGGCTTCGATTCTGCCGTGGGCTGTGCAACATATGAGTGCCCCCTATCGGCAAACGGAGACGATACAATACATATCGATGGTCTGATCATATTTTTCGGAATGGAGGGAAATATCTCGCCGTGGTGCAGAGTCAACGGCCTGGACCACTATCCAGGGTGGAGCAATGAATGGTCGGCGCAGGAGGATAATATCAAGCGTCACAGTCGGGCTGCGTATCGTGAGAGGAGACTGGATTGCGAGGTGACAATAAGCGCATCCTCTGGTGAGACCCAACGGTCAGTAGTTGTTCAAGACCAATTCAGCCGCGGACACATTCGGGGTTGGTACTTGAGACTGATATTTGAAGTTCGCCGATGCTAAAGACAAAGGCATCTCATAAAAAAAATAANCGGGGTTGGTACTTGAGACTGATATTTGAAGTTCGCCGATGCTAAAGACAAAGGCATCTCATAAAAAAAATAAAATAAAAAAAAAATAAAAAAAAGGGATAATATGTGCAATCTCAAATATCACATCTGAAATCATCATCAACGCACATGTCCCGACCTTGTGAGTGGATCGTGAGTGCGGGGGACACAAGCCCGGGTTATACACTACTTTCAGCATGTCACTCATTGGGGAACCTCTAAAACTACTTGATGCTCATTTGATCCCCTTCTTGCTCCGAGGCGTACAGAGTATCGCCAATTCCGATTCCGAAGCCAGTCAATAACATTGGTCCAAGCACCACTTGAGCGCAAAAAGACCGCCGGCAGTGCTCCCACATGCTCATGCACATGCGGGATGCGGACCGCGATCCTAGGATCAAAGCCAAGCCAATTCCCCTCTCCAACACCGGGGCACCGGAGAACTAAATCCTGTAGGGCACACTGGGGCAAGCTGCGCGGAGAAGGAAGAGAAACACGAACGTGTGCCAACGTCATCGGAGCGGAAACCTCCTCTCCCGCATGTATGCCAGATTCCGAGGTCCAAGCTGCCCCAGTGGACTATCAACAACGGTTTCTCCGCCTTTTAGCTGGTGGAGGCCCCGTTGCTTTAAAGAATTAAATAGCTGTAAACCCCCGCAGGCATCCCATATCCCGTGCTTTTACACACATCAACCGTAACGTACCTAGTTAGATACATGACACCATACTCCTCCAACCACTTACTCCCCTAAACAATCCCCAATTCCAAACACAACCATGGCCAAGGGATCCTGCCTCTGCAGCGGCGTCGAGATCACCACGAGCATCGAGCCCAAGGCGACCGTGGCCTGCAGCTGTACCAGCTGCCAGTCGTGCTCGGCCAGCGCCTTCACCATCAACCTCGTCTACCCCAAGGACACGGTCGAGGTGACCAAGGGCAAGGAGCACCTCAAGGTGTTCAAGGGTGAGTTTTCCTTCTTCACCCCAGAGAGAGATCCGGGCACGAGGCTAAACCATGACATTCGGAAAATACAGAAAAGGCGGATTCTGGAAACGATGTCTTTCGCCACTTTTGTGATACTTGCGGCAACGCCATCTACACTCAGACGGTAGACGGCACTTTCTTTGTCAAGGCGCCCGTCATGAAGGGCCTGAACAATGACCCTGTTGCGCACATCTTTACTAGGAATCTGCCCTCGTGGGCCGAGGGTGTCAAGACGGGTGACCGCAAGAAGGATGGTGCCTCGTAGTAGTTCTTCTCTTCATAGCAGCATCATATCACCAATAACATTGACAATCAAAGGTCTCCTGGTTTTTTTGATAATTTTTTTTTATCTTTTTTTAGTCGCTATTTTTTTTTATCGTTTTGCCCTATCCATGTCCTGTGTCTCTATACATGTGCCTTGTGTACCTGGCGTTTTTACCTCCAACATACTTTCTTACCTAGCATGCGGTATGAATCCCGTCTGCCGGAGAACCAGGAGGACAGCCGATTCGCCTTTCGTTCGTCTATAGGGTAGTCGTAAGAATATGCACGCAATGCCTTTTCTCTCGCTCTCTCTCTCGACATATCTGACCGTCTCCTTCGGCCAGGCCAACACCGGCTCGTCTCTATGCTGATACGCTTTTTGTCCACCACATCGCTGCGATGGCGGAACGAAACAGATCGCTCGAACCAAATCGGCCGATAGCGGGAGAACAAAAACTCTGGAAATCCGGACCTAAAACACAAACATGATATAATATATGTGTATGCCGTGCAAACTCCGAGGCCCGCCGCCATGCAGAACCATCAATCATCCTAGACTGGGATTGCCGTTAGAAAAAAACAAAAACAAAAAAGACACTGGCGTGAAAATCGTAGAGATGCGATTCGTTACGAGTGGCAATGCATCGACAATTTTGAGCCCTCCATCCGCCCATTCGTTTCGACGTGGCCGCAGAACATGACACAATCCTTCAGCGCCTGCCAGCGCCATCTTTTCATCATCGACTGATAATATGCGCATTGCCACATCTCTTTCCCGCAAGCAGAGATTGTATCCATATGGTAGCCTGGATCTCTGCGATTGTCCAAAGAATGACGACAAAAATCTCCACGCGAGATTTCTACCATCAAACACATGACGCTCCCGGCAAGCCGATTTGCTATGCAAAAAAAAGAGACAATGAGAAGAAACGGAAGCAGACAATCAGCCTCCCTTCCGTTCAGACTCATTCCTTGGGGGCAATTCACTCTGAGAGCTGGTCTCGCCCCGAGCTTTCGAATCGCCAGTCTTCTTGCGCCCCTTTGAAATTTTCTGCTGCCAAACGTGCACGATATTATTGTCGCTCTCGCTTTTTGCGCCCCGCGTGTGACCGTTTTCCCTTGCGTGGCCGTTCGTCTTGGAAGTTGAGGAAGACGCGTTCTCAGGCTTGGCTGCCGTCGCCTCAGCGGAGGCCTTCTGCTTGGGCTTGTATTCCAATCTCGACTCCTTGCCAGAATGAGACAGACTAGGCCGTGTCCGAGGCAGATTCGATGGCAGGTCGAACTTGCGATTGGCTGTCGGGGACGGCGTGACTTCATTGATTGGCGACAGATGCGGGTCTGCCATGCGATCAGTTGCAAGATCGAGGGCCATGAGGGGACCCTGTGGCTGCCCAGGCACAAATGTTCGCGGAAACCCAACAGGCGGATATTGCATAGGCGGGGAATTGCTCGATCCGGGCGACATGGAGGCGGCTACGCCAAATGAACCACCGTGTTGGACCATCGGAATACCTTCCACGGCTTGGCATGACGCAACCTGCGAAGGGGATGATCCGTTGACCACCACAGGCCGGCTCGCATTCAAAAGTTCGCCATTGGGACCAGTTGCTACTTGGCCAAGCGCGACATCGGAGTATAATGATTCGCCAATTGGTTGTTGGTTGATATGAAGCGGATTCTCATATAGGGTATCGGGCGGGGTGATATTTTCACCTGCAGAAGGCTTATAGCTGGTAACAGCGGCGGGCGGCTTGGGCTGCGAACCATTGACAACCAAGGGTGCAGTCGTGGCCTGGGGCGCAGAAGCCGTCGCCAGAGGGTTTGGGTTTGGACTGGTAGCGATGGCCCTACTGTCTCCTAGCGGTGAAGGCGAGCGCGATGTACGCTTGTTGATCCTGTCGAGAATCGATTGGGGAAATTGGTCTGACGATAGGCGCCGGCGGCCTTGACTTGCCTGGCCAGTTCCTTGGGACCCGAGGTCCCCAAATGCAGGAAGACCATTAGGTTTACCTGAAGGGCTCGTAGATGCATCGCGCTGTACCTGGAGCTTGTCCTCCACCTGGGCTACATAGTTGGCAGCCAAGTCATGGCTAATTCCAGTGCCTTCGTCGGGAGTGAAGCTGGGCATGGTCCTACCATTGAGTTGTCTCGTAGGAATGCTCGTAGTACCATTCACAACAGGAGCCTGTGCTAGCAAACCAGGAACGACCTGGGCCACAGGGGCAGATCTAGAGGCCGGCTGTGAATGAGATCTTAGTGCACTCCCAGATGCTGCGTTTCCACTCTCGTTGACCGCGCCCGATCTGTGAGAAGCGCGTCGTTGCTCAGTGGCCTGTTGTGTCGATGGAGACGATGGGTAGGATGTGAAGCTTGGCTGAGGCGTATAATATTGCTGGCCCTGGAACTGCTGCTGCCAATACCACATTTCGGGACGAATCGGCGCGGACATTGGCGGCGCATCAAAAGAGTTGGTCCTCGAGCGCGCTGTCGACGTTTGCGGCGAAGATGCGTTGCCTTGCATTCTCTGCGCATGACTAAGCACTTGCTGATGCTGAGCGAGTGCTTGATTGTGGGTGAACTGAATAAAGCGGAGCTGATTTTCCTGTATTTGCAACTCGGACAGGGTATGAGCCACCGCCATAATCATGCCGTCGTTGCTAACATAAGGATAGCCGGGGTAGTAGGGAACGTTGCCATTGTTTACGTTGTTCTCGTATGGAGTGCTAGAAGAGGCCCTGCGATTGTTGGCGTGGTTGTTGGTGCCACGAAACTGACCCTGCTGACGACCTCCTCTCCTGGAGTTGCCACCGTTGTTGGGTCGATTCGTATGCGAAGCACTACGGAGAAGCGCAGGCCTCGGTGTCGAAGCTGGCTTCTGGAAGAACGGCTTCTCCTCTTCCTTGGGAAAAACGTATTGCTCGCAGCACTCATCAAGCTTGCCCGCTGCGATGAGATCGAACGCTCGGCGCAGCTCCAGATGGATACCTCGGAAAGAGGTGTCGTCGGCCGTGTTGCCCAGGTTCCTCATGGTGTTGAACGGTTCCTCCACACATAATCGGTTGTTAATGGCAAGCACCCAATTCTTTCTCTCGGCCTTTGACATGAGCTTGCCTAGGCGAACAGACAGGGCACTGGAGTCGTAATCGAACTCATGAGCGTAGAATCGAAAAAATTCGAAAAGCAACTCGCCCACAGTCGACTTATTCGGTTCGCCAAAACCTCGTAGTCTGTCCAGGTCGTCACCAAATGGCGCAATATCGGCCTCCTTCTTTCCCCTCTTAAGATGTGGCCGTTGGTGCAGCGCAGGGACAACGGGTGGCTGCCTTAGTTGGAGAAAGGCAATGATCATGCATATCCAAGTGTACGAACTCAAAGTGCCACCGAAAGCTAGAAGATAATATTAGCATCCGTCTCGAGTAAACGGGGAGGGGACGAGAAGGCCGCTGCGTACCTGCATCGTTGATCATTCTGCTCCGTGTCCAGTGCTTGATGATCATGGCGAGTGGTCGCACTCGAGGGTCGATCTCGATGTATGTTCGGATCATGCGCGTGTTCTCCAGAGCAAGAGTGTTGTTCACGTTCATGTCGCATGCCAACTTTAACTCGGGATCCCAAACCTTCACAATGGGCACCTTGGCAGAACTAACACAGACCACTTTTTGCATGCCATCTGCAAGAGAGGGTTGTTAGCCAGGTCGGACGCGGTAGAAGGAAAGTCAGTCAGCGTACTGTTAGCCAGTAGTTCGGCAAGCTTGCAAATGGGCTTGTCAAGCTCTTTCCAGGAGGTTTCGATGCAAATGTCAACTGCATTTGTGTCAGTAAGAGGAGGAACCTTCTGGTTATAGAGATGACGAACCATCAGAATCGTCCGTGCAGAGCATGTTGCCGGACGACCCAAAGAGATTGACCCGAATATCATAGCCGGGCCACGCATTATTCAGCAACTGCTCCAACTTCTGTACCAGTTTGAGGCGCTTTTCTTCGACGGCGGCGGTGGGCTTTAACCGGTCGTAAAGCTCGCGCATGTCTGTGGTCAACTTTCTCTCATCATCTTCGGACAGTCTGCTCTGAACCTTGGAGAGGTCTGAACGCTCAAGCTTCTCGTCGCCGATGCTGTAGGGTATCCTTCGCCTGATCTTCTGGACGGCAGTCTCGAAGCGACAGCCACCCTGTCGAGGCGGCAGCGGTCGGAGGGAGGGCACATTGCCGTTGGTCTCGGAGTAGGCAGAGCGTGGAGAATGCCCCTGGATCGCGTTTGGCGAAGGCTCTCGAGACTCGTAATTGAATTTCCGAGGATGTTGGTGGGGAGTCGAAGGCACCGAACTAGAATGCCCTCCTGCGGCCGTGAGATTTGTTGGCGAGGTCGACGACGCCACGGCAGGTCGAGAGGGGAGAGGGTGCGTGAGGTCGACCCCCGTTTTCCTCGGCGGAGGCATCTTGTCCTTTGACGTTATACCAGCGCGATCGCCTTTACCGGTATGATTGTTCTGCAGGCCTCTATTCCCATGGCAATTTTGCGTGCCTGGTTTGGCGCGTGACGGGTCGCGGGTCGACACTTTGGAAGCAGAGCGTGGGCGCGGGCCGACTTGAACGTTCGGAGTCGACAGAAGTGGTGGCAAAGGGGTTGTCTGGAGACCTCCTCCGCGGCCGCGTCCTGGCGCTATGAGTTTGTTGTACTGGAGGAGTTGGGCGTGGTACAGAGAGTTTTGCTGAGGGAAGAGAATGGGAAGCAGATCAATGTGGGTGGGGAATGCAGACGGCGGGTAGTCGGGTCGCGGCGAGGGCGTCGTGCTGTGGTTCGTCACGGAGACGGTAATGGCTGCCGTGTGCAGACTGGACGTGGCCAATTTCGGAACAGCTGGACTGGAGATTGAGCGGTTCCAGAGCTGGAGGTGAGGAGGATAATGATGCTTCGAGTCTGCCGTAGTTGGCCGAGCGTCCATGAAAAGCGGTCGCCGAAAAGTTACGGCCTAAAGAACGGCGAGTCAAGTTTGAGCGACCTCCAGCCCGCTTTCTGGTCTGTTTTCTGTTCTGGCGAAGCGGAATTTAGTTGGGTGTTCGTCAGAAACCCCCCTTATCGCCGGTGCGTGTGATCGAATGGCCGGGCACAACCTTAGCTGGCTAAGGTAGGTACCGAGGAAGAAACAAAAAAGCGAAACGGGTTCAGACAATAAGGTAGCGTAGGTAGCCGGTGACTCGATTGTCCCTGTTTGCAAACTTGGAGATGATTCTTCCGGGCAGCAACAGCGCAGGTGCAGGACTTGAGGCAGGTTCGAGAACAATGGGGGATCGGCGAATGACGGAATGATTGTGGTGGGTGGTGCTGCTGCCGCTGCTTGTGGTGGTCGCTGTGGTGGTGGCACGCTGCAGCAGAGTGCTGGATCGGTGTCGCTGGGGGTGGATAATGGTAAGGTAGACAGACTCAGGCCTGAGGAGAGAGGTACCACGATTTAGTGCTAGCCACAGGAAGAACCCAGGTACTGTAACTGAGGGTTTCAAGCAACAAGATGCGGCGGACCAGGCGACACGATTGCCACGTTCTTGTATATCGATATTGCCCTAGGTTGCAAAGAAGTCGTCTCTCGTCTCTCTTTCTCGCTGCAAAGAGGTAGATTTGGGTGTGAAATAAAGACCAAACTGTAGGGGGGAAATCTTAGAAGAAACCAGATGCTGTCGACGCTGGGTCAGAAGTTGTCGGGACTTTGGCCTAGTGGTGCAGCATCTCTCGCACAGCGAATGAAGGGGAAACGATTGAAACAGATATGCACGTCCACGGATCGACGTGGAGACGGAACAGGAGTGCGCAAAGTTGGGAGCAGAGAATTGTAACAAGAACGAGGACAGAGGTGAGTGACAGAGGTGTGATCTCTGGCAGTGCAACGACACGAGAGGAAACTACAGCCTTGGGATAATACGGAAGAATCCTTTCGGGCTTGGAGGGGAGAAAGAGCAATGGGCTGGCTGGTATGGACGTCCGTCTATGTTTGGTGGTGGTTCTGAGTGATCGTGCATACGGAGTACCTTCGTGGTAAACTAAGATTGAATGTGACGGGATTTGGGGGGGGGGTGGCCAGCAAGGAAATTGGTAGGCAGGAAGCAGACGGATACGGATTGCAGGTAGGTAGGCAGGCAGGCGATCAATCAATGTACGTACGGTATGTATTTTCCAATACAGGGGATGTATGATCTGGAAAGTCTGTAATAATAATTAAAGAACGGAGAGCATGGGAAGAGAGACCGGCTCTTTCATCTACAGTCCTGATTGATGCAAGCCAGCCAGAGCCAGGGTCGTCGAGTTACCGCAGGTTACCTCACCTACATTACTGTACATATCACCAACAACTGCCTGCATTCATTTTTTACACTTGGTTGCCATTGTTCTCTCTCCCTATCTAATACCGGATGCTCTCTCTCCTCTCGCTTTGCCTTGACTAGACCCCATCTTTCGATCAAAGGACGTCCGTCCATACCTTGCTCAAGGGCGTGTGCATCAGTGGTCGTTGGTGCAGAGATCAAATACGGAGAGACGAGCAGCCTAGGTCAGATGCGTATTGGTATCATACGAACTACCTCCAACCAACATTAATTACTCACACAATCGTCCCATGCATTGTGTGCATCGAAATGTGTTTTATTAGTTAGGGGGGCCAATAGTTTCGATGAGATGGAAGCTGCAATCTGCAATCGATTGTAGGCATGACTGACGCACAGCTAACAACCGACTGTTTCTACAAGAGGTGTATATAGTTTTGTCTCTTTGTAGACAACATTCGAGTTGGCTCTTTGACGATGTATCCAAAGGTTGGTGGCTAAGCAGCCGACGCACATGCAGCAAGCACGTCGGCGAAGTCTTGCAGCATACCTTCCTTGACCTCTAAGGTTACCTAGGTATTCCATCCGTATTGCCGTAGGTATGGGATGCAGACCCAGGCCTAGCCTCCGCCTACTCTTTTCCACTTCATCAATCTGCATGACCTACAAGGTACTCCGTACATTGGTCTACCTTGATCGTTCTACACTACTTCCATGCTTGCAGGCCAACCCAGAGAGAGCAAGCAGCCAAGTGGGCTGGCTGGCCACTGCGCGGTACTTGAATAGGTCGATGATTTCGCTTCCAGGACCCCGAATGGTCGACCCCGGGGCCCAGAACTGGGGAACTGGAAATTCGACAAATCTACGGTACGGTCTTTACTCACGACATGCAGGCAGCCCTCTTTGCCTCGTACCGACCTCTGCTCTCGCTCCTGAACAAAAGGGGGCACTTTGTCGGCGATTTGAAGCATCTCCGCCAGCACGAGGTAACAAGCCAAGTTGGAATACACTATTCACCTTAGTTGGTAGCGGAATCATTGGATTGCATGGACCAGTTGATGAGCCTGAGTCCCCCAGTCCAAGCCGATGAACCATGATCCATACCTTCCATCTCCCACGGGCCACAGCAACTGGCGGGTTTATGGGACGGGGCACTCTCAGGGACCAAGACCCCCGAAAAGCCCCCCCATCCGCCCATTAGCCTTACCGTTTTGCTGCAATGGCCGTGCTCGCCGTTCGGGGGGTTCATCAGGGACCTGGGACATCAACCCCAGCTTGGGATTATTCTACATACAGCACGTCTCATGTGCTTGCATCCATCTACTGGGCCTATTGGAGTCCCAGACCCGGCCGTCGTGGTGCCCGTTGGTGGCTTTTACTGGTCCTTTGCAGAAATCACATTTGGGAAATCTTAAATTCCCATTCACATTTGCCTTTTCGCCGCATCTTCTGGTCGTTGGTCACTACAACGACTTGAGACAAGAATCACAAACAAGACCTCTCTCTCTCTCTCTCCCTCGTACGGCACGGCGGCACGGCGGCACAGAGCTCTATCACGTGTCTGCGCCTCAGCGGAGGCTCGAAAGCGAACGAGTCGCAGACGTCTCAGGCACTGACTGACTGGAGCACCTACCCAGCAAGCAGCGGCGAGCGTTCTCGGCAGGACGGACGGAGGGCAGCTTGTTGACGAGCCCAGCGGGTACACTGGCTTTCTTGCCTGCCTACTTTTATCTACAGGTTGCGTTACGGGGCATTAAGCGAACACGACGCTAGACACGATGTCGTGAGCCCCAGTTAAACCCAGCCCAAAGGAATTGCATACGAATACCGCCCGGCAAACCTCATGCGGTGGGGATGAAGGGCACGATCACGAAATTACCATGTTGCTCGTGGGCGACGCGCCATTGGCAAGTAGCTGCCCATCAATCTCACATGAACCGGGGGCCAGCAAGACGATCTCTGCGGGATAGCTGCTTTAGCCCATCCCAGCTTTGGCCCCCCCTTTCGCCGCCCCCCCCCCCCTCCTCGGCGCGCGGTGTCCTGTCGTCTGGTCTGGCTGGCCTCCAATGCATGCACTTCCGCCTTTGATCCATTGGGACTGGAGCCCTCTGCCGTACCGAAAGATGCAAGGAACGAGATGTGGAAGAGCGCCTGGGTGCAATGAATGCCACCTGACAAAAGGGGCTAAAAACAGTCGTCAGCAAGCTATATCCCACCAGCTACACCACGGACGAACGTAATGTTGCAAGAATGGCGCCATCAATTATCGCACACGGTGTTGTCTGCCGCAGAATCCGGCGCATCAAGACCCTAAACCTCTAGGTTAGTGCTGTGTTTCGCGGGCATAGTACGCTTGATCTGTGCTCAGGCTCTAGTAACACAGTGCCAAAATACCCGCCGTGTCTATGCAAGCACCGTCCCTAGCAACCTTCTTCTCATGATGAGGATACCTTGTCGTATTTCATCATCAGCTCTTGCGCATCTGTCTGTCAATCCGAATTGTGATACGAGGCCAGCACTTTTTCAGCCGCCTCTTTCTTGATTTGCTACTGGCTTCCACCTGTCTCAAGATGTGTTTGGGCAGGTCGTATTCGTGCGCCATGGACCTGACATCATTTCTGTGCACATTTCACGAACAACGCTTGCCTTGACGGAATACAGAGCCTCTGCATCACAACTGGGGCCAAGCACGATCGTCGTTGACTGTTCCACTCATGTTCAGTTTCTCGGGGAATTACTTACCTCAATTCTTGGTGAGCCCGTTCGTGTTTTCGATCGACTGACGAATGGGTCGAGATCATCTTTTGGGCAGACGAGCCTGAACCGCATCGACCACCAGCAGCTACTTCCTATCTGAGGCCACACTGCCGACAGTCACCGCTATCATGATCTGCCAAGATCGCATCTGCCCAAGGCAAGCGCCACGGGCTGCTCGTCTCTCAGACTCGAATCTAGACCAAATTCGCCGTACGTGCGGCACTACATACGGGCTGCTCATGGGCATCTCGTCAGCTTCGAGCACTGAGCTGGAGGTTGAAGACTCTTCCGCGTGTATGGATCTAAACTTTTGGAAAGCAATGTCGTTCTATTCTGCCGTCAAATCGTACCTATTCTGGGCCCGATGATCTTGGCTCAAGCACATCGCAAGCCTCGGGGAAGGGATCACCTCCATTTTAGTCTCTGCTTGCTGGCACGGAACTTTTGCTTATACACTGACATGGACTGGCGGGCATTATACTCTCGACCCCTCGTCGCCAGCCATTAGGCAGCCGGCTCCTTTTGTGCCAACTACCAATGTCCGCACTCCCATATCTGTGCTGTCGACGACGGTTTAGGAAACCAGGCTACGGTGAGGTCCAACACAGCTATTGTCTGGCCATCCCGTATTCCTATTACAGCCTACTCTGATATGTGCTGATATGCACCTGTTCACTTCAGCCGGTAGTGCCAAGCTCCACATTCCCGGCATTTTTGCGGCAAGCTGGCGTTGCGGGTTTGTGCTACGGGATACTTCGCATGAGATTTCAGATCAATGCGATTTCCGAATAAGCTGGAGACATGAGTACAGTATGATCAATCAACGATGGTGGAACCGAGGTTTTCACCTGACAAACTATCTCGATCCGCCAGCATGGAGGCAATTCCAGCAGCACAACTACGCAGACATTAAGCTCACCCAGTCGTTTCTATTTCGGGACACTCGCTTTTTCGATCCTCAAAAACTCTTTATCCTGCAGATCGCTTATTCCCCATCTCGTGCTAACAACATGACATTTGTCTCCATACTAAGCTTGTTCCATTGTGTGCCGGAGCGGCTCACTCAAAAATGTCTGCCAGCTTGTCGACTTGGCAAGTGGGTTTCCAAGAAGGCAATACGAACAACGCCAATCGGACGGATGTAGAAATCTTGAAGCGTACGACATGCATACGCACTATAGTCGGTTCCCGCGCTCCCGACCGATTCAACCAACCAGGCGCCCCCAAACTCATTGGATACTTTCGCTCCGTATGCAGCGGCAACCTCAAGCTCGCCAGCAACGATGATACCCAGGCTCGCCAGGCTCACCAGGTGCCTTTTGACAATTGCTTCGGGGAATTCTTGGCCGCCATCCAAATGAGTGAGTGGCCAGGCAGACCTGGATATCAGGTGGTCATGCTATGTCATTTCGATGTTCAGAATGGCGCCACCCAGACTGCGACGATGTTCCACTTGCCGTCTCTTCTCGACAACTTCAGTCCAATCGACGAAGCCACAGCTTCTCGGGAACAGTTTCCGTAACACCGGTACCGATGAGGAGCCATGAGAAATCTGGCCGCCCCATGTGCATTGACGCAGATCTCACATAAGCCATGGTGCCTTCAGCCTTTGCAGGAGAAGCCACAAGCTTCTCGACTCAAGCCTCAATTTCAACGACGGATGGTGGGTGTTCTTGGAGCTGACAGGACCTGCATGGTCCTCACAGCGATGCAACTCCACATCACTTCACCCCCTTCCTTGCGGGAAAGTCGAGGCCTGACAGTTTGTGCTTACAGGCCCAGACAGTCTAGGATCAGTCCTTGACCTGCTGTAGGACGGGACGGAAAGACCTATTGCGACTCTCCGAAGCATGGCAAATGGGCTTGTCATGGTCGAACGTGACACTCAGAATTGCAACTTGTCTCAGCTCGCCTCGCCCAGGAATACCTTGATAGCGCCACAGAGCCCAATTTTGAGGCCCAAGAGACTCAAATTCCCTGATTGGTCTGCAATGGCTGCCACTCTTCAATTGAGCGCCCACAGTGCTCCGGCGGCAGCCATGCCTCCACGAGGACGAGCGTTGTATTCACATTGGTCCCGCCTCCATCCTGGCGAACTTACCGTCAAGTGCGGAACAAGGCCAGATCGCCATGCATTCGCTGGCATTGTGCCGTGCGGCGACCGTATGAGTCTACAGGCACATGCAGAGCTCTTGATGAGAAGAAGCAACTTTTAGACTGTCGGGCATGTACAGCTGAGAAGAATGATCTCGGGATGCGAACCCCGCCGGAACGACACCATGGCAAGAAAGAAGCTGGACTTGATTTCCATCACGACCGTGAAATACTCCGTACGTCGCCGAGGTGGTGTTGATGCACCCTTGAACCTTGTCCGCCGTCCGGCGACAGCATCCTCAGCACCATTCCCATTCGGTTGTGATGGCGCTACTGCAGGTCAAATTAATAGCCAACCCCAGATGGTTCTATTCTTTACCAGCACAACGCGCGTACTATAATTTGTTTCGAGAAAGAGTCTCTCCGCTCCGTCATCGTGCTGAGAACGGTCAAGACCTCCGCCGACTTTCCCAAGTAGGCAGACGCTGCTTCCGCGACCGCTCCTGATTATGTATGCTCGATAGGTGGCCGTTGCCAAGTTCAGCGCCCTTCGTTATCTGGCATACAGGCTACATGGAGAGCTGCTCCATCTGATGTCACGCCGAATGAAAACGTCCTCTTTTGCGAACACCCTGACAAAGGCTCACCCAATTCGAGGGATGGTCGATTGATTAGTCACAAGTCGCAGCCCTCGCCGACGGCCATTGTTGACATCATTTTCCACTTGGAGCCACTTCGAGAGACATACCAGATCGAACCAGGTATGTGATGCGAGGAAACAACCGCCATGAGGGAAAAGAGTTTGTTTGTCCATCTCAAGTTTTACACTCTCACTCCACCGTCTTGCATTTCCCGGTACCAACCGTTGGCGCCTCGGTCTCGACTACATGGACTTGTAAGACAAAGCTGATGTCGGTTCACCATATGCCATGAAAGGCTTCTTCTAATTACAGTGATTTACAGTTGCGTTTCAAACAACCCATCAGTTCTAAAACAAACATTGGATGAAGTGTATGCATACATGGACCTGCAGTCTGGTTTAAGTAGCAGGTCAGTAAGTAGGCCCCCTCGGCCCCTAGAAAACCAGCAGTCTGGTTCTTCGCTCGTGCACTAAGGATTTGGCCAACCCCGCCAAACCCCACAAAAAGCAAAGACCCCTCTCGCTCCTCTGCAGATTTTTTAGTGCACTGGAAAACAATCGCATCTCACGCGGTCCCCTCCATCCATCCCCGAGCTTCTGGATCAGGGGGGCCTGGTTGGGTGGTTTCGGGTCGGCTCACAGGGTGATCAGCACCGGCGCCTCTTGGCATCAGCCTCGCCTATGTAGCGCTTCTGCAAGGGGTCGGGATTGGGACCCCCATCTGCGTTTCTCCGGGGGACCAAGGCTTAAAGCTATGACCTCCTATGGTGATAATGGCCCCTTCTGCGACGTTTACTGTGTATCAAGGGGTCGTCCTTCTCTTGGGTGAGCTACCCTACCCTCTCAGCCTTGCGACACTGGCGACGTCGAAAAAGTGAAAGGGAAGCGTTTCTACGTACATGATGGCGTGTCGGGTGTGTCTCTCTTGCTGCTGGCTCTGATCTTGTTTCTCCTTTGTTGATCTTTTTTTCGTCCACTTTCTGGAGGAATTCGTCTAGCATTCCTACTTTTGTGATATCATCTATTCTAGTCACATATCTACGCAAACATATACATTTTTTTCTTTTTGCCTGGACGGCATCGCAATCGCACCAAAGTGACATTACTCCGTCCTCTTGCGGCCTGTCTGTCTAACCTGATTGCTTCCCATCGCCAACATCCGGGTGTGCTATCATCCAGAGAAAGCCATGTTCTCCAGCCTGACCACGAAGCTCGCCCTGCGCAAGGTCGGGCTCAAGAGCAGCGACCTCGACTTTTCGTCGCCGGCGCCCAAGGACAGCAGCAAGACCAACAAGAGCGGCTTTGATGACGAAGAAGAAAACTCCACCAACGGCGGCTGGCCGGCGTGGATGAGCACGCGCAAGCTCCCGCTCACCGCCCAGGCGTGGCTCTCGCCCGTCCCGCCGCCCGTGCCCGTGGCCGCCGAGTGTCCCAAGGTCGGAGATCTGGCGCCGCTCGACCGCGACCGGCAGCTCGCCCTGGGCGGCGGGAGGAAGGTCGTGGTCTTGTTTATGCGCTGCGTCGGATGTGCCTGTGAGTATCCGTACCCCGTCTGCTCCCACTATACGTCTACATGTTCCGATGGCTGACTGCGTCGTCTTTGTTCATTTCTAGTCGCCCAGAAATCCTTCCTGGCCCTCCGCGCCATCGCAAACCGCCACCAGGCCTCGGGGCTGAGGTGCATCGCCGTGTCGCACTCGTCCCCCGAGGCGACGCGCAAGTGGATGGACCTGCTGGGCGGGGCCTGGAACGTCGAGGTCGTCATCGACGAGGACCGGGCCGCCTACGCGGCCTGGGGCCTCGGGCTCGGCACCGTGTGGTCCATGTTCAACCCGGCGACGCAGCGCGAGGCCTGGAGGGAGAAGGGCTGGCTCGGCGAAAAGGTCGCCGGCGCCATCACCAAGACGGGCAGCTTCGGTAAGCAGCTCCACGGCAACGGGCCGGTGGGAGCTGGCGGACAGCAGCAGGATGAGGACGACAACTTTGGCCCGAGTACGGTCATGGGCAACAAGTGGCAGCAGGCCGGCTTGTTCTCCGTCGATGCACGGGGCACCGTGGTTTATGCTCAGAAGGCGCTCAGGGCTGATGATTGTCTGGATGCCGAGGCTGCTGCCAAGGCGCTGGGCCTGTAAAATAATATGCCATCGCCAAAAGAAGAAAAAGGAGGCATGGGTGGGGGCCGACTGTCCGGTCGATCGAGCCCCCGTTCGGAAGCCACGTACGAGGTTGAATCTCTCGTAGGCGTTTGGAGGGCCATGTATCTGTTCTACTGTTGGATTTAGCGCATCGGAACTTTTCATCGTAGCGGGTTTTGTATACGGGATGCTTATATCATCATAGTCACTCATAGGAGCAAGGAGTTCCTGGGCATTGAACGTTGATGAGAAGCAGTCAAGTGAATCATTTATTCCACCGGCGAGACTGTACACATGGTTCTGATGTATAGATGTCTGAATCATTGGAAGTCACTCTGACCACTCGTTTGTTTCCAGTTGACCAATGCAGGTTATCTTTAACCGATTGTCTGCTCTGCTCAACTCATTGTGTTATTCTAAGCCAATTAATCTAGGCCAAATATTTGTTCCATTATTTTCTGGAACAGATATAGTTCTCATCACAGTACCAAATATGGACATCAGTGTTCCCAGCCGGCTTCTTCTCTAAAAGTAAATTTCAAATTTAACGGTTTTCGTATATTCAGTTCTCTGTGTTTCAGAATATTCATAATTTGGTGTTGCTCGTTCTGGATACCAATGAATATTCCGAGTACTTCGAGCACCCAGATGCCGTACTCGGTGCCCGTTTGCCTGATAATCCCACTCACCACCATAGCAGGCGATTACCAACCTTTCTGCCTGGACCTCAAACTGCTCGCCGATGAAACCAATCAGACAATGTGCAACACGCCGACCGACACCCCCGAAAATCACTAGGTCTTCCGGCTAGGTGGCTAGATGCGACAGACTTGTTGTGTCGGTTCTTGACGAGCATTCGACAATCGGGGAGTTGGAAGCCTCCATTTCTCGAACCGTACATCTTCGACTATATCTCCTTATTTATGTCCTTTTCAATACTTTGTTCTTTTTGTGATGGTTTACATTTTATTCATAATCAGCTATTGCGCATCCCGAAACCGACGATGATGGTTTCTCTCGGAGCGAAATATGACGACATCTCGACTTGTATTTTATCAACTTCTTCATTGTACTTCTGCCCTTCAAACGTCTGTCCACGGATATGACAGCCTCGATCCTCAAGTGGACATATTCACCACGTCGACTATTGGTATCAGACAATTTATATATAAGACAAAATCAAATTTCTTTGATCTCCAATATCACCGAGAGTGATGTTGAAGACAGCCATACCTCTCATCCTCGACGCAACATGATCATTTTCAGCACGCACAAAGATGTACCCCCTGACTCTCTTCCTTAAATACTCGCTTTAAAATTCTTTGAAACTCGAGTTATATAGTTACAAATATTCCTATACTCCCCCAGAGGAGCTCACCGTCGACCTCGGCCGACTATCCTCACACAGCGATTATATAATAAAGAGGCAACCTTGGCCATATACACACCTACCTTACCATGCGGCCACACATGAACCCAACAGCGAGAAAACTCCCGGGGGTAGTCAATCGCACCACCCTGATTACCGATTGGGCGCGCCGCGTGGCTGCCCAATCACCAAAACCAAGAAATCTATATCCTCCCATCTGCAAGCGCCATTTTTTCTTCTTTCCTTCATTCCCTCCCAACCGCATGCGGCCAGCTGCAGCATTGTCAACCGCCGTCCCCGCGGAACGACCGTCATGCTTTGGATGCCACCAAACATACAGCACAAGGGGACCTCGGAGCGCTGCTGCGACCCCCAAAGCGACCCCCCAACCCATGTTGCCATGTCGCCCCCCCGGCCAGGAAAACGGTCGGCCAGGACGCGCGGGTGTTTCTCCCTCGCATGCATGCAGAAGAGAGAGAGAGAGAGAGAGAGAGTAATTCAGCATTACCTCAGGATCATATGATCTCAGCTGCCTGGCCTCTTGCACACAGGCCCTCGGACCGATAGTGTTGGCCCAGAGTGTAAGTGACCTACCGGGCAGAACCGACATACTGCAGAGCGAAGAGGGATCCCGTGCGGTCGAATTCGACATGCGACATAAGACTCCCGACTCCTCCGGGTAGTGCTGATATATATCAGCCCCTTGGGCAACACCGTGCGAAATGATGAGAGATGATAGCCATACCCAACATACCCAAAGACCTCCATCAAAATATGTTCGACAGAGCCCAATGATGTGAGCGTCATTGCCCGTGAGATACCACCTGGCGTCAGCAATGGGCCGATTGGGCGATGATCACACATGTCACCGGCTGAGGGAAACCAATGCAAGGTGGGATTTACAATAGACCACCACCCCCAGATACTGAAGAGAGACAGGGGTGGTGTGGTATGCGGGGAAGATGTTCTTGATTCCCCAGAATGCAGAAAGAGTCAACCGAAGTAAAGAGAACCTGTGGGGGAGAATCGGCCTTAGATCATCCCTGGGTTTCTGCGTGGATGAGAAGGGTATCAGGCGCTTCCACATATATCTTCAAAGGTATCTGTGTACTCACATGTGTGTATCGTGGCTGCAGTAGCGCGGAGTAGGTCACGAGCTGGCAAAAGATTATAAACAGCAGCAAATGTTCTAGTTTTGTGTTTTATGTCGCAATGGAAATCGGGCTAGAAGGTCGTTAGCAGATGTGACAGATCAGCTGTAAGATTCGTCTTGTATGAGATATTCCGAGTCTGGGCCACCGGAGCATCTCGTCGGCATTCAAGATGAACCGCAGAGATGAATGTTCCAATCAGTCAAGACACATAGCTCACGCACATGGGCAGTCATGAATTCTATGGTATGAGCCAAACGATGACGTCGCCCTAGCCATCATTTACCTGGATGAGGCCGGATGTAGATGAATTGGCACACGAAACTAGTTGATCGGTACACGATGCTTGACTTTCGAGTGAGCCGAGTTGAATGCGGCGCATGCTGAATTTCTCGGGCCATGGTCAATGTCGATGGTAAATCCATTTGTCGCGACATGATAAGCCGACGGAGACCGATACGGCCCCATAAGTGTTGAGAGTATTTCATGACAGCCCCGCGCAACCTTAGCGATTGTGAGAGGGACGACGACACTTTTTTAGGAAGTTAAGATCCTTGCTAGTTGGCGGATATGTGGAAAAGTGAACACCAAGGCAAAATATGTTTGCCTCAGATACGCGTAAAGAGTAAGAGAACGCTCAGCAGCTATGAATCGGTCCATGTGGGCTTTGTCCAGCGTAGACTCCTAGCTATAGGCTACCATGGAGTCGCCTCAGTGACGAGCGAGGACTCGAGGAGGCATCGAAAGCATTTGAGAAGTACCACCGATGGAAAGAGTCCAGATGGCCCTTCTAGAAGACCCGAACTCATGTATGTAAGCCAACACAGGTGAGGAGGCGCATCTACGCGCTTCACCAATGGAGCTTTCCAGACCCCCGGCGTCGGCAGACTCGAACTAGTCGATGCAATAATAATAATGCCTGCTCAATAGTGGCATGCGGTACAAAAGGCGACTGCTGAAAGCTCAGCGGCGAAAATCCAGACTTCTAGTTGTAACAGATTGGCCTTTTTATGGACAACAAGAAAGCAGAATATTCGCAACGAAAGGTGGCCTTGAGTGCGACACCTGTGCCTTTCCATTAGTGAGCTGCACAAAGTTCTATCGCATGTTGGATTGTGGCGAAGAGTCTCGAGTCGCTGGTTTCGAGTCGCTGGTTACAGGCAGTCGAGACTGAAAGCATTCTCGAGAGTTCAAGAAAGGCCTGATCAAAGGTCTGATCGATCGACGGGGTCCGTTCTGAAGCGGCAGGCATTGCCCCGCGGGGCCGAGAAGGCGGATAACGCGGGATTCGGGTATCTTGTTGTACACATTCGTATGATCCAAGTTGCAGTTGCTCATCTCTCAGCTTACAGGTGGAGGTTTTGCTGTCGTGGTTGGCCATGGTGTAAGAGGGCACGGCCTTCTGGAAAGGTCGCAACTTTGCCTCTTGATAACTAACATTGCTGAGGCTTCGTGCATTATGTACCTGGACTCATCGTGTAGTAACTTATTTATGGAGTTGTCCCTGCTTCCGAGTGACAGCCAACGGCAGCGAGTTGAATTGACATCAGCCAGCCATGTTGGCGCACTGTCTGCCGGCTGGTCGATGAGTTTCCAGACATGGACTATTGAACACACCTATTCAGTGGGGCCGAGGAGCGATACGGAACGAACAGCCGATGCCATGTCAATTGGCTGGCAGTGGAAGGAATTGGCTACGGGCCTTTTTTGGGAACTCGGTCCTCCGCTCGGTATGGGGGGTAGCAGATATCGCACGAGTAATGGGATCTCCCAACGGTCCAAAGCCCGTCTCAGATAGCTCGCCGCGCTGTCATGGAGAAGAGAAATTGCATACAGTATGTCATGCATGGAATAGACGACACGACACAACTGGTATGTGTAGAGATGGCTGTCCGCGTTTACTTCCCCTGGGCGGTTGTCGGTAGGCAGGAGTGATATTCTGTCTAGTTCCGGTTGCTCGGCCAGTACCACGAATCCGTGGGATGAAAAGTTGGCCAACGAAGTGCGCCGTCGAAACGCGTCAATGGCAGATGCAGACCCTGACTGAGCGGATATCCAGAGGCCAAAAGAGGCAAGACCGTCACAAGAAAGTAACGTGATGATGCGTGACATAGGACAGAAACCGACCAGTGATCAATGGTCTGGCTGCATCAGTCGATTCCGGACTGGACAGTACTGTATGGGGTCGTCTGGTTGTTGGAATTGGGAAAGGGGGTTCGTTGGAGAATGGTGGAGGTTCAATCAAAGGAAATTCGAATGTGCAAGGCCATCGACGCTAGGTACAAGGTAGCTGCACAGTGGACGCGACAGGGAAGGAAGACCCCTGACGATTCAACGGCAAGGGCGCTGGGGCCACCCTAGGGTCGAGGATTTCCCACTGTACGTACCTGTAGATGTCCTCTGGGCACCTGGGGTTTCAACCTCGGGCTGGCACTTTGGCAGTCACCTCGAGGTCAGTTCTTAATGAAACGACCTTGAATCCAGATGTACCAGTCTCTGCTACGATTCGATGCGATATATCATATCTTCACATGACTAGTCCTAGTTGCAGATGAGCATTGCTCATACATTGTGCTCACCCACAAATCCGTGGCGGAAATGAGCCGTGATGACGCACGCGATCTCTGAATTGGCACACAATAAAAGCCACGAGCAAGAAAAAGATCTCGGCGGCTAGGACTCTCATTGTAGATGGCGAAGAGGGACACTGAGCATTTGTCACCCAGCCTATCAGCTCGACGACTTGTTGGAGGCACGGATCTTTTTGGTTGTTGCAGCCTCTCGCCGTACTTTGTAGAAACGTGACATTTGCGGCATTACTTGAGCACGGTACCATGACACCTCCAAGCTCGCTGGCGCGGATCCACAGACGGCCCCATAAAGGTTGTCGACACTCCGAGTGTACGTGCGCTGAGATGGACGATGGATGATATTGCAGCTGCCAGAGGGGGCACTACTCATAACCATGTGGTTTGTGTGTGTGCTTGGACCTGTACCGAAGGATCCCCTCGAGACAAGTATAAAGCAATGTCTTCTGCCAATGCTCAGACAAGACGTTCCTGGTACTGACTCGGACGGAGGCTCTCGAGCGACACCAAACAAACGTGTAGGAGACTTCGGCTGTGACCGGTTGCGGCGCTGCACGCATTGTTTGAGCTGGCTAGCCGCCAAATTAAAAGACAGAGAGAGAGGATTGCAGGAATTGGGCTGCATTCATCATCTGAACCAATCTAGGTCCGTCAAGGGACCACGGCGGCTTGACATGACCCAAGGGCGACTTGGGTCCTAATCGTCAGTTCAATCTCGAAATTCCAGCGATGCCCCCTATTATTACAGATCCCATCTTCCTCGCTGCAACGCCGTTACGGACCAGACTCCGGATCTGCCCTCTGCTCTTCAGCAGAGCACTTTGGGTACCTTCTACTTCCGTGTGCCCATCCACGCAGTAACAGGCCGGCCCAGAAGCGTGGCGAGCATCAAAGCGACGCTGGGAGTGATGGAAATTGTTCATCACACCGGACATCCATGTCGGCTTTCTCAGCAGCTCCCCTCGGATTAGGATGTATGTTACCAGTACTGCAGGGTCTCTGGATTCTGGCATTCTGCCACCATCCTAGGTTAACAAAAAGAGCTAAAACTAACGAGACCATCTGCTTTCACTTGAGAAACAGATCCCTTGGCCTAAAATGTGATCCCCACCATATCCACCACGTCCACATTGTCCACCCTCATCCATCCAGGATGCGCCCAGTATGTGATTTACATAGTGTGTAAAAATTCCAGGGCAGCCCCGGGTATATGTGTCTCTACTACATACTATCCAGCAGCTGCCGTCTGCATTGTCAGCAGCCACAGACAGCACTACGAGAGAATGGTTCGAGACTAGATTATTTCCTTCTGCCCTGATCTTAAGATATAGGAGTTCATCCCCATACTAAGAAATGCGATATGCGAACTATATCTGTAGATTTTCACGTACGAATCAGACCTCACATGAACGGACGTAAAGAGAGGGTACTTGACACGGCGAAGCACTCCATAGTAGCCCAGTGCCTTGCATCATCAATAGCAGCTGGGGACTTCGATGCAAAGAAGAAGAAGAAAGGTCTCCAAACCAAAGATACCTAACCTACAAGACCCGAGTCGAGCAAAACCCACCCGCCCACGCGGGCCGCGGGCATTTCCTTTTCGCGACAAGCCAGACTCCAGACAACCCACCCTTACCAGTTTGGTGGTGGACTGGCCCGTCCGAGATATTATTGTACCGAGTGAGAGGGCAAGCAGAAGCGGAGGAGGAGCAGCACTTTGAGGAGAATGAGGAGGTCGGTAGGTAGGGGAGGAAAGGGTATTGGTATGGATTTGTAGTTGATCTGCTGTTACCTGCATGCACAGTAACCCAGATATCGGCGGCGTACTGTCCTTGTTTGTAATATCATTATAATCGAGGTTCCCAACGGGGCCCCTCGTCGGATATTCCCTCTTGCGCGGTTTCCCAAATCCTCGGGCGTCTTATTATTTTTCTGCGAACCCTCTCCTTTCAAGTTTTCCCCGTAGTCCCAGTCGCCCGTCCCCTTTTCCATACCCCTCGACTCGACTTGTCAGCCAGCTTGAAAGCCCCTCGACTCACGGTCCATCCACGAGCCGTAACCGTTTTAATACTACCTACCACCTACACTACGAACGAGCCCGATTAAAAAAAAAAAGTTGTGCGCGCACGCCTCTCCAGTGTAGTGCCGTCCTTTCCTTTTTCTTTTTTTTCTTCTTTTGCGGCTCGGCTTCTACAGCAGTACCATCGACGAAAAAGACGTGACGTTGGAGATCATCTGAGACGACCTTGTACGAAGAGGCGAAAATAGGACACTACTCGGTAAGTTCGTCATGAGAGACAATTTTTTTTTTCGCCATTGGGCACCACCACCACCACCACCACCACCATGCGGGCGGGAGAAGGAGAGATCTGGCTCCGGCCAAGCCCACCCCGAAACCTCAAAGTTCCGTCTTACGCGCAACCTCGCTTTCCTTTTGTGTTCGAGAAAGACATGATGTTGTCGGGAGTGCCATGTCAGACATCGGATGGAGACCTTTTCCTTCCATGCTTTTGAACCTCATCTGCACCAAAGAAAAAAGAACTTCTACAGAAAAGACCAGACAGGTTGGAAAGATCCAAAAGAAGAGTCTCGGTCTGCCTGGGTTGGGGGATGCAAAGACATTGGTTCGCGTGCATTTATGGCACTTGCGCGTTTCCGGTCTTTATTATGTCCCTTCTCTTATGATGTCCTCCTGGCCTGAATCTCTCTGCAAGCCCCCGCGCGTCGAACACTTTTCTGCCGAGGCGCTGCTCAACGTGTCCGTTTACCTTGTCACAAACGTTGGCGCGCACCAAAAAAACCTGGGGTGTGCATGACTGGTCTACCGACCCTGTTTGGGTAGCCGATTGATTGAGAGTGGTCGATCGCATTTATCGGCCAGAGAGGAAAGCCCGAGAGGAGGAGGAGGAGAAAAAAAAAAGACGCGCCTATCCCCCAATTGACCCCATCTCA
>JACVEI010000045.1:6408-91732 GCA_018115615.1 Pestalotiopsis sp. DP-2020a | reverse complement strand
GGCCCTCTCTTTTTTTTTTTTTTTCCGTCACCGACCACATTTGATTCTCTGATAGTCCCCCCTGCGCGTCAATCGCTCCTGCTGCAGGATTCCAGAGTACCACGGGCAAAGCTAACCTTAATTTCCATCCAAAGAAGTCAATCCTGTTATCGTATCGGAAAGACACGACCTGAACGACTTTTCTCAACGGCAAACGGGGGCCAGAAAAAAAAATATTCTTTTTCTCCACGACGGCTCAGCGGCCCTCTTAATTGCATCGTCCGATCTGAGTTAGCAGCAACCAATCTGCTACCGTTCACCCGTCCGACCCCAATCCAACCCCTTTCCCTGCGATATTTTTCTTCCCCCCTACGGCAGGGCAAGAACGGGAAACATCATGTCGCAATACTACGGCGATTCGCAGTGGCTCGGCGGTGCAGGTGCCGGAGCTGGTGCAGGTGCTGGTCAACCCACCTGGGATCACCAGACGCCTCCCCCGGCGCGTTCTGGTGAGTGCGCCCGCCACTTGACGGCCCCCCATCCAAGCAAAGCCGCCTATGAATCTCAATTGACACGAATGGAAACAGGCGCCAGTTCTACCCACCCGCGCGAGCGGGAGGAGTCTGCTGCTTTCTCCCAGCAGCTTGAGGGTACGTGATACACATCCATCCCCCTGACCGTTTGGGCCGCTTGGCGCGAACGTGCAAACGCCCGACGCGACAAGAGACCCGAGCGTTCGTATCGAGCGAGACAGAGAAGCGCACAGTTGGCTGACAATCCTGCGACTACAGAGGTCGACCGTGCCATAGACAATCTCGTCAAGAGCGGAAAGATGTTTGGTGGCAATGGCCCACGTCGTGAGTTCGCCCCCACGATCCCGCTGCGACAACAGCAACAATTCCAACACCGACGAGCGACTCCTTCGATGGGCCGACGAGGAGGGCGCGGGCGGCTGTATGGGTAGAAGTAGGGAAAGAAAGTCAGGCTTGGCTAACGGGAATGCAGACGGCCGAGGAGCCTCGGGTCCAAGCTCGCAGTTTGGTGATGCTCGGGTCGGCAGCGGCAGCGGCGGCGGCAGCTCCGGCCACGGCCCTGGCCTGCAGAACTTCTACGCTTCCCAGCGCCACCAGTCCTCGCGCGGTTCCAACGAGGCGGAACAGATGATGCAGGCAAAGCGGAGAATGGCAGCCCAGCGGGAGCGAGAACTGCGCAACTACCATCAAGAGCAGCAATACAATAGAAGTAGGCCGCCCTCTGTTGTATAGCACATCTTTCTTCTTCACTACCTACCTACCTATTTTTACCTATACCCTAAGAACCCTTTTTTTGAAAGACAGAAGATCTTTGTTGTTGGGCGGAACAGTACCATGATTTGGCAATGATATGGCATCACGTTTGGCGTTGCCTTCGTTGAATTGCGTGCGCAGTGGAAAAGAACCCCGGGCACCAGGGTGGGGAGTCTGCCGCCACGTTCCTTCATACCCCTGTCTATACGTCCAGTTACTCGTATTTGGTTTTTTGGCGAGAAACATCTAGCTAACCCACACCTCTCTTCTAGCTGTCCTTGCTGAGATGAGTTACCCTGGCAAGCCCGATCGCGCCCAGAGCCCTGGCAGCAACAGCAACAGCAACAGCAACGGCAACAACAACAGCAGCGGCAACAACAACCAGCTCGGAGAGGACGACCGCCGCGATCTGATCACCCGCCAGCGTAATGCGCTCTACGGCGAGGGTCCCTTCGAGAACGGAGGCTACGTTGACGAAACAGGAGCCGCACGACCTGGTGTCCCTGGTCTATCTACCGGACCCTCGAGCCACCGCGGCCCCTCCCCTCTGACTTACGACTATCGCGGTGCTCCTGATGCCCGCCGCGAAAGTGCTGGCTCCCGGAACGCCAGTCCTCAGTCGAACCCTCCCACCAACAAGGGCCCGTTCGACAACGCCATTCACCAGGCAACGCGAACGAGCAACTCGTCCCCCGGCGGATCGCCTCCTCGTCAGGGTGCGCCTGGTCAGGGCGGTGCGGTTGCGCCGATTGGCACTCGACCTTCAATTTCTGGGCCTTCGAACCCTGCCTTCAACAAGCGATCCACGACCCCCCTGCCCTCTCCGCTGAGCCAGGGATTCAATGCTTCAGCCAGCGAGAACGCCGTGGGCATCACCTCTGGCATCCCATCGAACCCATCGAGTGCTGGCCCTGATGGCTACAACGGCTGGGGCAGCCGTTCCGGCGTCTGGGGAAAGCAGTCGTCTGGCTTGGGTGTGCAGGCAAGTGTTTGGGGCTAGGATCCAGAACAACGTTCCAGCAACTCGACGCCAATGGCGGCCTATGTCGAAGACGCCACCGACGACACAGATGACGAAACGAATGGCGCGAAGTAAATATCAGAAAAATAACGGTGTTCAGGTCTGTCTGTTTTGTCAGGGCCATAGGTTGTGCGATTTCAGCATCCGCATGAGGTGTTTTTTGGCCTTTGAAACGCGGAAGGATGGATGAGTGGCAACGAGTCATGCGGTGGAATTCCCGTCCGCATTCGTGCCGGTTCTTGGAGTTTTTGTTTTTGTTCTTTGTTTTCACGTTCTGGTTTCCCTTCGAAACAATGCGTCGGACGAACCGAGTCTCGCCATGACTCACCTATATACAACAGTGGTTTCTTTTTCTTCCGGACAAAACGAGGAGTTGGCACAGCAGGGTCAGGGAAAGGGGGTTGGTTTCGTCTGGTTTTTACGCATTCTTGCTCTTCGAGATTTTTACCAGATTCACGGAAAAGGCAAGGGTCATACGGCATTCAGGAGGGAAGGTCGGTCACGTTGTCTTGTTTGTGTGTTTTGGGGGT
Source organism: Pestalotiopsis sp. DP-2020a (assembly GCA_018115615.1). NCBI lineage: Eukaryota > Fungi > Ascomycota > Sordariomycetes > Amphisphaeriales > Sporocadaceae > Pestalotiopsis > Pestalotiopsis sp. DP-2020a. The sequence goes on along the minus strand of JACVEI010000045.1, from coordinate 88,916 downwards.
ACCCGGAATGGAGTCGCGCATTTACGTGCACAATACTTGCAGAAAGGGGAGTTCTTGTCATTGCGCTTTTACGTCAAGGTGTACTGTGTATTTGCCCACAGGAACGCGGGGGCTTGCTTCTTCAATGGTAATGGAAAAATTATGGACGAGAAAGGAGACGTAATAACTGGTGTGGTAATGAAGGGAATAGGGATGTCTTCATGGATTTGCGACGGAGTCATGTTCTGGTTGAGCATTTCAATGGCCAGGGTATATAACCACTTTGCGAGTCACAGGAGTTGTTCTTTTGGCATCTGGCATTGGGGTGGGAGAAAACAAAAAATGAAAAACCTTCACTCTGGCAAATGCCTCGGCTTTATCGTATCGTCTGCCTGGTATCTTTTACTGACATGGAGAAGGCTCTGACTAGGTATACTGATAACGGAGCTTGCTTTTTGACTACCTGCAGTTACTGAAAATTGAATTGCTACATTTATTGTATGTACATAACATCCCCATCCCTCAGACGAAATGGCCCTTTGCTGACTTCAAGTCTTGCCTGCAGTTGGAGCTTGAGCCTTCAGCTTTGCCTGCTGGGCCGTCATGGCAAACTCGAGCGTGTTCCGCGTCTCCTCCTTGTCCTTCTTCAGCGGGCTGACCATGACGAACATCATGGTCTTGCACCCGTCGCCGAGGCTGGACTGCAGCAGCTTGGTCAGGATCGACTCCCGGAAGCTGATGTGCTTGACGCGCGGGTTCGCCATGTCGCCCAGGACCTTGCGCAGCGCCGACAGCGACTTGTTGATCTGGATCCCCTCGGCCTGGCTGGTCTTGTCCGTCGTGCTGGGCTTCTCCGAGCCCGCCAGGTCGATGAGGTTCAGCAGGCCCTCGGTCACGGCGTCGGACTTGCCGTCGACGCGCTCCGCCGTGATCCGCAGCGTCAGCACCGAGTGGCTGCGGGACGACTGCGCGTTGCCCGCCGTGGTCCGCGTCCGGCGGTTCGCCGACGCGCGGAACAGCAGGTCGCGGACCCGGTCCTCAAAGTCGCACTCGCCGTCCCCCGTCAGGTCGACCTCGGCGCTCTCGGCCTCGTACACGTCGGCGCCGCCGACCTTGGCGAACCGCACGTTGACCTCCTTCTGCGGGCTGCCGCTCTCCCGGAGCAGGTCGTAGGCCTTCTCGGCGTAGATCTCGACGTACCGGCCCGAGACCGCCAGCCGCCAGATGCCCTCGTTCTCGCGCATGAACTCGGAGATCATCGCGACGGAGCGGGGGATGATGCCGTAGTCAACGTCCTCCCCGCCGCCGTCTGCCGGGGCGTTCCTCTCGTTCCACGGAAAGTTCATGGTGTGCGTCTTGCCGCTGCCCGTCTGCCCATAGGCAAAGATGCACACGTTGCGGCCGTTGACGGCCGACATGACGAGCTGGCCGACCTCGTCGAAGATGTGCGCGTTGGCGTCGCCCCTGTCGAAGACGCGCTCCATCTGGAACTGGTCAACGTCGGCGGGCGCCCGCGCCGTGCGCTTGGGCATGCGGAGCACCCGCGGGTGGTCGCTGCCGGCGCCCCGGGACACGCTCATGTCCAGCAGCTCGTCGTCGCGGGCCTCCAGCTGCGGCCTGACCCGGCACATGACGCGGAGGTTGCCCCGGAAGTCCTGGACCTGGTCGAACAGCTGCCGCACGTTGTCCTGGGCGCGCGTGTACTTTTCGGCGGCGGCCCGGAGGAGCTCCTCGAGCTCGGCCGCGCGCTCCGTCGTCGCGATCCCGGCTTGTTCTTTGGCCCGCAGCTTCGTCTCCAGGTCCGCGATCCTCCTGTTGCGGTCGCCGACCTTGCTGGCCTGGACGGCCGTCTCGTTCTCTTGCGTGCTGATTCTAGATTGTAGGTCAAGGATGACGGTCTCCTGCCGCTCGGCCTCCATCAGGGCCAGCGCCGTGCTCTCCTTCTTCTGGGCCTCTAGTCTCCCGTCGATGTTCCTCATCTCCTCCTTCTGGGCATTGATCTTGGACTGGAGAGCCCCGACCTCCTTCTGCCGCTCCGCCTCGGCCGACTGACTCTCAACCCTGAGCGTCTTGAACTGCTCGATCGACCGATTGAGCTCCGCCTCTGTCTCCTGCAGTCGCCACTGGAGATCCTGGAGCCGATCGTCCCCCGCCTGGCCGGCCACCCTGGCGCTCTCGCCGGCCGAGAGCTCGAGCTCCCGCACCTGGAACCGCGTCGCCTGCAGCGCGCTCTCGAGCCCTTCCTTTTGGAGCTCGGCGCTCTCGAGCTGTGCCCGGAGCGCGGCGGTTTCGTCCATGGCCTCCTGGGTCATGCCAGCCGCCCGCGAACCGGCGCGTACACTACGGGCATGTGAGACCTCTCCATTCGCCTGCCCATTCCCCTCCTCCACAAAGTTGGTGAACTGGCCGAGCCGCTCGCCGAGGTCGTCGTGCATGTCGAGCTCTCGGGTCCGCTCGTCGAGCTGCTCCTGCAGCGCGAGGATGGCCAGGGCGGCCTCGCCGCAGGCGCTCTCGGCGATGCGGACGCGGAACTGCAGGTGGCAGTACATGTCCTGGAACGTCTGTAGCGTGGCGACGTTGAGCCGGCCGAAGGACCACCGCTGGTTCCGGAGCAGCGCCTTTTCGAATTGGAACCAGTTGGTCTCGATCTCGGCCTCGTCCGTGTGCGTCCATTTCCGATGCTCCGCTTCGAGGAGGGACTGCATCTTTTATTTGCCGTCGCTTCTTTGAGTCTCTGTGTCTGGAAATTCGGGTTTAGACTCGAAGACACTGCCGTGCCTCGCGGCTCGTGTGTCAGTGATTATCGACTTGTGGTAAATGCCACGCAAAATAGTATTGTTCTACGATCAGAGAGACTTTGCCAGAAAGAATTCCAAAGGGCAAACGCGACGTCGAGCTATCCTCGACTCTTGGAATGACATCTTATTATAAAGTCACTCGAGCTCAATGAACCTGTTGACAAGGGCTTCAATGAAGGATTTACGAGTTGTTTGTGACTATAAAACCAATCTTTGTCTTGGCCTGCCAGCTCATCTTGGCATTCGAATGGCATTATAGGACGACAGACAATCATGCTACAACAGCATTGTTCCCGAAAACTTTCCCCGAAGCGTTTGGGGACTTTGCGTACGCATGCTCGGAAAAGACAAAGCTCGACAAAGGATTGGCATACAAGGTGATATACATGCAAGCTAAGTGCCGCCCATGATCGGAAATGACGTAATTCGGGGTCGTAAATCATTCGATTGTAGAATAATTGTTCATCAGTTTTGCAGCAGAAATGGTCGTATTGACGTTCATGCCAGAGTGAGGGTCCGGAATACAGTCAACATCGCATACTCTGACACGGACAGTGGACCCCTTATGCCCATTGCCGCTTTCGGACGGCGCTTTCCGCCAATAGGGAACGGCCCACGGCTAGTATAATACTCCAAGCAGAACATACAAATATGATCTGTCAGAAACTCCTCATAAAATACTGTCAATGACTTCACGACTCCGCTCTATATACAGAACCATGGCCAGTCTCGTACAGAACCGCGCAGCATGGATCGACGGCCCAGGCAAGGTGATCCGAGTCGGCACCCATGACTTGAGAAGACTAAAACCCCAGGAGATCCTCATCAAGAACCGGGCCGTCGCCATCAACCCGTTCGACTGCCTGCAACATGCCACAGGCGGATTCATCGAGCATTGGCCCTGTATCCTCGGCCACGATCTCGCCGGCGACATCGTGTCGGTCGGAGAGGCAGTCACCGCGTTCGCGCCCGGCCAGCGGGTCTTGGCGCAGGCTGTCCAGCAGGGCCTGGAGAACACGGCGTTCCAGGAGCACACCATCGTGGGCGAGGACGTGGCCTGCGGCATACCGGATGCCCTGGCGTACGAGTCGGCCTGCGTCGTGCCCCTCGCCCTCTCGACCGCCGCGGCTGGGCTGTACCAGAAGGGCTATCTGGAGCTGCCGCTGCCCACGAGCCCTTCCCCGGCCGGTTCGGGCAAGACGCTGCTTGTTTGGGGAGGCAGCTCGAGTGTCGGCAGCGCCGCGATACAGCTGGCCGTCGCGTTGGGTATCGAGGTCGTGACGACCGCTTCGCCGAGGAATTTTGAGCACTGTCGCAGACTGGGCGCGAGAGAAGTTCTGGACTACAACTCACCTACCATTGTCGAAGATATCGTGACTATCTTGAAGAAAAGGGGACAAGTCGCCGGCGCTTTTGCAGGTAGGATCATCGAGATTTCAAACATGGAGACGAGATCTGACAATCAGCAGCTGTCAGCCAACCGAGCGAGGTCATCGTGACTATTGCACAGATCCTGAAGAAGCTCGGCGGAGGGTTCATCGCTACGACGAAGGCGCCTCCAAACGATCTTCCACATGGCGTCAGTGCAAAGATGGGTAAGCAGTGGACTATTTCAAAGCAAGGCTGACACGGCGAGCTGATATACGTTTTAGTATTTGCTTCGGATTATGCTGCAGTGGAAGGGAGAAAGTTCTTTCGAGATTTTTTGCCGACTGCGCTGGCCAGCGGCACTTATAAAGCTGCGCCAGAACCTTATGTCGTTGGTAATGGTTTGCAATATGTACAAAAGGGACTCGAGGTGCTAAGCAAGGGCGTCTCTGCTCGGAAGGTCGTAGTTACACTGTGAATAAGAAGCCTTGGGCCGGACGCCTCGTAGATTACACAAAAAGGTCCTCCAATGCTCCAACCCCCGGAATTTGCAATTCCAAACGTAGACCTAGCATGGGCTACGGGCGGTAAAAATGGAAAACAGAAAAAACCACTTTTTTCCATTTTGTCTTCAGTCATGTTTCCGGTGGTTTTTCGTTGTTTTTCGATCATATGTTTGGAATCGAATTTTATTCTTGAAGTCAATAGAATACCAGGAATTTTGCTTGATCTTGCTGCCTGGCTCTCCTTTCGCAACTTTGAGCCTTGAGCTACCTCACCGGCTTCGATGGTGCTTACAGCGGAGACGGCGATTCCTATCCGCGCAACGTAGACGAGCCTGCGAGACAAGGCCGGCCGTCGGAAGATGAATGGGGTGCCTCGTCACGAAATGGGAGACTCCCGGTTGATCAGAACTTTTGTATGACAAAGTAGTTCATTACTAGCCTATTCTTCCGGGCGACGCATCAGCAGGCTGCGTTGTCATGCAGGATCATCGCGGATACTCTACTTCTGTGTGACATGCCGGAGACCTGTGCGGGGTAGTGTCTCGAAAACCATCCTGGCGGCCACAGCCTCGCTGACAGATAATATATAGATCTTCCAACGCTTCTCTGTTGTTTCCCCCCCTCGAGCTACTAATCGTGAACAGAACAGCAAAACTACGACACCAGTACCTCTCCCCTCTAGTGAACATAAGTTTTACACTGATTCGGCATGGAATCATCCTCGAGCGACAGATTCATGGTACTAGACGAAGTAAATTACGAAGAATCTAGACTGGATGATTGTTGATCTCATGGATCAGTAAGCTTCCCAGCTGGACATAATGCTTGCCCCCATTGATGTAGTCCCTACAGCCACGTCACATACGAACGTGGCAATTGTCTCACCTAGGTCCGTTTGAAGGAGTGTGAGATCGAGAGGATATACCAATATCCTCGTAAACCTATCTTAATAGTAATAACTTGGTAGTCCCAAGTTGGATCCGTGAAACTTCGGACGCAGATGCGCCGAATATCTACGTACAAGACGCCATGCTTTCGATATTGGGGAGTATTTCATCGAGCATATAGCTGTAAGCCGCTTTCGTATATTTAACACATTATAATCGCGCTCCTAGTCAAAACAATACAGGCCAATTGTCAGCCATGCTAAATCGTACACATTCAAGCCGCACCTAGTGAGTCCAAATATCAAAGCTCAAAGCTTGCCGGGTCAGCAAATTTATTCCCCGGCGGAAATGCCAGGGATTACCTGCATAGTCTCGAGTAACATCTGGAGGATCTCCATAGTCACCATCGCGACGAGGTATCCTAGCAGTAGAGCAAACGATCCCTTGGCTGCTAGTAGGCAACTGTTAGCCACCTGCATTGTGACACAGCCGTTAAGGGAGGAGCTGAACAATGAGCTCTTAGGCAGAACGAATCAAGTTGGCTGCCACAGCAGGTACTTGCGTCTTACTTCTTCCGCCATGGCTGGCTCCAAGTGTGCACTTCGCCCCGGCTATTCATCCACACGAAGCCAGGGAGGTGCAATGAGTCTTGTAATAGGGCGATGAGAAGAGAATTCGGGTGAACAGCTGACCTACCATGAGCCTTGTCTCATGCCCAGCCCCAAGACCTGGTAAAGGGTGAACAGTTCTTATTGGACGGTTGACCCAGCTCGTTAAACCGACCTGTCTAGCTGGGCCACATCCAGCCCTCTCTCATTCGTCAAAACGAGTACTCAAAGCCTCATGCGCAGGAAGGCTTTAAACCTAAGCTATGATTTGTCGGCGGTCGATTACTTCCTTGTCAGAGTCACATTTGCGACCATTGTTTGTGAAACACTTGACGAAAATACGAATGTGAAGATACCTTGGCGGACCCAAAAGTCGTTGGCGCTGCGGGGCTGGATATATCGAGGTGTTGGACACTCTTCGCTGGACGGCATCATTGCAGTATTCTCTTCTTACTACGCCCAAAAACATTCTCACTCAATTCTGCAACCTTTGCGATGCCGAAGCCAAAGGTTCATAAAGAAGCAGATTTCCCTGGCTACCCAAGCCCTGACGAAACGCCTTTTGAGACCATAATGGAGCTCGGCACGAGCGCGCACGCTACAGTAAGCAAGGTCATCGATAAGAAAACGAAAGAGGTTTTTGCCCGAAAAGAATTCACAGTGAAGCCCGGCGCGAATACTTGGACTGATGAGGACGAAACGTGTTATCTAGAAGTGGATTTCAATGTACGGAAAGAGCTGCACACAATGATGAAGCTCAGACATCGCTATCTTGTCGAAGCCATGTCGGCCTATACAGTCGGGAAGAATCAGATATGCCTTATCATGCGTCCCGCGGCTAGTCACGGGGATCTTGCTACCTTCATGGCTAATTACCGCAAGATTCACCCACGAAACAACATCTCCTTGGAAGCGGGCGTTCCATCTCACGACAACATGAACGTCACGAATGCGAACATGCTATCTGACAGGGACGAGGTCGTCCTCCTCCGCGCCTTCAGCTGCCTGGCCAGCGCTGTTCAATACATCCATTCCAAGGGCATGCGTCATCGCGATATCAAACCCCAGAATTGTCTAGTCCATCATGGAAACGTGCTCCTAGCCGATTTTGGGATGTCTGAGTTCTACCGCAGAGGTAACGTGGAGTCGTCGGAGTCACTTGGGTCATCGGGAATAGCCCCCGAGCTCACCTACCGCTATGCGGCCCCGGAGATGATCCGACAGAAGAGTCGCAACGACAAAACAGATATATTTTCCCTAGGTTGCGTCTTCGTCGAGTTGGTTGCGACATTGCTGGGGGATAGATGCTGGGTGGACCCATGGCACTTCCTTTGTTACGATCAGAATGGCAATCCGCGTATGAGTATAGAGGTCCGACAGCGCTCCCCGAATGACCCTATACAGATTGGCTCGTACCATCATAACATCGGGTCTATCGTCCAGGGCCTTGGCGAAGAGAGCGTCCTGCTTCGTCTCGGAGACAACATGAAATGGCTCCTACAAACGACAATACCACACATGCTGACGCAACAGAAGGAGGGACGTATCTCCGCCGCCGATCTTCTCCGGAGCATCACAGATAGACCTCTGTCATGGGAGGAGTTCTGGGTCACTCAAGAGACCACCACCACCCAATACCTCGAAGAGATCACCGATACCTTTCAACGTTTTCGAGACGAGAGGAATGAGATAGAGTCTAGGTTGCAAGCCGGGCCCCCATATCACGCGGAAACCAGGTCTCTGTATGAAGAGACGTGGGATCAACACCAGCAAGGAATGGAGCCATTAAATGCTGAATTTCAAGCAGACCTCGACAGCGGTGAAGAAGATGGAGAAGATCAACGTTATGAATAAAATTATGATGAGTTATTGGCTAGAGTGCTGGAAGCCTGAAAAGGTGTCAGAGTCAGCAACAGCAGCCGGAGGAGGACTACTAGGGGCTCCAGGGTAGCTATGCTCACGTAAATGCCTAAAATTTAACAGTCAGCAAAGAAATATTTATTGTCCAATATCCGCGGTTATTGTATGTATTGAGCAGCGCTAAAAGAAATTGACTACGAAATCGACGATGAAGGATGTTTTGGTCTGAATTCCTAGCGAGCCTGAGGGGTTGCCCAAGCTCAAAGGGTTGAGGAAAATTAATATTATATCCCTTCGGTTGACTAAGTAAGTGAGTTCAGACATGGATCCCTAATAATCAATAGAATTCAAGCTTTTCAATACAAAGCAGACAAACATAAAAGATGATTGAATCTCCGAAATGGGTTCAAATGAATTTGCAAGGATTCCGAAGTCGACTTTCCAAAACATAGAGGACCTCTCAAAGCACAAAGAGAAACGAATCCAGAACTCAATATAACAAGCCACGGGCGAAGACCAGCACGGCAGAGAATTCGATATCCCTGGGCGGCCCTCGGCGATGGGCGACGCCGCTGCTGCGCAAAGGTGGCTGAAAACAATTGATCACTTCGCAAATCTCGCCACAACGTACTCTCCTAAACTGATACACAGACTTGAAGATCGTGTACCATACAAGAGCGACGGAAGAAAAGATTCCACTGATGCTATTGTCGCTTTGATAGACGATGAAGTTGACTTGCTCGACTCTGCAATGGCAGGCTGCACCGTGGGCGGGAAATCATATGACCACGATGGCGATCGAGTAACACCTTTCTGGGTCTCGGAATCTGGACACGGCACAATGATGGCAAGGACAATTTTACGCGTCTGCCCGAAGGCCAAGCTTTATTGCATACGCCCCAAGATCATCTCATCCGCAGATAGAGAAGCTGCACGAGCAGACGTGAATCCCACGGCTTTGGTAAGAAATTCCACGTTTCAAAGGCAACTGAACGCGCATCTCACCTTGTCTAGGCCGTTCAAGCAGCACTTGATAGAAAGGCGGTCATCATTTACATACCGTCAACTGTCCTAGTTTTTGATAGCACTGTTGAGGAGCGAGAGCTTCTGGAAAGTGTGTTAGCCAAGGCATGCGATAGCGGCGTGGTCTTATTCTGCTGCTCGCCAGATACTGGCACGACTGCGGACTATTATCCAGCTAGCTACAGGCCCGACACCTTTTTCCGCATTTGGCCCCTTGAGGACTGACGGTAAGATTGCGAGCAGTGTTGGACCCATGGGGAACATTGACTTCATTTTCTCCAGCGTCCACGTGGCGAGCCGGGACTCCTTTATTCCACCGAAGCACGGGGAACCTAATGATACCATCACTATCACGTCGGGCTCAAGTGTGGCAACAGCGCTCGGGACCGGCCTTGCTGCGCTTGTTCTTCACTGCTTCGAGATACTGGAATTTTTGGGCGAAAAATTTACGGACTTTGCTTCAGAAGCTCGTTTGTCAAAACGTGTCTATGAGAGACCCAAAACGCACGATGGCATGATGGCGGCATTTCGCAACCTTGGTACTGTGACAGAAAACAAATTCATCAATTCGTGGGAGACACTGGATCCTGTCATACAAGCTCTTGAGGATAGTTCGGATACGGAGAAGTTTCAGTGTTTGAATTCGTTTTGTTTGGAGTCGGACAGTCGAGACGCACGCGACTGGATAGGAAAACTAAATTTCCTTCATTTCAGAAGTACTTCATGGGTTGGAACAGACCACGCCATACGGACAATTGACTTTGATTGAGTAGCAGTAAACAAATGACCAGGCAAGAGGGTCCACAAGAGTTGCGCACCTCTTCTGGTCCAAAGATGGCTTCCTCCCTCTATCGTCGTCGTCGGTGAGGGGTTGCGCTGGAGAATAGTCATCAAGATGCATCACGAATAACGGCTGGCCCTAACAACTCATCCTTAAGTCATATCAGAGATGCATCAACCATTTCAAATTATTTCAATGCTTCACGTTTGTGTGTAAGATATTCATTACTAGCTCAGTATATACATAACATGTATTTCTCTTCCAAACATCTTGCTATTTCTACCAACCGTACACCGTAAGGACAGGGGTATATATATCGTATAAACCAAACTCCACAGTGGAGAACTGAAAAATATGCTTATTTACTCACCACCACGACGACGACTCGCCCAAGAACCTAGAAAAAGCGGAACGGCGCAGCCAGACGTCTCGAAGCACCAGAGGTAACCGTGCTGCTCGTCGCAGAACCAGACGACGTACCCGTGGCGTCGGCAGTAGCCGTGCCGGTCGCGGAGCTGTTGCCGCCGGGGCCGGGGAACGTCCCGTTGGCGCCGGGAGGAGGCCCGCCGCCTCCCATGCTCAGGCCCGACTCGACGCCGCCGTCTTCATAATAGTGCGCGGCGGGCGTGGCCTGGTCGGTGTGGTTGGCCGACGAGTCGATGCCGACGGTGATCCAGGCGAGGATGCCGTCCGACGGCTGGTCGCCGAGCAGGGCGTAGTCGACGAAAATGTCGTAGTCGGCCGTGGCCTCGCCGGCAGCGATGCCGTCGTCAAGCACGCCGGTGAAGCTCTGGCTGTTGCTGGTGTAGGGCGCGAGCGCCTCGACGCTGGACACGAGCGCCGGGTCGAAGAAGAGCTGGCCGATGTGCGTGGCCACGCCGCCCTCGTACGTCTCGTTGGAGAGCACCTTGGCGTCCTTGGTGCCGAGGATGTGAACGTGCGTCACGCGGCCCGTATAGTGCCCGGGGAAGACGGTGTCGAACTCGGCCACGCCGTCGGCGTCGGTGATCTGCGCGCCGCGCGCAAAGGTGCTGTCCAGCCCGCCCTGGCCCTCGGACGAGACGCCCGAGTACAGGCCCGTGGCGTTGCAGTGCCAGATGTCGACGACGAGCTCGGGCACGGCCGAGCAGTCGGCCACGTCGACGAACTGGATGTCCAGGTGCAGCGGCACGCCCGCCTGGCCCTCGGTCACGTCGGTGCGGATCAGCTCGCCCGCCACAAAGTACGGCCCGATGGTCGTCTCCTCAACGAGCGCGCACGAGGCGTTGCCCGCGAACAGCGTGTCGAGCGGCGTGTCCAGCGTGTAGCCCGAGTCGACGCTGTGGTCGACGGCGGCCCACTTGGCCAGGGCCTCGTCGTCGCGCTTGCCGAGGGTCACGGGCTTGTGCGAGATGTCGCGCTTCTGCCGCAGGGCCCGGGCGGCGTCGGCGCGCCTGGCCACGGCGCGCTCCTGCCGGGCGCGAAACGCTGAGGACGACGAGCAGCTGTTCAGGGCTCGGGTCATTTTCTGGTGGGCCAGCCCCCTGGCTGTCACCTCGCGCTTGATCTGCTCCGGCGTGTGTTCCTCGCCCGGGTGAGCAGTGGCCACGGAGGCCAGGGCCAGTGCGGCCGAGATGGAGCGGAGATGAACCATGTTTGAGTTTCAAGAAAGAGAGGAAAGATACTGGTCTAAATGGATAGTAAGATGACTGTCTTGAAAGCATGAGACCAGATGGAGTCGGGAGACCTTGCGATGATAAAGGTTCAGAGTATGGGGAGATGTGCACACCTTTTATATACACAACTTCCACATCATATATCAAGGACGAACCACACTCTTCTAGCCAGCCATCTTGGCTTGGCACATGATTCTCCCAGGTCAATCAGCTCGATGCGTCTCACTTTACCTCAAATAGACGAACCCCTCGGCATCGTCTTGTCCTCAAACAGGACATCATCAGCACCTGTCCTGCCCTCTGTTCATTCATCGCATTGACCCTTGGCCTGTTCATGGGCGGCGATCCTTGACACGTCGGGATTGCGTATTAGTGATATGCTGCCAAGACGAGGCCGGATCGAGGGGGGGTCTCTCATAAGACACGGATTACGAAACCCAGAGGCAAAGAGAGAGGGAAGAAGACAAAAGCACTGGTTGTGATTCGGCGGGCGGCACGGCAAATCACTAACTAAGAGTGAATAGACTTGCTCTCGATTCGATCTCCCATGGTCGCCAGTTCGTTGGAGGTCGTTCACGGCCCCAGGCCCCAGGCTAATAGGCCATTTGCCTCGCCATGAGTCTTGGCAGCAGCAAGAACTTACGCGGCCTCGGCTAAGGGTCCTGTCCTTTTGCACCACATGAGGCTCAAGGACGTCCACGGAAAAGCTGGGCAGACTTCAGATTTGCAAATGTTTCAAGAGAGGGACGACGATGTTCACCTGCATGCAGCCAGCAGCTTGCCATCCCGCTAGAAATCTAATGCAGACGCGGCCCCCCGGGGGGGGGGGTCTTTGACCTTTGGCCGAAGCGTAATTGGCTGCCTTCGTGTGCGGGATGGACGACGGGGGCAGGGGTGATGTTGAACTCTCCAACTTTTCTTTTTCCTTCTCCATTTCTCTTTTCTTCTTTTGGCATTGTCGCGCCCACTTTCCGGTCCGTGTTCGACGACTGACTTTCAACTCCCCGACCAACATCCACTTTGCAAGGGAAAGACAACGTATTAGACCTCGGAGAACAGGGTGGAGATGAGTTTGGCCACGGGGACTTTGCCACGATAAACTTTTTAACTTTTGGGTTGGGGAGAACTCGTGTCCGATGTGGATTTACACTTGGGAGACAGCCGGGGTGGCCATGACACGATCGGATTGTGGTTTCTGGCATGAAGCGCCCGAGTCAAGAGTAACGTGGGGATACACTGCACACAAAATGGATTGGGATAGATTATACGACGACTATTCAGGGCGTCTGGTATCTGGTATACACATACGATGGAGAGGAAAGCAGAAAGCCTCGAACCAACACCGCGCTTTCTAGAATGAAGTAACGACAGAAACAAGTGAGCACTCCACTTTCCCAAATTTATCAACCTGCATCAGAACCCAAAGATGAAGTCAGGCCGGCCCTCGAACCACCCGTCCCAGGTGACGTGCCTCCCTCGCTTGGCCCTGCTCTCCGCGCTGGCGGCCCAGTACCCGCGGAGCTCGTCGGCGGCCGAGATGGGGCCCAGCGTGCCGCACGCCATGCCGACCGTCTCCAGCCCGCGGGTGACCCAGTCCTGCCGGGCTGCCCGCTGCTGCCGATCCTCGCCCTCGCCGTCCATCTCCATGCCGCACACAAACATGGGAAAGTAGACCAGCTTGCCAAAGTCGTGCGCGCTGGCCGCGTCGGCAAAGATGGGCACCAGGCACTCGGCGAGGGCCCGCCTGCTCTCGAGGCGGAGGGCATCCAAATCTTTTTGCCGCCGGATCCCGTCGTCGCCGGCTGCTTCGAACAGAAAGCCCTTGTCCTCCGGCAGGTCCGTCAGCAGCGTCCGCACGGCGTACAGCAGAATCGCGGAGCGGTAGGCGATGGCAACGTTCAGCCAGAGGTCCGTGATGTGAGCGGCGGCTCCCGGCTCGGGCGGCGAGTCGGGCGACTCCCTCTTGGGAAGCGGCGAGGGTCTCGCGGGTCCGGGGGTCGGGTCCTGCGACCGCGACCCGGCCGTCGAGGGCGACGACTCCGTCCCCACGCGCGGCGACTCCTGCCCGTCGCCGCCGTCGCCGTCGTCAAACTGTACGCCGTCGCCGCTGGTCTTCCAGCCCCGGAAATACTTCATCTTCATGGCCCACTGCGGAGCGGAAAAGCCTCGCAGTTTTTCCAAGACCATGCGCGTCCCCGCGTGCCGCCGCGAGATAAGGTCGGCGCGCCTGGAGATGGCGCGGAGATAATTGATCAGGATCAGCGTCTGGAAGAGCTCCTCGGGACAGGGCATGCTGATGGCGAGGTTGGACTGGAAGATGCCCGGCTCCACTTCCCAGTAATGCAGCGCCATGGTCGTCGCTGCGTACATGTGTTTGTGCGTGGACGGGGCCGTAGTTGCTCCCATGACGTCGATACTGGATAATTCCCGTAAGCAGGTAAAGTAAAACCATGTGGTCTCGAGGTGGAAATGCATACGCCACAAAAAAGGCCAGGAGCGGCTTGAAATATGCATTCTTGCTTATGACCTCCTTCAAACCGCCTTTTATCTGAATGATGCGCCTAGCACCTTCAAGGTGAGCTCTCCAATCTCCATAGGCCGACTGTTGCATCTGGTTCGGAGGGTTAGTCTGCTTGTGGGGGAACAAGATACAAAGGCAAGCTCTATGCGCACAGTGGACAGGAGGAGACAAATGACAGACATGAGGGTCGAGTCGCTTGTCTGGGTATCCTTCTCGCTCAGTCTGTTGTTGATATCTTCCAGGGCGCGTACCCTAAAGGCGTAGAGATCGTGCTCGCGCCGCAGCAGAGCTGAAGATGTTGCGTATGCCGTGTCGGCCTCTTGCACGGCCCGATGCACGCTTGCACTGGTAACGAGGAGATTGATGTATATACGCTTGGTGATGGATCAGTGTGTCAGAGTTATAGTCTGAAAGTAATACGGGAGCAAGACTTTGGTATCCAATGTCGACTGGATCTGGATGAATCTTTGGACAGCTGCAAGTTTGACCTACCGGTATTGTCTCCAATTTCGTCAAGGGGATCTGATATGGATTGAAATGTGTATTGACGGATATCAAGTCATTGCTCACTCGGTCATTGACTTTGCTCCTTGTCAGTGTGCCGTCATCGACGAATCTGGGTAAGAGATGCGGCCTCTCCTCATCGTCGGTCACCTACAGTAGTGAACGCCGTCGAAAATGATCTGGGCCTCATTGTATAACTGCGGCATTGGATCATAGACGATACCCCCTCCCAGCATGTCCGGAACGGATTGCGGGTGCAGTCGCATCAAGACGCCGCGCCTGTCTCCGTTGGTGCCGGGTGATGCGGCGTAGTCGTAGCCGGAGCAGTTGAAGCCGACGGCCCGACAAGGCGAGCAGAAGGGTTGAGCGCCATCGCAACCGACGCGGCGATATCGACAGGTCCCGCAGCGAAGAGTCAACATCAGTCTTCTCCCTCTTACCCGAGTTGCTGTTCTTGTTGTTGCTGTGGAAGTTGTGCACGTTTACAACACATGTTGCTCTGTCCTCCAGTCTCTTTCGCCGTTCCTCCTTCTCGTTATCGGAGACAACTCTGGGTAACGAACGGGGGCATGGGGTTTATTTGTTGGGGCGAAAAACACGGACATGAGCCGGATTGGGCCGTCGATCACGGACGCCCAGTTGCGGTGGGAAGGAAGCGAGACAATGTGAATGCCTGGGGGCGCCCCTCAGCAGCAGGCAGAGCCTCATACAGTATGTTGCATACCTAGTACGCTATCGTAAACCCTGACAGGTAGCAGTAGCAATAAATAGCAAGCTCCAAGGCAGGGGTTTGGCTTTTCGGGGATCAGACGCCGCACCGCGAACCTGGAGATTGGGCCAGATACGATCGGGTTCCCGCGTCGTGCCAAAAGTCCCTGAGTTGCGGAGTCTCTGCCATGCCGAATATTGTTTCTTTTCATGCCGAAATGCAAGCTTTGTACTGCAGATGGAATCAAGAACGGCCGCTTGAGTCATCGGCCAGAGTTTGAACACAATTGCAAACTGCTGTCCTCCCACACGAGTGTTGCACTCATCCTGAAGCCATGCACAGTACCTGCTTATGGTAGAGCTTGTCGATGCATCTTTTGTTTTCCCGAACGAGGTTGGTGATCTCGCACATACTACACATGCGATCAAAAACGTTTACCACATTAGCTCACAATACAGAAGATTCAAGGTTTGGTTAGTGTCGACATATGATTGTTGGAATGTTGCAAGGCGGACGCCAGCACTAGAAAATGGCCAGTGATGGCTGAACTGGTAAATACCGAGGAAAGGGTCCTGTGGCTTGTGAGCCTCGATGATGGGAAATATGATTGATAATGGTTCATGAGATGTCTCTTGGTCAAATACTCGGGATACCCTTGACTCTAAGACACGACTGTGCCTTCACGAGCTACAGCGAGGTAAGACGGATGAAATATATCGCGACCCAAGGGCATGGAAAACACAATGGTCTGACGTTGGAGTAGTACACGAAGTCATTGTTGGTCTCTATGGCTGAGGTGACGGGGTCTGTCGGCGACGCAGTTGGAGCCCGCAATCTGCCGGGCTGACGTTTACTGTGGGCTGACGAGGTTCAGAGATCAGTAGATCTGGGGATGGCAGCCCAGCCATAAGGCTCAGCCTCTGCCAGTGAGCTGTACTGTAAACCACTGCCGCATTTGTGTAAATAGGCGTCTGTTCTGGCTCTCCGCTAGAGAAGCAGACACTTTATCGGTGTCGCAAGGCAGATATCGTGGGCTAAGACAAACGCTGCGCCCGTGATGTACGTACTGCGTACATTGGAGGTTTAAAGATCGCAGGGGTAATCAGCTTTCGGCGCGCTGTGGATTCAGGACTGTCCACTGGCAGAACTCTGTACAGAGTACCCACCTCGGCATCGTTCCCCCCAGGCTGACTGACCACATGGGAACGGGGAGCACGATGCTACGATCAAGACCCCTGATGGTTCGATCTGTGAGTTCGGCGGGAGAGGCAGATTACTTGGCGCCGCCTCGCTGTCCAACTTTTAGGCTCGATGAGATGACGGCTATCGAAATATAACCAAGAGAAGTCTAAACAGGAACTAATTCGACCTCGCTGAAATCGGTGCGCAGAATGATTTCATAGACTTGCTACTTGCAGCGGAGCGAGTGCCAAAGCAGTCAAGGTGCGCAGAATCTAGCAGCAACTAACGAACTTGGCCATTCGGGATGGGCGGCAGCGGCAGCGGCAGTGATAGTCGGTGCGGAACCCAGAGCTGTGATGTGATGAGTGTGTGTATGGACAGATGACTAAAAAGCCTCCTTTACGTGACGACGCGGATTGCGGTGTAGGGAGGGGCGGAGGGACCGGAGAGGGGGGATCATCCCAAATATTGTAACCGTATTCACGGGCGACAGAAATGCGTGATAGAAGGCAGTCGAGAAACAATTGGAAAAAGACCCTGGATAATTCCGACTAAACACATGAAAAGCGGCAGTTCAGGGAGAGACCTAACAGATAGGGAGAAGAAGAAAAAAAAAACTTTTGTTTAGTTTAATTGCAGATTAGTGTCGCGAAGCTATCGACACGTTTTCCAGCGCCCGGTGACGTAAAACCCAAGCAGCGCTGCTGGCGTAGCACTCGGTGCGCTCCAGCAGCGCTGCTTGGGCTGTCTTGGGGGGTTCAAGTGCCAGGAAATGGACCGTGAGAGCGCGGCGCCATGGACCGCCGATGGACTGCTGCTAGGCCACAACAGGCAACAAGCTGTCCACCGACGCTCGTGCGTGTCGTCATTCTGATCCACCCATCCGGGGCAACGCTCAGGATCCCCTACTGAGAAGGCCATCAGCTTGCCTGTGGGAAATTTCCCAATAGTCTGCTAGAGAAACTAGGCCAGAGGAGAGGAGAGAGAAAAGAAAACAACACGGGCCCTTTTCTTCGCACTTTGTGAGATGCGATAGAACCGAATCCGACAAGGTACCATTTCGTACGGATCCCGTGCTCTTGCTTCAAATGCCCAACGGTCGCCCTTCCACCCGGCCCTCGTAACCGAAACTTCCCTTCCTATAACCTTCTGTCTTCTCGATAGAGAATATACCAGTCTTTGACTTTTCGTCATTAATCCCTAATATAACCCCCCGTGGCATATATCAGACCCCGAATCTCGTCTGGAAACAACCCAGTTCGAGGTTCCCCAACAAGCAACAAGCTTCCCAAAAGCCACCAGGGTCAAAGCTTCGAGACACCAGGATCCTACAGGAAGGTATGCAACTTTGATTGATCACAACAGCTTGCGAGCCTGTAGAGACCCACCGACTCGTCCGCGGGTGAAGAAAACATCATGATCCCTTGGAGGAAGGGCGACTTCCGTCCGATTTGACTCATTGTACTGACAAGTTCTCGTCTGTAGTCGACTGAACTCTCTCCGGCCAAGGCCGATCAACCTTTTTCATCTTTCTGGTGGCATATCACAATCAACCGACAAGATGGCGCTCTCACGTACGTACCGAGCAGGTGAACCTACAATCCAATCGCATGTACTAACCCTCTCCAAACAGATGCCGGCCTCAGCCTCCTGTCGATGATCTTCCTCGGAGGAAGCATCGTCATGATGTTCTTCGTCATCCTCTCGGGCGTCGCGCACACGAGCCCGCTGGGCAACACGTACTTTCTGAGCGCCGACACGTCGGGCATCACGGGCGCCCGCGACGTCACCCAGTGGACCTACTTCTACCACTGCGGCGCCGGCAACCTCGACTGCGGCAAGGCCGCGCCCGCGCCCGCCTTCGGCTCCGCCTGGTCCGCCAACCCGTCCAACGCCCCCTCGGCCCTGGTCGGCTCCTCGGGCGGCAACACCACCAGCCACTACTACTACCTCATGTGGCGCTTCGGCTGGGTCTTCTGGATCATGTCGCTCTTCTTCGCCGTGGCCGCATTCTTCACCGGCTTCGTCGCCTGCTGCGGTCGCCTGGGCTCGGCGGTGGCCGGGTTCGCCACGGCCATCGCCCTGCTCTTCTTCACCGTGGCCGTCTCCCTCATGACGGCCGTCTTCGTCAAGGCCCGCAACGCCTTCATCGCCGACGGCCGCACCGCCAGCGTCGGCCGGTGGGCCTTCGGCTTCGCCTGGGGCGCCTGGGCCGCGCTCTTCATCTCCCTGGCGCTCTACTGCATCGGCACCCGCGCCGGCAAGGACAAGTACACGGCCGGCTCCGGCGGCAGCCGCTGGGGCCGCCAGAAGAGCGTCCGCAGCCGCCGCTCCTACGACATGGGCAGCCGCCGGGTCAAGGACGACTACTCCTAAACACCTAAACCCAAAGTAAAGAGGAAAATAACAAAACGAGAACGAAATTTAGAAAACGGACAGACGGCACTGTCGCAGTGCTGTCTGTTCCTCCCCCAAAATGACATAAAACACGAACCTTCTTTCTACCAGGAGAGAGGACAATTACACAATCACGACCAGTTGTACGCGACCTTGATACGAGGGAAGCGTGTTGACGAAGCCAGTTGGAAACGTGCATGACGGCGGCGTTTGAGCGGTCTTTTTTGCTCGCTTTTGTTTTTAATAATGTTTATTTTTTGGTTGAATGACGAAGGAGAAAAGATCGAAGCCTTTTTTGACCTGGGTGCAACGGCGTGTAACTGATACCAAAATGAGCCATTCATTAGAAAACATCATTTCTAGGTAGTGTTATTCAATTATTACTACCAAATATTTTAACCTTGGTCCACGTCGCACATGTTCAATCTTGTACAGGCAGATTGGCACAAAGTCCATAATGTTGGTGATTAATACCTCGATCACCCGTTACACTGCATGTTATTGCATAACCAGTAGTGGCATCGATCAGTCTATTTTCTGTGACTGGTAATAGTTTTCTAGCATGGCCTAATTCGAACTTGTGTCCCTTCCGCTCTGTTGACCGAGACAACCGGCCTTCAGAAGAAAATGCCACATACAGACCGCGAAACCCATCTTGTACAAGGACTGAACTCCCCGCTCGATGCTTTTCCCATCCGATTGACGGGATGTGCCTTGCTCGTATATCTGATGCCCATTGTATATATCCACTGCCTTGAATTCCGAACAGTCATGTTTCCACAAGAGAAACATGGAGCTCGGGACAGTTGGGGATCCCTCCCAGAATTCAAAAATGGAGGGGAAAACCAAGACCGAAAAAAGAAGTAATTACTCTTGCGCCGTCCCATCTCGTGTACAAGGGACGCCGTCTATCCTATCCTCCATCGAATCGTTTACGTTCGTTTGCGCATTCCATGCCCCTGTTGTGCTGAAACAGAGATCGTGTGATTCCGACCATGTAGGCTCATTTCCGTTCTGAGAAATGTGACAAAGGGAAGTGTACGCCGCTTATGCTACATGCATGTACTAGAGAGTAAAACCGGTCTGTAAGGATCGCAGCGTATACGGAAGGCCTGCCGTCCGTAAATGGGCTTTCTGGAGAGCATCACACGCCGTTCATTGTGCTTGCTCCATTGCAGTTTGGGCTTGATTCGTCGGAGGATACGCAGGCAAGTCACTGCTGCGTTCTTCGCCATTTGATCTAGGCGGCTGCTTCCGGCGATTGGAATTCAGGGCCAACAGCATCGAGTGGTGCCGCGTGGAGTGCAGGCTTTTCAGCGTCCTCGCCGTATTGACCGCTCGCCTTTCGTGCCATAACACTCTGAACCCATTCTGCAACGTCTGGGTCCTCGGTGCCTGATTTCCTCATGTCCAGATTATCTGCTGCATTCGACATGGCTTCGGCGCTCACATCGTTTTCTGCAGCCTCCTCGTCTTCTTCGGTAATGGTCTCGGGTTTCGTCATATCCTTCAGCCACTCTGCATTGAGGAGAGCTTGGTACGTTGGACGCAAGCTGGCCTTCTTGTTCAGGCAAGACTTGACGAATCGAATGGCAGTGGCGGAGTAGCCTTCTTCGGGCATGTCCGGGGGGTCCTCATCGACGATCGCCTGGGAGGGTCAGAAGTTAGCACTCGTATTGTCGTGTTTCGCACAAGATGTAATAGATTTCCGGAAATACTTACTGATAGTTGGGCGAAAATAGAAGTCGTCTGATTCGGCTTGTAAGGATATTGGCCCATGGCGCATTCAATCAGGGTCAAACCCAGACTCCAAATGTCGCTCTGGACGCTGTACGTTCCGTCTGATGCGCCGCCCGTCATGAGGGCTCCACCAGATATTCTCTCGGGAGCCATATAGCTTTGGCAACCGATATTCGTGCGTGCCATACTGGCTACCAGGTTACCACTGACGCCAAAATCGCAAATCTTGACTTGTCCTCTAGAGTTGGCCAAGATGTTTGTGGGCTTGACGTCACGGTGGATGATGTTGTGCTTGTCCTTGAGTTCCTTCAGACCCATGATGGTGCAGTATGTGATCTTCCTCAAGACGGTCTCGGGAATGCCGCCGGCGTAAAGTTTATCGATGGAACCGCCGTCCATGTACTCGATACACATATAGACGGCGCTCTCTTGGAAGAAGGCACCGTAAAAGTCGATAATGTAAGGCGAGGCACACTCATGGAGGATGACCAGCTCTTTCAGAATGGTCGACAGCTTGGCCTCATCCAACTCGAGTCGAATCTCCTTCATGGCCATGACCAGACCGCTATTACTGCCCTTGCTGGCGACGGGAGAATCGGGACCATCGTCCAAGGTGCCAGGGACAGAGAGCGGCTTGGCTCCGGCCAGTCCCGGTCCAAACCGTGGCACGCGTGGCTTGCTGTGTCGCACCTTGTAAACGGTACCGTAGTTTCCCTTGCCCAGCTCATCGAGCTTCTCGACTTCGTCCAATGATATCCTGAAGACGGAACCATCTGAGAAGTCAACACCCTTGTTTGTGATGATGGCTTTACCCTTGAAGGTCAAGTATCCATTCTCGGAATCAATGTATTCTTCAAACTGCTTCATCTGGGAGGGGGCGCCGTGACTCTCTGCCAGCTTGGGCGCTGCCGAGTCGGCCGGGCCAGCACTCGGGACATCTGGTGTGGGAGGCGGGGCCATGTTGCTGAGCTTCAGCCCGAATTTCCTCTTTCCTGCAAGACCGCCAGTGGGACCACCAGCAGAGGGGACCTGTGGCATGGACTGAGGAAAGGCGGGCGCGCCGGGCCTCGCGGGACGTGAATCGCCCAGGCCGGGCAGGCGAAGGGCACCAACGGCGGGACCGCCCATTGGCATGGAGCCGGAGACTGGAGACTGGGGCGAGGCAGATGCGGGCTGGGAGTTGAGGGGCGAGGAGCCTTGCCGCGAGAGGTGAAAGGCCCTCATCTTGGCGTTGATGCCCTCGGGGAGACGTCCGCTAGACATGCCCGATGAGACCGGCGGTCGTCGCGCGTTGGATAGGACGCCGAGAGGCGTGGAAGAAGCGGACATGGGATGGACAGGCTTGTCGGGCTCAGAGACGGAGCGCAACGAAGGCATCCTCTTGGGAAGATCGCTGTACAGCTCTTGGAATTCGGGTTCTGGGGTATCCGGGGTCTCTGGGGGAGACCCAGCAGGTGGTGTATCGGCCATTTTTCAGGCGGTTCGAGGGGATCGAGCAACAGCAGGTTTTTGTTCGTATGTGGTATGGGATGTAGATCGAATTTCGCTGGACCGGATAGCGTGTGCCGCAAAGTGCGATGATCAGAACCCTTCTTGACAGGTGACAGCGAGGTGCATGCGCGGTCGTCAGTTTAGTTGGCTGGCACGAAGGGGGGGGGGGAATCAGATTCTGGATCGGAAATCGAGGTTGGGGGGCGGTGGGCGGGAAGGAGGGGGGGGGAAATCAGATTCTGGATCGGAAATCGAGGTTGGGGGGCGGTGGGCGGGAAGGAGGGGGGGGGAAATCAGATTCTGGATCGGAAATCGAGGTTGGGTAGCGTTTGGCGGGAAGGAAATGGTGTTAGAGCAGGGCTGGACAGTGCTCCGTCGTTGCCATGAGATTAATACCCCAAGTGACAATTGTTAAAACGGGCTCAGACGACTACGACAAGCAGCTTGGATTGAACAATAACAACAATGTGGTAAAGTAAAAGGTGAAAGGTACGGAAGTAGAGTATTGATGGCATTAGCTAAGCGAAGACGAAGGTTAGTTGACGGTACTGTGATGTCGACAGGTACTTTGGCATCGCACTTGATTCCCACCTGCTCGAGGTACCAATCAATTCAATCACTGCCTCCTGCTTGCTGGGTACATTACATAGGTTGGGCAAGGTAGAGGTAGGGTAGGTAGGTAAGGTGTATGTGAATCAATCACCATCCATCCACTGAAATGCAGCCATCCAGCGCCATCTTCTCCATTCAGGGACCTCTCTCGGCCAGTCTGATTTGCTCATCTGCTGCCCCTCACCACACAGGCCACTTCGAAGCAAGGCCCGATTGAACCCCAAACAGACGTTTGTTTTCCCATGGGCCGCCGCAAAAAGAGGACTCAGGGATCCCCCGCCGCTTCAGAAGCACGCTCGGCACGGTGCAGCCACAAGTTACCACAGAAGACGTCAGCGACGAAGGAAAAGACCAGCCTCTGATCCCAGTCCAGAACAGGGCCCTTGCAAACCGGTCTCTTCCCAACTGCCTTGGATCTACCGAGTACATCCGCCCAGCAAGCACTAGGCAATGCAGATAATACGCAATAACCACGAGAACCAAGACAACTGAACTGCTACTACTACGGTACGGAGCACAGCCTAGCGACGAATCATACATTAGGCACAAAAAATAGAGACATGATCCAAGGANGGTACGGAGCACAGCCTAGCGACGAATCATACATTAGGCACAAAAAATAGAGACATGATCCAAGGACAAGCCGCCAAAAAAAATTCGTTATCAAGCCACCAAAATACACCCCTCCAATGAATCTTTCCCCAGCAATGCCGGGACTGGACAGAGAGAAAAAATACCCAAAAGATGCGACATGAAATGTACCTAAAGCACGCGGCCGGGCTAGGTTGGCACTCGAACGACGTCATCGGTGTCCACCTCCGCCCGCACCTCGCAAGTCGACATAGACGACAGAAAACGTCAACGCACGATCCCCGGCTTTCCCTTTCCCAGGCCCTCGCTTGTTGGCCTGCCTGTGCCTGCCTGTGCCTGCACTCTGGAGTCTGCTGCACTTCCTTTTACCGACCAGAGATTCCAGGACTGAACCATCCGGGGCCCATACTAAATTGACGAGAAGTGCAGAATGCCGAAAAGACAAACCCCATCCAGATTTCCTTGATCCTCCTAGTCCGTATTTGTACAGAATTCGCCAAACCGACGGCCCTGATCCATCCCCCCCCCCAAAAGGCCCCCAATGGTAGCCAATCGTCATACTGTTCTTGTATTGTTGAAACACAATATTCGCTCCGGATCAGCGACCCATATGCAAAAGCTATCCACTACTGACGACGTTGTGCAGAAATCAAGATTGTCCTTGCCGCAAGACTATTTTGCTATTATTACTGTTACTGTAGTATTTCCCTCAAATGGGAGAGCTTCTCTACTCTAATAACGGTACAGAGTACGAGTTACCCGGGCCGAGAACGTGTCAAGACTCAGTATTCGCACACTATTATGGACCTCTTCGCTTCCAAATTTAGGATCTCATTTGTACCCACGTACCGGCGTGGTGTATAATACAGACAATATCGGATCGACGCTCGAAATAGTAGTGCAGACGCATGAACCATTTACGAACTGACCATCAACGCTGTGCGAGTGCCAATCACATACGATTGTGGTCAGTTCACTTTGGCCAGGGTACTCCGGACATGGCGAGTCTATCGACAACGGAAGAAAAACGTCACTCTGCCCTGATAGTCGCGCTTCGATCACGCAGCCACACTCTGGGACATCAACTTGATTTGAGCTATACTCATGGCGCGTGTTTACACAACAACGTCATGCAGACGGTCTCGGGACATCAAGGAGATATGACTTGTCATGTTCATCTGGCTACCTCACGGCATTTTATCAACTTTTTGGCTTCGACAAGTCTGGCATCTCTCGGGGCTCGCCCTTCTAACATTGCCCAGTGGCACTTCCGCCGACACACACATCGCCAGTGCAGTTCCAGCCAATCGGATCTACCACGTTCCCGCACAGATAAGAGACTGGCGATGTGTCGCCGTTGGTCTTTGCCAGTGTGGCATTCGTGATGGCGACAGCGCGGCACGGCGCCACGCCGCTGCACTGGAGGCTGGCCAGCGTCAGGGAGGACGCCGTGCCGCTGAAGTTGGCAAACTCGACGTCTTCGATCTCGAACTTGGACGACGTGCAGTTGCCGGCCGTGCCCGAAAACGTCGTGCACTGCGAGATGCTGAGGGGCGCCCCGCGAAACGACGTCCCGTGCAGATTGGTAAAGGATAGGTTGGTTGCGTCTGCGAAAAGTATTGGCGACAAGAGTCAGCCCTATGCGGTGACACCAGAAAACCTGCATCCAAAGATTCAAGGGGGTGCAATCACTTACAGCCCAGACCGCCACCGCCGCCGTTTGGCGGGTATCCGACTTGTTCTCCGGTCCAAGTCTTGAAATATGCCTGCAACTTGTCAGCACGTTCACAGCTACCATGATCAAAATCTGAGCAGGCGCTCACTGCGTGCAGCGTGTTTTGAAAGCGAATATTGTCCGCCTTGATGCGCTCGATTGTTTCGAATTGGTCCTTGTATTGTCCAATACTGCCAATGGCGATGCCCAGTCCGTTGATGAAGAGGCTGTCGGTCACTGTGATATCGGTCGAGTTGGCCTTGAACGAGATACTATCATCCTTGCTGACGACGGTCCAGTTGCGGAAGGTCAGGTGAGACGAGAAAAAGGTATCAGCGCCATCAGTATTTGCTATATATCATCAGCAGCGTGCCATCTCTTGGAAGGACAGTGGTTTGCTTACCGCTGGACGAGCCGTCGAGAGCAGTATTATTCACGAATATGTTCTCAAGGACGGAATCATGGCTATGGATGATGGAGAAGGTCCTGCGATAGTGTAAGCAGGACTCTGATGGATCATTGGCAGCAACGCCGCAATTGATCAGATACTCACCACATCTGACTCCTCAGCATTTGCAAGCCCGTGACGCGCGAGTTGTTCAGGCCGTCGAGCGTCAAGGCATGCGGCCGACCGGCGAGATTGGAGGTGCCGCCAGCGTAGCGATACCATACACCACCGTTTCCATCAAATGTTCCATGTCCATGGCCATCGATCAAGACGCGATCGCCGCCCAGCTTGAAGGCTGTGCTCTGGTTCTGATACCGCACGGGCAGCGAGTGGTTCAGCCAATACTGGATGTCGGTCGACCACTAATATGAAGTCAACCACGCCATTCCCTCGGCATACTGATCAAGGCCGTTGCTTCACTTACCAGCAAAGTACCCCGAATATCCACATGGCAGTCCTGGAGACCAGAAATGTCCATGACGGTATTCACATAGTAAGTCGTGTTCTCTGTTAAAAGGACGGTACCTCCTTGGCCACACTCGTCAAAAGCTGCGAGTATTGCAGGGGCGTCGTCCGTCGCGTTTGTGCCAGAAGCGGGAACTTCGCAGACCTTTCTGTCAGAGGCAGCGATGGCGGCAGTACAAAACACCCCGAGGGCGAACAACACCGAGGCGTACATGATCAATCAATCCAGAACAGAACTTGTGATTCAATCTCTGGGCTGAGGATCAATGTGCCTGTAGCACTATTTCAGTGTCTTGAAGCTGGACAGTTATAGTCACTTTTTTAAGATTCT
This sequence comes from Pestalotiopsis sp. DP-2020a, assembly GCA_018115615.1. Taxonomy (NCBI): domain Eukaryota; kingdom Fungi; phylum Ascomycota; class Sordariomycetes; order Amphisphaeriales; family Sporocadaceae; genus Pestalotiopsis; species Pestalotiopsis sp. DP-2020a. The sequence goes on along the minus strand of JACVEI010000045.1, from coordinate 62,746 downwards.
ACGACTGATTTAAAGAGTATCAAATATTCACAAAAGACCAAACAATATGCCACCAATCAGACGTTGCAGCACGAGATCGTCATGCATGGCATGCAATAGGTCCTACTCCGGATAATGTAGACATTTTCAACGCCTACCTAATAGAAGAACGAAAAAGCTTTACTGCAGCACCAGATGGGCGACGGAGTAATGTTCTCGCTCTGATATCGATCCGATATGTGCCTGTGGTCCTTTCGTTACAGCACAAAGGCCTCCCCCAGTGGTTCGGTCGACCCCCCGTCTTCCCCGCGTTCTGTCCTTTCGTCCTCAATTCCTGCCAAGGGTTCAGGGACATATCATGCGCGATGACAACATTGTATTGATGGGAGTGCGACTGTAATATGATCGAAAATGTGCCTGCAGCTCAATTCACCGGAGTGTGATGGTGATTATGGCGAAGAGCTTCCCATCGCAGAATCAATAACCCGCCGCTTCCGATGGCGCTTTTTCAATGGATGTTTCTCACTAACACCCAAAAATGTCGCCTTCTCATAGCAATTCAAAGGATTCGCTTCCTCCTGCCAATTCGCTTCCCTCCTCTCTCTCTCCCCCTCCACGGACAGTCACCCTTTACAGGCTGGCCTTGAGCTCCGAGACCCAGATGGCCGGGGGCTTGGTGGAGTAGTTGGGCAGGTCGTCGGCGAGCGCCTTCTGGACCTCGGGCGGGCTGTTGGTCTTCATGTTGACGACGGCCTCGATGCTGTCCCAGGTGATCTCGAGGTGGGCGGCGTAGGGCGAGCCCTCGCCGACGGGCGTGTACAGCTTCCAGCCCACGAGGCCGCCCAGCTTCTGCCACGCGCCCAGCGCAAAGGGAATGTGCTTGGACGTGTAGTAGTCGACGTTGAAGTCGGAGCCCGACGGGTAGGCGATGTTGAGGATGACGGGGGCCATTTTGGGTGTATGTGAGATGTGAGATGTGAGATGTGTATATGATGAGACTGTGTATGTGTTTGCGAACAGGAAATAGTATTTCAAGAAACGGCAATGTCTTTTATTGTAGATATGTGAGATATCCGATCAGCTTTGTACTATATACGGATGAGTTTACCGCTCACGACCATTGCTCCGCTTGAGCCACCCCTGATTGCTCAGCAAGAGTGGGAACAGAAAGACTTCCAAGATGTTTCCATCGGCCGCATCGCATGAAATTCTATGGGGATCCCGCAGTGACGATGGTCTTTTTCTCCCTCTGGCCAGAAGAAACCGAGGCAGTATTGATTCAGATCGACAAGGTTACCAGTTTCGTCGGCCAATCCGAGGCGGGGAGGGGTCTGAATCCACTAGGTTACGAGCTCCCCAGTAAATGGGCCTCGGCATTGATAGAGAAAGCCGCCATATCGCGGCTGCAATTGGTAGATGTTATAACAAACACAAGTGTTTATGGTATAATCGGATCATCTTTGACTGATCTGACATTGCATGGAGTCTTGTCATGCATCATCTTTAACTGATCTGGCATTGCATGGAGTCTTGTCATGCATGAGATTTATCATGCCGGTAGCACCTGAAGTGCGGACAACAATCCGCATATCACGATCTAGAACAAGCCTGACCGACAAGTTCAACTGAGAAACGTCGGTGCCACTCCGTCCCGACCCCTCCGCCAGCTCCACTGCACCAACAGGGTCAAGGAAACAAAAATGAAAAAGTGACAGAAATAAGGAAAAAAATGGCAAAAGAATTGCTCAGCCACAGGATTGAACTGAGGACCTTCGCATAACTTGATATTCCTTGTTAGAGAATATTAGTACGACGCTCTAACCAACTGAGCTAGCCGAGCAACTGATTTGTTGTTGACGAATGGCCTCTTATCGTCATTCATGAAAGAAATCTCAGATGGAAAAGCTGTAAAAGAGAGGAAGAAAGTCTGGAAAATAGACAAAAATGTGGAGAAGCTGGGAATCGAACCCAGAACCTTTTCCATGCTTCGGAGCATGCTAAGGAAACGTCATACCACTAGACCACATCCCCAGGAGTTGCAATTGATTGGACCGCCGACAAGATTGACGATGGTTGGTTGAAAGAGGGTGCAGTATTGTGGTATAAGTCGTGGCGCCGGCGTGGTTGTGGATGGGAAATGAGAATTCTGCCGTGGGGATTACGTACGATTGTATGAGTGAGCGGGTAGGGGACGAGTTTATTGATTAATGAAAAGAATGTTGATGTTTGGGTTGGCGACGAGACGGCTTGGACTCACTTGACTCGAGTATGCAAGTCGGTGTTCACTGTTGACTATAAGTATAGTTGAACGCATTTCCCATATGATCAATCCAGGATGCAATGACCGACGTGGTATCCCCACCTTCTCAGTATTTTACCTGAGTCCAGTCGGCATGTTCTGTTATGGTAGTCGGCGTCAACTTGGCTCGTCAAGCCGAATGTGGGAGACCAGAAGCAATAAAGTTATCATCCGTATTCGTTTCATGTTCAAGTCCCAAGATTAAATCATGGACCCGGTCAGTATCGTATCGGATGCATTTATAAGCAGGTGCACTAAGGCTGAGCCGCGCATGTGCAGGAGACCCCTCCTGCTGACTTGCCGTTAGGCGCAAAGCATCAATCGAGCTGCAGAAGACCCCTGGATGCTGTGAATCTTGGTTCTGGCGAGCAACCGCTGAACATATCTAATCGGACGAATCGCAAGTTTGCCCGGGCGCCCAATCCAAAGACGAAATACCTGGAGTGGCCTCGGGTCTAGTCCAAGTCAACAATGGAGCTTCACCCATCTTATAGCGCTCACAACAGCAACGTGAGAAGCTTCAGCGGCTGTTGGACCTGCCGCCTCAGACGAAAGAAATGCGACGAAAAGCATCCCATGTGCAGCACCTGCGCCGCTCTGGAGATCACTTGCCACTACAGCTATGAAAAGCCGGATTGGATGGACGGCGGGAAGCGGCAGGAGCAAATGGCCGAGAGATTGAAGCGCGAGGTCAAAGACGCCCGCTGGCGTCGCGGCGACCGTACGGTTCCGCTCAGTCAATTCGATGATGTGATCGTGAAGGACCGCAACGGCCGAGAGGCTTCATCGGGGTCCCGCAGCGGCAGCGCGACTGATCCGGCATTGGAATCAATCAGCACATCCCCGGACATGCAAAGCAACGCACCATCATCAGAGTCCGAAACGTGCGGTCCCAGATGCAGCCGCAGTCTAGAGACACCTCCCAGACCGGCAGACGTCGGACCGTCTGATACTCTATTACTGTCGTTTTACATTGAACAGGTCCTGCCTTTCTTGTTCCCATTCTACAGGCCTTCTCTCCTGCAAGGCGGGAAATCCTGGATTCTCGAGATGGTTCTGAACTCTCCCGTGGTCCGTCGGGCAACCCTTTGCCAGAGCTCCTACTTTTTCGCTTTGGCTCAAACGGTCGGCCGCTATTTTCCTTGCAACAAGGTGCTCGGCCAGACGCAGGATGCTTTTGAAGTTCTGAGACGGGCTCTCGAGGTGCTGCGAGGACCTGCCGATATCTCTGAACACATACTTGGTGCGGTGCGAGTACTGGCCAGCATCATGCAGGTGCAGCGCTTCGAGTTGGCGGTACTCAGCTTCCAAAACTGCCATACGCACCTCAACGCGGGCTTGGCCCTCTTCAAACAATTACTAGGAACGGTCGGCACTGACGAGCGAGGAGGAAATAGGGTCAACTTTAACCGGCTGCTGACGAGTTTGGGTCCGTCTTCTTGGTCCTCGAGCTCTCTCAACATTGACGTCCCGAGCGCGGAGCAATCTGCCTTGCGCTTCTCGGCCGCTCTCTTGATCTTTGACGACATCATTGCCAGCACTGTGCTCCAGGAACCGCCAAAGCTCTACGATATACTCGAGGACTTGATCGGCGGGGAAGATTGCCTCGAGCCGCCGGTCAATCTCGAAGCCGTGGTCGGCTGTGCCAACTTGGTGCTACTACAGATTGCCAAGATTGCATCGCTAGACTCGTGGAAGCAGCAGTGTGAGCAAGCAGGGGAAGTTGACCACATCAAATTGATGCATCATGCCGACTTGATCGAACATGCTCTACGAACTCGTCTCATGTATTCGGATGAACGTTGGGCCACCCCCCAAGAGAAGAAAGAAAACCTCTTGGACATTTTCGGCAACAGCTATTGTGAAAAAGCACACAGTCACGCCCGGCAGGTTCTCTTGGTTACTCGCGTCTGGGCGCACGCGGCTCTGATCTACATATCGGTCGTGAGATCCGGATGGCTGCCAGCCAAGCGTGCCATGGGAGACTCGGTCGAAAACATTGTCAAGGCCCTGACGACCCAGATCACATCTCCAGCTCTTCTGCGCGCCATGGTCTGGCCGTTCTGCGTCGCCGGGTGCATGGCGACGCCGGCGCAACAAGAAAAGCTGCGCGAACTAGTCGACGCGCTGGAGCCGCCGAGTGTCTTTCTCACGGTTCACAAGGCATTCGATATCATGGAGAACGTGTGGAAGAAGCAAGACGAAGAAGTCCAAGACCTCGACTTTGCGACGTGTTTTAGAAGTCGGGGCGATCTTGTACTGTTGGTTTGACCCAACTGACATTTTATTCGTTCAAAGCCAACACTCGACGCCCGGAGCGCATCGGCCCCTCCTCTCTAGAACTGGACATACCCCTTGTCTTTGACAAACGTGGCCAGCCACGGCACCTTGCCTTCGTGGTTCGCCAGCTGGGCGTAAAAGTCGCCGTGTGCTTCGCCGTCCAACTCCATACCCTTGTGCTTGCCATCCGCGAAGCGCTCGTCGGCATAGAAGAATCTGAAAGAAACAAGTGAGTTTGGAGTTATTTCAGTGGTAATATTATACATCTACTGACCGGTAGCCTTGAGGCGAGTACAGAGTATCAGCCGTACCAACCCAATATGCGGACGCCGACTTGCCCACTCCCAGGTTGATCATCATGGGAACTGGAAGAATCTTGGTGTTTAGGATGTTGCCGGTATAGATGAAAGTCTTCTTGGTCTCCTTGGGCAATGATTCCCAAGCCGCGACTGCCTGCTGGGCGGCAACATACGGAGTGACGGTGTTGATATTCAAATCCGAGACGACGCTCTCCGCCGGGACAGACAAGACAGAGTCCTTGTTGGGAGGCACGGTCAGGCCTGCTGCGTTGTAGACGACGACACTGGGAGCAGTCTGGAACTCGGACTTGACAGCTGCGAACAAGGCAGGAACTGTATCCGGCTTGGTAAGGTCGGCCTGGAGAGAGAGGTAGCCTTCTTCGTTCTTGGAGCCGCTGCCGCTCCTGGACGCAATGGCAACGCTATAGCCGCTTCTGGCGAACTTTTTGGCTACGGAGAGACCCACTCGGGGGCCAGATCCCAGGATCAATACGACGGGCTTGGATGCCATGATGTAATGATGAGATTGGATGAGTATCGGCCGGCTGGAGTTCGGAGTAGATTGCAAATTGTTATTTGAAGCTCGAGTGTTATGACTGTGATGACATCTATATTCCAAATTCTACATGAACCGAGTGCATTCAGGCTTTTTATATACAACAATAGCCAAAAGACGAAGGATATCGTCCGCATCGCTTCTTCTCCAACTCAGATTTCCCATTTGTAAGCCAAGAAATTGATCTGAGCTATTACACAATACGGACATGATGACGAACAAAGAAGCATCGCGTTGATTTTCGTTCCATACCAGAGTGAATCAGTCAGCAATTCTAGAACTGCTGACCCCGTAACCTTAGTTAACCGTTAGGGAGAGTATCCATTGGATGGACCCACCAGCCGCGCGGGATGGCGCCAAGACCCTTGTTTTACCATAATAGCATCCATCATGCCCTAGCTGCAGGCGGGAAAGTAAGCCAACTTTCGTGCAGCTGAACCTTCGCTCCTGGTTTCGCGATTCAGCATCATGTAAGCACAAGCCGCGCGGTTGGTGGGTCTACTATTATCAGGTCTATGACTGGCTCATGGAATATGTAAAAGATGACATCCTAGTCACTATATTCTCGACTACCTGTTGGGAGTCGGATGCTACAGATGTGGTCTATTCCAGAGGAACAGCAGATTTCAAATGAATCTCTTTCACTCCTCTCATGATATTCGACTCTCCAATGCTCAACATGGCGTTGAATTCAACGTCGCTGCTAGGCACGCGAGCAAGACGCGCCATGTATAATCATTATTCTCTACTTGCTGTCTGATTCTCCCCTCTGTTTCGGTCTCGTGTGGTCTGATTCATTATATCAAGACCGGCGGGAATTTACAATCATTCCATAATGTCCCCACAAAGATCACAACACGCTGTACATGTGTCATATCGCGCTCCTTGTAAGCTTATCCCATTAACCTGATCACGATGCTGACGAGTCTTGTCCTACGTACACATTGACCTTTGACGAGGCGTTGAAAGATGCCGTCTCCGCGCCGGGACAAGACCGGCAGGCGAATATGGCGGCAATCTTGAAGCGTGAAGACGCCAGACAGGCACATCCCACGTTCGAGCACATCCTCCCCATGTTTGTTGCGGCGGGAGCGGCAGGATCTGACGTCGGACACCGGTTATGGACACTTCCTGAAGGAAGTCTCAGTTGGGCACAGTATAGATTTGGTGATATTGCGGCATCTGCCGCCTGATTTTGGTCGAGTTAGCGAATAGCGTTGTGCTACGGATATAATATGCATATTTGATAAATTCTTCGTTCTGTATTTGGGCCCTGGCAGAACAAAAAGCCAGAAGCTGGATACTGGTAGATATCCACAAGACAAAAACCGAGTGGCTGAGATAATACACACTCATGCCTGTGACCATAACGCTCAAAGCTGAACACGCCCGGATGAAGGGTCAGCCCGACGGAGAACTTGAGGATCTGCATGTCAGACGGCAGTGCCATTTCCAGGAAACACATCCACAAGCGAGGGGGAGAACTCCTCGGCCTACCATCTATGGCGCTCCCAGTGGATCGACTCGTACCTCGATCATGATGGAGCTGCTTACCAAGGTGCTATAGCAAGACGCAGTTGATCCCTCCAGGCAACCCCGGGCAGTCGTAGATACTCGACCCATGTCTAATAATTGTTCAAATCAGGCGCTAGTATACTGCGGTTGACCTGCTTCGAGGGTACCGTGCATGCACCATGAGATACACCTGACTCAATTATTAAGCACCCAACAAAGAGTTCGACGGTGTTCTTTGTAATGCCGTACTCCGTATATATAAATGTCCAATCATTCGCGCATCGCAATAGTCCAAACACTCAACCATCAAATCATCTTACTTCAAACCATTGCATCTAAACTCAAACAACTACAATGGCTGTCTACGTCATCACCGGAGTGTCCAAGGGAATCGGCGTGGGTCTACCTCTGTTTTGAATCACTCTTCGCGTCTGCTAAACCAAAAAAATAGTTCGAGTTCATCAAGCAGATCTCGGCAAACCCTAAGAACCTAGTCGTCGGTCTGGTCCGCGACAAGACCGGGACCGAGAAGAAGGTGGCCGCCGTGCTGGGCGACCGCCCCAACCTCCACATACTCCACGGAGATCTCACCAAGCGCGCCACCCTGGAGCAAGCCGCCATCGACACTGCCGAGATCGTCGGCGAGCGCGGCGTCGATTACCTGATTGCCAACGGAGCTCTGGTTTCCGCGTTTGATGCTTATGCGCCCATCGGAACATTGTAGGTCTACCTGATTGTTCGTTTCGAATCTGCTGCAGTAAACTAATGAGTCGAAAAGGGCCGAGAAGCCCAAGGAACTCGACGCGGTGGTGTCGGAGCTCTGGCAGACCAACGTCACCGGCAACATCCACCTGTTCAAGCTCTTCCTCCCGCTGATCCAGAAGGGCAAGGCCAAGAAGGTCATCACCATCACTACAGGCCTGGCCGATCTCGAGTTGACCAACCAGTACGAGATGGAAATCGGCTCCTTATACGCCGCCTCCAAGGCGGCCCTGAACTTGGTCGTGGGCAAGTTCCACGCCCAGTACAGGAAGGAGGGCATCCTCTTTGTCTCCATCAGCCCCGGCGTCGTGGACGTTGGCCGTAACGGTGATCGTATGTACTCCTGGTCCCGTTGGAGATGGACATCAGGAGGTCTGTGCTAACCAAGACACGCAGTCACCCCAGAAGAATTGCAGCAGTGGCAGAATTTTGGCGCCCAGGTTATGGCTTATGCGCCCGACTGGAAGGGTCCCATCACTCCGGAAGAATCCGTCCGAGATATCCAGTCAACCTTTGAAAGGATCACCATCGAAGACGGGTTTGGGGGTGCCTTCATCTCACACCGCGGAGACAAGAAGTGGGTGTAAATGCGATGTATTCACTTACGATGATCGGTGAACCAACGTGGTAGTGGTGTCACTCGCACCACCACAACCACCACAGAGCAATTGGCGTTGAGGTTCACCATCTGAAATTTCAATGGACTACAATCTAGTTGCAAATGACATTACAAAGACAAAACCCACCTTCAGTCCCTTTATCCATGACAACCCGGGCTGCGCTGGACAAGCTTATTGCAGTGGCAGGATGTGTGAGGACAAGGAAAGGTCTGTATAGTGACACAATGCTCCAAGAGACGCAATCAAAATGGTACAATTCAGTAGATACGTCGTGATAAAAGAGTTTCAGCAACTCCAAGTACCTATACACACAACCATCTAGAGCCGGTATACTGCTCCTCCTCCTCTCCTCCTCAACAGGAGCTGCAGGCGCGGGCACGTCCCAGGGCTGCCATTGTCAATGTTACCAATGTTTAAAATAACCCTGATGGATGAGCACGAGATGGAAATCAAATTGCGTCTCTTGAGGTCTCAATATAGAATTGATCACGAAACATGGCAAAGATTCAACATCTCGTCAGTCAGATATGTCAATTGCACTAGCGAAACCAGTAAAACTACGCCACACAACTCAGCCTTCGCGCCTTCTCTGCTCCCATCGTCGCGTCCTGGCCTCTAGGGCTTCGCGCGCCTCCTCAGGATTCGACGCTCGCCAACCTCCGTTCTCTCGTAATCGCCTTCTTCTGTTCCGGCGAGTGGGGTTCGCAATGTGCCCATGACGGTTTGCCTGTGAAAAAATGTGTTAGACATGAACTACATTGACTTGTGAGGAACAACTTACGCCTGTGATGGGGTCGCGCCAATCTCGAGGCAATTGACTGAGCTGTCGCTGCACAAAATCACAACAAACTTGAAACAAGGATCAAAATCTGTCTGCCTGAATGTCTGCAACTACAATCTGTTAAGAGACTAGAACGCCCAGACCGCCTTGAAATTTCGCCCTTCCCTCCTCTCAAAATGAAGCTTTTGCCGCAGATGCGCCAAAGTTGAGGAAAGCACGTCTGCTCCGTCGGGGTCGGTACGCATGCGAGATGCTCGCGTCTTTCCAGACCACGCTCAAGTAACATGATACACCGCTCTCAAATCATTCAATGAGTCACCAAAAAGATGATGGAAGATTGAGCTATAGGGGAATGACGCACGAGGACAGAATCGACAGTTTGACCCAGCCCCTTTCAAGTGGATTGTTGAGGTTATCCGACCGCCTCCATCGTTAATTGAGAGAAAGTACGAACGAATCTTGCTGCCGAACGAGATGATGATAGTGATATATGGTGTTGGTCCCGTCAGCATCAATATTGCAGCTTCAAGCCTTGCAGTGTAGCGAGTCAATGGTATTTGTAAAAGACGTCGAGCTTCACCCACGGATTTCTGTCATGTTGCCTGTAACTATCGTAGCATTGAGAAACAATCGGTATTCTTGACACACAAACGACTTGAATCTTCTGAAACTCGGTCTCTAAATATCTCTCTAAGCTTGCGCTGAGCCGAACATTAATGAAACCACATGACCAGGACTGGTTGTATCACTTGTGACTTACACTTTCCTTGACAACAGAGATACCAACAAAAAGCTGATAGAAAATTGATCTTGCTTGTTGTTCAAGGTTCACAGCAATTGCTGCACACCAACCCCATCAACTTCTGGCAGCAAGTCACCTGAACCGTTGAGTCTAGGCCGCCATGGTTCTGAATGGTTCCTGCCTGGACTTCGAGATCTAAACTTTGGCGAAAGAGTTCTGTCTGCCTTGCAGTTCAATGTTGAGTCTTTGTGCTCATCAATTCTGCCAAATCGGATTGGATACCTAGGTACATAGGCACTCCTCGGCAAAATGTTTGGCCTGGTGGCCGAGAACGTTTGCCCCAATGTTGTGGTCTGGAGTGCCATTGTTGTCCTTGATGGAAGTGGCCATACCCAAGGCATCCTTTGACTCGAGGCACACTAGAACAGTGAACATCGTTAAAAACGATTGATGCTTGGATTGAATGTATGGGATTGGTAATTCTGGAGTGGAGCGAGGGCAGGGAAACCGGGCCATACTCAGGCGCGATGTCTCCCGTGAACTCAAATCCAAGCCGTAGTAATGGAGGACCTGCTGTACATGCTCGCGTACTAGAGCTACGTTGACCACTTGCTTCTCTTAGAACCCTAGTCATGTTGACACATCGAGAAGAAGAATTCAGTGATGCAAGATGAATTCCATTCACTATTCTTCCAACTGTCTTTCTGCAACACGAGAGTGGACTGACGTCCCGTCCAAAGTGGTATATCAGTGCCCCAACCTGAGCTTGGGGAAGGTAGGCTTTGTTGCTAACCTAGCCTAGTTTCCGCTCCGTGCCGTATCTCAACCCAAATCGCGTTGAGACTTGGAATATACCATGGAGTTCTTTTCTGAACCTTGACAATGTGTTTGTCAAAATAAGAATCGCTGTTTCATTTTGAATGACTAGTACCTGAAATGATACCAGCTCTTCGTGCATTAGTTCGATTAACGGCGATTCTTATTGCTTGGAAATCGTGATGCTCGGGAAGCGCCAAGCCTGCAGGACTATACTGCTAAAATGGAATCTTCTTTCTCAATTCAATTGCAGGAGCAAAGATACCCGACGCTCTCGCAGTCATGCTTCCCAGTGGACGTGGTTACAGGTATTGGACTTTTGCTTGCCTGGGTTCTGCTCCCAGGCGAAATCTGGCGTGGCAAGGTGGCACTGGGGGCATCTGCACCCGGGCCATACTTCATTCAAAACAAACACTGTTTGCGAGGCCGTATGGACGCGGTGGTTGTTCTCCTCACTGGCAAGGGTCACGTGAGAGGATATTCGAGGGGTTTTGCGAAGCCATGGAACTGGCACACGCGCATGCTGCCCCATTTGTCCCTGTCTAAACTTGGCAAATTGAACCGACCCATGAGAATTATCGTGAACCAGCGAGAACTGAGAAGTGTCTATCAATGTGATGATAGACGGCGACGGGAAGCCAACGGGTCAACTACCTTGGTGCCGCATGTACGCATGATCTTGGACCCACGCGGTCGCCCGCGATTGATCATGGTCCAGATCTAAAAGCTTTGGAAGATCCGACAGCTCGCCACGAAGTAGAGAAGAGGAAGAGCCTAGAGTGGTGGAAAGAAAAAAGTAATGCTTATCGGGATACGAGCTTCGCATCTTGGAAGAGTGATTCGTTTGTGATGCCCGCAGACTTCACTTTGGTTGAATCTTCATCCAGGTACCGAGTAGCTGCGTCCCCGGCAAGAACTTGGACTGAGCAGATAAACGTCTGCTGTACTCTTCCCTTGGCAATCTTATCGCGTACCCATACCATCACCATTTCGTCCCTCGGAGGCAGCCGTTTATCCATCCATATCTCTTTTGACATGATGTACTTGGAACTTGATCTTTATCTAAACCAGAGCATTGTTGTATGATGGTTGATAGATGGGATGAAAGATTGGACCTGGGCAATGGATGGACGCACTCATGTGAACTGTCTCATATGAATTATCGGCACTGACAGACGGGTGAGCTGCAAGATGTCAGTATTCGGCTTGTTTTCTTGTGATGCTATCTTTGCTTAGCATACCGTTATGGGAGTGTCTCTATGGAGTCTTTCGACGACTTGGGAGTTGATAGACAGTCAATCCTCACTGTTGAATGCACCGGCGTGGTCTGTTCCAATCACGGAAACCAGCTCGTAGCAGATTCCCATCGCGACTACGTCTTCGGTCGAAAGGACTGGCCGACTTGAGCCTATCTTGCCGACCTCCGGTCAATAACGCGACGAGGAACACTCTGCAGCGATCTTCGATGTTCGACCGGGAGAGTCTCAGCATTGGCAGCCAGGGGTCGACGATCAACCTGATGCAAGGACGAGAGTATAAGATGGCCACCGAAGCATCCCATGACGTTTTATTCCTTCCGCTTCAGTGATCTGCGAGCAGCGGCCGTCGACCCCCACCTCGGCATCGAGGCGATATCGAGGGCACGTCTGTCATCTCGCATCACGGTATGCCTACAGGATGCAAGAGATAAGGTCTGGCCACACTCGCCTCCGCTCCCCGTGGGTGTTCGCACGTCAGAGCCGGGGAGAGATGATAGAATCGGCCGCTGGAACATGCATCAAGCTGAACGAGGAAACTGCCTTGGCGTTCCATGACGGACCCGCGCTCTGCCGTGCAGCATGTTATCACCGTCCTGGAGTGAAACCCGGACGTCTTGGCAGTGCTCGTTCACAAGGCATAATTGTGGCTCCGAACCGGAGGCTGGAGGTTGAAAGAAACAATCAATGCCTGGGCCTCGCGTATCTGCATCATAGAAAAACCTGCTTGGGAGGGCTTCCTCCCGAAGAGGGACTCTGCAGGCGCTTCGGGAATTCTATGAATAACGAAAAGGGAAAGTTTGTGGGGCCACTGTAACTCGCCACACATACATAGTACAGGTACGGGCGCCCAATACAGACACGGGTCCCCGTGTGTATTATTATGCAACCTCCACCCACGGGTCTTTTTACCTCTGTACGTATTGCTATAGCATTTGTATACTACACGCTTAACGCACTATATAACACTAGACCAAAATACTATCTAATATACCAGAATACCTATAGGATATTATATCAGAACACGACGTACCAAATTGCTGTATATTGGCCAAGGCGGGGTATACCAGGTTGTCAGGGAACTGTATAAAGTAGCAGAACGCTATAACAGGCTATAGCGCTGTATTAAACTGTGGCAAAATGCTATACGGGATGGCAGGGCGCTATACGAGGTGGTAAAGCGCTGTACGGAAGGGCAGGGTATTATACAAAGTATTATTGTAAGCTGAAAGGTTTTCCAGAGTTTTATGCACGGTTAATGACCCTAAATACAGTTTTATTACTTTGTACAGCGCGTGGGCAGAGGCTTATGGAATACACACGGGTCCCCGTATGGTAATATACACACGGGAACCCGTGTCTGTATTGGGCGCCATAGGTACGGTATACTTTATCTATTACCTAATCCTCGCTTTATTCGCTTAGAACATGAAAACCAATTGGAGGAGTGTAGCACCACTTTGAGTGAATTGGTGATGGGAGATCATAATACAACATATACTGCAGCAACTCTTCACGAGATGTATTCTGGCGTCATTCTGCACCATTCGACAGACGTGTTCTTCAAGGAGAGCTCCTTGTTTGACCCGCTCGAAAATTAATTCAAATCAATTGACAAGCCAAGAAATTTTCCTTATCAGCTCACCATCAAGATGCATATGCAGCAGACGCGAACCTGCATGTGCGCTTTGAATCAGACCCTGATGGGCAGAAACTCGTCATTAACATGTGTGAAATGGCCCACCGCCAGGGGTCCCGTTCGGTTGTTGAAGAACTGGGGCGGGTCCTTGCATGCATGCAACCTTGTTGGCCTCCGCCGTCACTGCCGTTGAAGAACGGAGCATATTGCTGAAAACATCCCCGGCTCCCGAAGACGGCAGGATCCGCTAAGACGTTATAGAATTCGACAACAAGTCCGCGGTACGCGTTGTGCCAAAGCGAGATATTCGCATTGGGACCGTTCACGGTACAGTCTCTGAGCCTTGTAACTCTATGAAGGCTGGGCAAATCCTTCATCGGATCGTCGACGGCGATACTCTTTGTGAACGGACGGACTATTGGCAGATTTTGGATATACGCATAGATAACCGGAGCTCAAGCTCATACCTGGCGGCATGAAACAGTCCACAATGACATTATCTTTCCATTCGGCCGAGAGGTTGGTCTAACTGGATGCGATCTATATCGGACTGGAGAGTTCGTACAGTCACTCCCTGCTGGTATAGTATAAGTTCAGTCAATTGGATTCTGTAACGACGTGGAATTACGTAGTCACAAGCAAGCTCATCCATGTGCCCAGCTTTGTTGCCGGACTTAACTACTTGACGCCGACGAGAGTGTTTGCCTACTTATTATTGACCAAGCTCTTGCTTTATTCCATCTAGCTAAACTAATAGACACGACAACCAAGCTCTTGCTTCGTTCCATCGACATAGTAACCCACAAAGTTCTTGCTTCGATTCAAGCTCCTGCTTCGAAGCATCGACACAGCAACACAAGACTTATTGCCTTCTTTGATTCATACAACCACCAGATTCAACAGTTACTGCTTCCTCAGCCGAAGTTTGTCCAAACAAAACATACCTATTCCGTCCGGTTCTTTCCGTTCTTTCAACATAGGACGACCATATAGATCATAGATCATATCATCATCACCATGGGCTCAAAATCCTTTGGAAACCTCGGCCTGAAGACCTCCACCGCAGGGTCATCAGTGACCACCAACTCAGACCACACCACCGCCACAGCGATCCCGGATAAGAAGGGCAGCCGGGCCTACCGCTGGCTGCGGTGGAACTTTGGCTCCGTGTACCGGCGCATCTTCGCCGTCGCCTTCTTCGCCAACCTCGCCGTCCTCGTCGGCCTCGCCGCCGCGCACAGGACCGTCGACGAGTCGTATCTCACGTACGACGCCTGCGCGACGGCCGTGTCGTCCAACCTGCTGGTCTCGCTGATCGTGCGCAACGAGCACTTTGTCAACACCATCTTCTTCCTGTTCGGCCACCTGCCCAAGCGGGCGCCCCTGGGCGTGCGGCGCGTCATCGCCAAGGTCTACTCGTACGGCGGCCTGCACAGCGGCTGCAACGTGTCCGCCACGGTGTGGTACATCCTGTACCTGATCCTCATCACGCAGTCATACCTGCAGACAAAGATGTCGGCGCTGCAGATCGTCGTCCTGGCCTTTAGCTACACCATCATCTGCCTGCTGGTGGCCATCCTCGTGTGCGCGCACCCGCACATGCGCGGGCGCTTCCACAACAGTTTCGAGAACACGCACCGCTTCTTCGGCTGGTCCATCATCCTGCTGTTCTGGACCGTCGTGCTGCTGCTGGCCAAGGTGTCGGCGGTCGAGCAGGACACGTCGATGGGCGCGGCCGCGATCCGGATCCCCTCGTTTTGGAACCTCATCTTCATCTCCCTGCTCGTCGTCTACCCGTGGCTGAACCTGCGGCTGCGCGAGGTCGAGACCGAGGTCCTCTCGAGCCACGCCGCCGAGTTCAAGTTCAAGCACGCCAACGTGCAGTACGGCCAGGCGGTCCGGCTCTCGGACGCGCCGCTGCGCGAGACGCACGCCTTTGCCGTCATCCCCAACGTGGCCTCCAGCGCCCCCTCCGGGCCCTCTTCGCAGAACTCGTCCTCGACCGACCTGGAGAAGCAGGCGCCGCCCGCCCCTCCCACGGCCGGCGACAAGGGGTTTAGCATCCTCATGTCCAACGCGGGCGACTGGACGCAGCGCATGATCCAGGACCCGCCCAAGAAGATCTGGATCCGCGGCCTCCCCCAGTTCGGCGTGATCCGCGTGGCCGGGCTCTTCCGCCCCGTGACCATCGTGGCGACGGGCTCGGGCATCGGGCCGTGCCTGTCGCTATTCGTGCAGACGCCGGACCACCCGGTGCGCATCATCTGGAGCGCGCGCAGCCCCGAGACGACGTACGGGAAAAAGGTCATCGACGTGGTCCGCCGCGCCGACCCCCATGCCCTCATCCTCGACACCAAGACGTACGGCCGCCCCGACCTCGTCACCCTCGCTTACCGCAAGTGGGCCGGCCAAGAAGACAACGGGACTGAAGGGTGCGAGGGCGACGACAAGAAGCCGCGCCCCAAGTCTGAGGCGGTCGTCATCATCTCGAATCAAAAAGTAACGGAAAAGGTCGTCTATGGGTTAGAGGCGCGTGGAGTTCCCGCCTATGGAGCCATCTTCGACTCATAGGCTGGCGGAGCGTGATGGAGACGAGAGAACCTTTGAGGCTGTTTATGGCCAGCATGGTGTTTGGAAAGTGGATGGGAACGATCCAATGGCAAGTCATGAATGGACAGGGATCGTCACTTACTATCGTTGATTCTCAGTGGGGGTGTACAGGAAGCCAGGGTGACCAAAATAGGTTAGGAAGGATACATGAAGAGCTCTGCATGAGAATCTTTTTCGAAAGCATCTCTCTGGTTTGGGTGTTTCTGGTATCGCCTTGTTGGAATTTCAAAAAGCCGCCTGGTTCATATTCTGGGACAGTAAATAGGTACTTGGGCTTCAGCGTCTCTCTTTTAGACATAGATAGGATCAAGTCAAACTTGTGTTCCTACATTTTCTTACCATCTTGACTTGATTAAAATGCACGATGATGAATTGATGCTGAAAACAATGAAGAGTAATAGATATTATTGAATTCGATATTAATCTCATGTTACCTAGGTGTACTGTTGGACAAGCTGAGAGGCGACAAAGTGTGGGGCCAGGGAGGTTGCACGAATCCCGCGAAGGGTGGGAAAAAGAAACTTGGTGTAGGCACATCCAGTTCCAGGCCTGTGGCGCCCAAAAGTCTCTCACTCGGAGGATTACTGTCGGCGGCAGAAACTGCTGCTTTTGGCTCTGCCCCGCTGCAAGCCGAAATTTGATGATTAAGCCCAATACGCGAGGATTGACATGACCATGACCCCCAGGAAGAGCGACACGAGCGAAAAGGTGATTCGCTTGGTATCCTGGGTTCTATCGTGATCAAAGATGAAATCTCTAGCCAACATCTCGACCAGTCCGGAGTACAGCAAGATACCCGCCGAGATGGAATTGGAAACGCCTGAGACGATATGAGCCTTTTCGGTTTCGCGGTCGTACGTGGATCGAAAAACCAATCCGACGGCAATGGCGATTGGCATCGTCAACCCATAAGCAAAGCCCAACACCCACGGCAGCCAGCGCCAGCGCCTTGGGATCGGGATGTCGGAGAGCCTGGCACCGAGGCCCAGCCCTTCGAAAGTTTCGTGGACGACGATGACTGCCAAGAGGATGTTGAATTTGTTGTCGGCGAGGACACCGAGATCCAGACCGATGAAGATGCTGTGGAAGATGACGCCAAACTCTAGGATGATGAATGCGGGGATCCGCTCACGGAACGCGATCTCAGTTTCCTGTTCGTCCAGTGAGGAAGCGTCGTGGGCCGTGTGGCGAAACGCTCCGTCATTCTGCGCAATCTCCTTTGACCCAACTTCGTGTCGTTGGTCACCCGCGCAGACAGCCTCCTCCACATTGACCTGGTGTGCATCGTAGTGGTACCGTCGAGATACCAGCCAGTCTGCCAGGAAGTCAAGAAGGAAGATGCCCATGGCGGACGCCAAAGCAATAGCCGCTGGCCATGGGTATTCAGACCAGATTCTACTGTTCTGGGCGATGTGGGAGCGAGGACCAATGTCCTTCCAGGCCTCGTCAAGTAGATGAACGAACGCAGTCGCGATGATGACGCCAGTGCCAAAGTACCAAGCGAAGAGGTAGACATAAAGAGGGATGCGGAGTCTTGTGCGCTTCGCGGCTACCGGGAAGAGTGTCGCAAGGGTGGTGACGATCAGAAAAATGAGAGGAGCCGAGATGCGAATCGCGAGACCATGCCCAGTGAAGTCCTTGTCGTCAGTGTCATCACTTCGGGTGGTATCAATGTGAAGGATGGAAGTCGGTTCTGTGATGGACTGGTCGAGGTCCGTCAGATTGACACCGGAGCTGTCTGCCATGTCGAAAGGTTCGCGACGGGTATGGAGGTGCAGCGTTGTCGTTATTGAATTGGCATTTCAGCATCCGTCGAGCTTGATCTTGTGTTGCCAAGATCGCGGCAGACTACTCCATGGTGTATCGTTGGAGTACTTGGACGCCCTGAATGATCAGAGAAGGTCCGGCCCGGCGGGCTAATTTTGCAACATGCCTGCACGCGATCGCGAAAATGGCCGACCTCAGGCTTTGATGGAAGCTGCGTAGTGACCAGGGAAGAAATCCCCGTTCCATCTCAATACGCTCCTTCCAGACATCGTTGTCTGGAGCAGCTGCATAGTAGCAAAAGCGCGTGCACATGCGACTTACACGATGGATTCGCTTCTTGGGTTGAAGCAAATCCACACCACAGTCCGCACGGAGTTCAAAGAGCACATTCCGCACAAGATCCCAATTTTTGACGAAGTTACGAAATTAAAGATTTATTGAGATAACCCGAGACAAGAGATTCTTAGACACAATGGATGACGCAGGCCCTTATTCCACGAAAATTCTTCGTAAGGCTCAATTCAAGAGGGCGTTCTTGAGCGCTATACTATCGTAGTATCGTGTACCTAGATGCACTAGTTCAAGCCCCACGACACCAGAACAAAAGCTATGGAGCAATCGATCTAGCGCGCCTCTACAGTAGTACGGTCAAATAAGCTTAAATAAGTGCCAAATTCAGGGTATCTTTGATGGTGATAGGTCAAAACAATTCACTATGATCTCGCTTATCCTGATACTACAAAGCACCAACCACTTCTATCGAAGTGAGCTCCCAGTAATGCCTGGATGATTGCTCATTCCAGTTCCATTCATCTACCTTGCTGACGTGTTAGAAAAAAACACAGACACAATCAGCTGTCTCCTTTGGAATTGGCCGAGTGATGGAGCTGAGTGGGCGTGTTGGCATTCTTCTCTCGCCAAGGTATATGTTGATAGTCAGCGCGCAATACGTTGGCATCTACCATGAAAGGGCAATGGACACCATCTTAGAACCTATGTATCAGACGCACAATGCAATCCATGGCAGCAGACGTGGCGACGCCAATGATGGCGTGCTTTGAGACAAGATAAGAAGACTGGCTTGGTGCAGCCATCGCCATGTTGATGGGGCCAATATACTCACAAGATATCCGCCGCCCTACGTGTTTCGGTACAAGACTGGCGTGTGTCGAACAGGATATGAACTTGAAAGTTGCGGTCGAGGATCAGAGCCGAAGCGATATGCCAAGGTTGGACGGGATATCTGTGTCTTTCTGGTAGTTCGTTGCGAAGGATGCGAACTCTGGAGGAGCACTCACTCCGTCACTGTTCGTGTTGTACTCAATACGCCAGGACTCCTTCTCGGCAAATTCCATCGGGTATAGTATGCTCTTTTCTGAGGCAATGCCAACTTGAGGAGCGATGAGGGGGTATTCGGCACCTGTCTCAGACGAGCTGCTCTCTTTGGCACCGTCCCGAACGCCTCGCTCTCAGCATCTGCAGAGTCGACAGCTGTGACGCCAGCCCCGGCAAATGCCAAGGCTGTCTCCTTGTCGATTTCAATGCCGCTGGAGTCTGCAACTGCATATCAATCCCGTCACAGCAAGCCAATGTGGCAAGGGAGATATGCCTACCCTAGTCATAAGAGCTATTGCCACATCTGGACACATCTTAGATGGCATTGGAATGTTAAGGTATACAGAACTGACCGAGTCATCCGAACGTTGTCTTTGAATACCGCTGGAAGTGGATGAGAAGGTGGCTCGTCACATTGACTGTTATTCTGCGAAAGGCAAACGTTGCTGTGACAGAACCATCACATACAGCAGAATGTAAGGCTGAAAGCTTGGCCATACCTCAAAGGCGCTCTATGATCGCATCGCTGCAACAGCAGTCCACGTCCCATCCCAGATGGTTCCAGCTTTCGAGACCAGCATACTCCAGGTGAGGTTTGCCTCAGATACACTGCAGCCGTTCAATAATTGTCAGCATTATGCCGCTCGCTTATTGCTGCAGATATACTGCAGCTTGCCAGGCTGTCAGCGATCCTGCAGGATCCACCAAATCTGCAGTATCGTCGCTTGATTCGCTGCAATTCCGAAAGAAGCGCAATAGGCGAGACCCCCACGATGAGCGTAGGACTGTCTGCAAAATGACGTTTTCACCAGCTTCATCTTCAGACGAACCAAAGGCATCATTTCAGAAGATAGACATGTGAAGAGGCCAAACAGCAATGCAAACATTCTGATTTTATTCATCTAAATTGATCAATTGCACGTCAAGACAGTCGAGATAGCAATTATCGTCATGCACCCCGGAGCTCAAGTGGTACGAACCTCGTCAACGGAGTACGGAGTAAGCATAAACGACTCGATATCGACAGCGGGGTTCGTATATCGCATGCACCTGTGAGGCACCGAGGTAAGTATATACAAAGAGGCAGGAGGTCGTGCGCAAGCACAGATAAACGACGCGATCTTGTTTTTCTTTCTTTATCGCTTGGCTATACCTGGAACAGCGGATCTGCCGAGAGCGATTGAGACGCATGAACCTCGAAACGTCGCAATTGCCCGCCCGAGATGAAACTCTCCGTCCTGTCCCTGCTGCTCGCGCTGGCCGTTAATTCCGCTCTCGGCCGAGAGGGTAACGATTCGTGCTCCGCCGAACTGACGGTGCAGACCTCGACGGGGGCGTTTACCGGGATCGTCGATCCCGAGTTTCCCAACACCCGCCAGTTCCGCAGCATTCCGTTCGCGGACCCGCCCGTGGGGTCGCGCCGCTGGCTCCCGCCGCAGAAGCTCTCGTCGCGGTCGGATGAGCATCACTACGCGACGCGCTTCCCTCCTTCGTGTGTTCAGTTTGTGACGGCTGTGACTTCTCTCTTTAATACCAATCTCACCTCGGGCAATCTGATCTATAATGGTTTCCAGAATGACACGTCGGGGCTCGTGGGCGAGGCCACGTCCGAAGACTGCCTATACTTGGCAATATGGACGCCTGCGGCTGATGCACCGCGCCCAGAGGGTGGATTTCCCGTTGTTTTCTTCGTGTAAGTATAAAGTATGGACAAGATTCTAGTTTCTTATACTGCTTCATAGACTGTGTTTCCCTGTCAACTTACTACTCCAGAATTCGTCCAATCATGACAGAGACGTCCAAATTCATCTGCACACATAATGAATAGATAGCCAACTAATCACTATTATTTAGGACCGGAGGAGGCCTGCTCATCGGAGGCGTCGACATCCCATGGCAGATGCCAACATCGTGGGTCGAGCGGTCGCAGTCGCACATCGTCGTGACCATCAACTACCGCCTCAACATCTTTGGCTTTCCCAACGCGCGCGGGCTGGCCGACGGCGACCAGAACCTCGGCATTCTCGACCAGCGCGCCGCCTTGGAATGGGTCCGCGACAACATCGCGGCCTTTGGCGGCGACCCGGCCCGCATCACGCAATGGGGCCGGTCCTCTGGCAGTATCAGTACTGATATCCACGCCTACGCCTTCCGCGAGGATCCCATCGCCCAGGCCTACTGGCTGCAGTCTGGTTTGGTCGTCAATCTGGAGTTCGACAAGGACACGAACTACTACTCGAATTTTAGCTACGTCGCACGCCATGTCGGATGCGACATACCATGCGACGACGATGGTGGTGCCGCGGAGCTGGATTGCATGCGCCAGGTCCCGTTTGCCATGATCGAGAACTTCATCGGGCAGTACGGCGACCGAGGCGAGACGCCCGCGCTGACGTTCACTTTGTTTCCTGACGACCGCATCGTCTTTAGCAACTACACACCGCGGTCCGAGGCCGGCGAGATTGCTCACTTGCCGGTCATCATCTCGAACACGGCCAACGAGTTCTCGTCGCTGGTACCGTACCCCGTTGACAACCTGACCGCTGGTCCGGACCAGGCAGAGGTCACTGCTCTGGATATTGACAGAGGGGTCTGTCAGACGTTCAACTCGACCGTGTATAGAAACCGCGTGGGCGCGCCGGTCTTCCGATTCCAGTACGCGGGTATTTTCCCGAACCTAAACTACTACGATTGGCTAGGCGCCTACCACGCCAGCGATATACCAATCTCATTTGGGACATATCATCTTTTGGATCACGTGGCGAATACTACCGAGCTCGAAATCGAGACCAGTGACTCCATGCAGGACTATTTTCTTTCCTTTGTGAAGGACCCGTACAACGGCCCGCAGGAGACGTTCGGATGGGAGCCGATGGCCGCGTTGAGCGATCCGGATGGCGGAGATCTCATCCGGTTCGGGGCCGACGGAAAGGCAGTACAGCATATCAAGGGAGTCGAGGTAGACGGGGTGTGCCAAGGAATCGGCGACTATAACCCATTCCCATGAGCAATGTCTGAACTATTATAACCGCGAGGAGAGACCAGTAATGAATTGAGCTCTCATGGGACGAAAATTCCCTCTAAAACCCGATTTCCATTATCCCCTGAAGAATAGAGATGACAGAGTCCAGTCTTCTGTCACTAGTCACGCCTGTCGCCCACCGAATGCCCGTTGCTCTGTTTATTCCCTGCTGTTGGGTACACTGAACTCTTTAGACGCATAGAACAACGGGTTCGAGGAACAGCGCTGCAATTTGCCCGCAATCGAACAGTGACAGCCTGCACATGTAGTGATCGGGGATCTGGACTCGCCGGGCTATATACCATTAAAAGAAAAAGGGCAAAGACCGACATTCCAATGTATTTGCTACGTATGTCTCCTGTGACGCAAAACACAGGCCTCCTGTTCAAGTCATCGAAATTTGCAAAGCTCAACGTAGGCGTCGAGGGCATGGTTGCCGTCGCTCCCAAACTTGAGGATCAGAACGAAATGGAAGAGGTCCAGAGTGCCAAGATGAACAGCGTCGCGAGGATTCACAATCTACATGCAGTGCACCTGCATTGTTGCTATCTCAGCGTGACAGAGGATGCTCTACGTACATCGGCCTGTGATTTCCTGTCGTTTGCTCTGGGACTGACAGCAATTGCACCCATGTACACATGCTCCGTTGCCAAGCTGTGAGCTGTGTTATCGACAAACAGTGTTCAGAATCGTTGGGGCGACTATGTCACGACTCATCGAACATGTGGAAAGACCTAGCCGAAGCTCTCTCAGAGGCTCATTGCGGTGAGACGTCAAGTAGGGTAGGGGCGGTCCGTGGCTTCCTGTTTTCTCCTCACGAATGGGCACCAATGGCATCTACACAGCCATTGTGCAGTGTCAACAAATAGTATCCGGGAAGGCGCGTGTGCTACCGGGCATCTAGAAGCACCTAGAGCGTGCCTTTTCTACTTGGTGCTCCGGGATGGCAAGCAAGGACGTCGGTACTCGACTTCCTATTTCCCGATTTACTCCAAATAATGGTAACGTTTGTACCATTGAATTGTAAAGGTCAGGAAACCACGCTGGATCAGGACATCTCATGTGACTTCCTTGCAGTCAGTAGCGCGGCGTGGTTGTTCGTCACATTCGGGTACTCAAATCGTCCCCAGCCCCAGACCACATCTTTTCCTCCTCTCCCTTCTCCAAACCACACACACTTCATTCAAGCTGCCTGACGGTTCCTCTACCATCAAGTGCAAACTTGTTCATGTTTTCTTCTCTCCAAACCTCATTCAACCTCAATCAAGCTGCGTCACAGACCCTCTGCTGCAACAATCCCCTTCCAGCTGCTGCCAGATCCTTCACCATGTCTGGCAATCCTTCCTCCAGCATTCCTGACAGTTCGTCTGTCACTATGCCTTCCGGCCCGTCCAGCAGCATTCCCGAACGTGACGAGAGTAAGTGTTCTTCTCATTCCACTTCTCCTTACACCTCCATTTTCTCCGGCTGACAGACCATTTAGTCCACTGGGAGGACGACATGGTCGTCGATGATCCTGATCCCATCCATGATCAGACCGCCTTCAGTGACTCGCAGCTGTCCGATCAGCGTGCTACTGTCTCGTCGTCATTGGGGCTCCTGGTCCTCTGCACTGAGCATGAAAGTGCTACAAGTGTAAGAAGGTGGGCCACATTGCCAGGGACTGTCCCAAGCGAAAGACCAATTTTGGTGGTGTCACCAAGACACAAGGTATGCTCACTTCTATGATGCCTTTGACCTCTGTTCTAACTTGTCATCAGCTTCTGCGAGGAACCAATTTCACGCTGGCGTCCATTACCACATCTCGCGCGATGATTCCTCGGCCCCGCCCACTTCCGTCTGGGGCCAGATGATTTCCCGCTACACCTGCCGCCAACGCTGTTTACACGCCTTGGCCTCCTGCTTCGGCCCATGGCAATGGTCCCTGGTCTCCGGCCTCTCCCTTCTGGAACGGATCCCACCCCGGCTACATACCTCGGTCTGACCCAGGTGCTGTCTCCTCTTTCCCTGGACATTACTGGTCGCTTGTGTTGTCCCATCGGCTAGCCCGTCTCCCGGGTCAGTCTGTGACTGCTCCCGGTGATGTCTCATCGGCTGACCCATTTCTCGGCTCTAGTCCTTTTGGTTCTAGTGATAGACGCTTCCAATTCGGAGACATGGAGATCATGTAGATATCTCAAGCTTAAGCTGTAATGTAGTTTGGGGACTGGTTGGCGGAAAGGAGTCGGCTCCAGGAATGGGGACTAAAGGATGGGGTTCCTCAGGAAAGTCCCGGGAAGCTAGCTTAACCTCTCTGTCTTTTTTTTATCAATCAAACCAACATTCAGTCTACAAAAACGCCCCAGGTGGCAGGTTCAAGAGCGGGGCCGCATTCAGAGCATCTTCGTCGTGTTCCAGATATTTGTCACTGCCGCCATGATCGCTCTTCTGAGGCACAGCGCGAGCGACACAGCAGCGACTGACCATCACAGTCGCCCACCTCTACCGCTTTCATATAGGCAGCTTGACTTCCTCTTACCTCGATCCTCGCCATTCCTTGATCTTCATCGCCCATATTCTTTCGCGTTGGGCCTCGAATATTATCTTCTCATTCAATAGCTTTGCGCTGCATCAGCAGTGATTCGTCGTTGCGATCCTCTTCCTCTCACAATCTTCTTCATTTTCACGTCTTCCGCATCTCCGATCCCCTTTCCTCCTTGAGTTGTCTTCTTCTTTGGCCTCGGATTGTTCTTTACGTTCTCGTCGATTCCCCGGAAGTATCCCCTCATCTTGAGTCCCTTGTGATCTGCTTGAGTTCCCCGCGACCGGAGTCTTTGCATATTGATTGTCATTCTCAAAAAGAATTATCAGATGACAGAACCATCTGAAGCTTTCCAAGATTGTGGGGCAATTTGTATGCAAAAGTGCGGGTTGGCATGACATCCGGCCATGGTCAGACTCTCATCAACAACACGTCTCTATCTATATCATAACTTCTATGCTCTTCTCTACTAAATAATCATACATAATAGGTCCCTAATTTGACAGCGAAAGTGGCAGCCAGGGGCTGTAAAGCCCCAGATTCTGCACACAAATTCAATAATACGGGTGTAAGATAGACCTCCATCGTGGGTTTATCCCACAGAAAGTATGACTTCTGGTAGTCCATATGTAACCAGTCGAGACCACGATTGACGAATTCGAGATCAAAGCTAAAGAGAATGCGGGCAAGAATCTGCCGCGTCTCGGCGATGGCCAGGTTCTTGCCTACGCAATTGCGCGGCCCGACCGAGAACGGTTGCGTCGCTTCACGGCGGTCCTGATCGAATACTGCGGGCCTGTACGACAAGAAGCGTTCCGGATGGCAAGCGAGCGGATCATGGAAATTCATCGCTGACCGATTCGCCGCCCATTGATACACGGCGACTGTGGTCTGGGAACAGGTCAGTATGAGGACAGATACTACTACATTGGAGAAGTGCAGTGACGTACGCCTTCGGGTAAGAATTGACCCGCGACTTGATCTCCGCCGCGATGTATCGTTCGTGGCAAACCCGTGGCCACTGGTGGATATAGCCGCATGGCCTCGTCGAGACATGCAAGCATATAATCGAGCTTGCTCACAGACATCAACATGATTTCATCCTCCAAAGTATATGTCGAACGCACTTCGTGTGTCACCCTCTTCAGTGCCTCGGGACTTTTGCACAGCAGATAAGTCAAGCCTGTCAAGAGAGTCGCTGGGGTCTCTGAGCCAGCTGCCAAGATAGTGCTAGCATTAGAAACGACTTTCGGTGTTGGGAGTTGCTATTTTCGCGGTATCATTAGCGAATACCCAGACAGTGTGAGGCAGGGTGCTTACGCCAGATTCGTGAAGCTTGAGCAGGGGCTCAATCAGGTCTGGGCGTTCCGTGGTGATGAGCCTCCTGCGGTCAATCTTGACCTCTGTCGTCTTGGCGTGGGACTCGATATCGCGAGCGATGAACCGGAACAAAGAGACCCATGAGCCACGCAAACCCGAGACTGATCATGGACTGGACAAAGGCAATCTGCTGCGTGCTCGAGTTGAGCGTCTCGACCCACGGATCGTAGCTGGCGTTCTCCAGCATGCCAAACGATTCTCCGAAGCACAGATCCCCAATGACGTCGAACGTTGTCCAGTTGTACCAGGTTCGCAGATCCAGCGGCCGTCTCTCGAGCGCACCGGTTGTCGGGTCGACGCGTGTGCACCGCTTCTTGGTTCTCCTCACCAGAAGATCGACGTAGCCGCGCACGAGACCCTCTTGGGCCCGCATGGAGCGATCGCTAAAGCCGAGGGCAAGGTGGCGCCGTATCAACGTGTGATTGTCTTTTGTCTCGCTCAGGATATCGTCCGGTGTGCTGCCCTTCTTCAAGTAGAAGTGCTGGGCCTTGGAATGCTCGACTTGACCGCGCTTGTAAGCGTAGATATCGGTCCAGGCTTGCGGATCAATGAAGGCTATCTCGTTCGGAGCTAGCCGCACCACAGGTCCGTGTTTCTCGTGGAGGGCGAGGACTTGATGGGGGAGACAACCTCGGATGTAGTTGATGGACCATGGCAGTCGTGACATGCGCCATAATAAAGGCCCTGGAAATCGAGCGAGGGGGTGCAGGAAGAGGTTATAGATGCTGCTCAAGACAAAGTATAGCACACACTATACAGTGATCAGTGAAGCCGTTCTGTCGGAATGCTTGTTGCCCATCGCGAATTCTGATGAAGTACTTACAACAGCGGCTACGACGGCTGCCGCAAACACCAAGTCGTTGAAAGCCATTGATGAAGCAGTCTACCAAAATAAGTTCAATTTGATTATCTTCCCTTGCAATTCACTTTGAACATGAGAAATGATTTTGAGAATTTTCGCTGTTCAAGCAATATAGATGCAATATATATTGTTTGAAAAATGTAAGCAGAGTCAGGAGGCGTACCACGGTACCCGGCGTACAAACGGAGCGGGATCCTTTCGGGACCGCCAAGAGCCCGCCCGAAGTCCGCCGCTAGTCAGCTGGAGTTCGCTAGAGTCCCGTATGCGACCATGCGGCCTTCAGTCCTTGTTGATCAAACATACTGCATCACTCAAATACCAGCGCCATTACAATACTGCAATTTTCCAAGCCATAACCAGTATTCATGGTGGCGACAACGACGGCAGGGATGGACAGCTCCCAGCATTTTCAAGATTGAAGCGGCATGTTTTAGAATGCGGCTGCGAGAGCTTTGTCGAGGCTTATCAAGGAGTTTACATTGGTTCTCCAGATACTCCCGGAATATGGTGAATTACCTCCAAATGATTGCGATTCCGTCTTGGTATACTTGCATAGAGGGTAATTTAATCAAGCATGTCTGAAGTCCGACTCGAAGAGAATGTCGCGCAAGTCGAAAACCCATGCCATTCTGCCCACAAAAAAGCCCAGAACGCAAGAGAACACAACCAAGGCCGGGAACACACATAATACAGTCGAACAGTCGAGGGATGATTATGTCATTCCAAAAGAGTGGCGAGCCAAAAGGTGCGAGCGACGTTGGTCTCCATCATTGCTGAGCTGGAAACAGTAGCATCAAGCGCGATTCATGTTCCCACTGTCTGCAGTCATTTCATCGCCATGTTACCGCTTGATCTTCCTCTAGTTTCCATAGCGAAGACATCCGTGTCGCCGCAGCTGCGGAATTCGCGAATGGTATATGGATTCAGTGGACTAGCTGGTCTAATACCGTCCAACTCTCTGCCATATTTCTGCAACAGCTTCCTGCACGCGTCGCAGTTCGTGGCAGATTAGTTCCAGCAATATTCTTCCGATCTTCCCATGTTTTGATGATCGGCATACAGGCAGCGTCAAGGGCCCAGTTCGAGTTGTAGCATTTTCCGATGGCGCAGACACGATCGCATAATGTCACAAGAGGCTGTTCGACGTGGTGACCTGACTCCTTCCATGTTTCGCACCACACAGCTTGTTCCGCTCGCTCCTAGCGTCATCTTTACTGCACTGCAAGACACTGCTTCGGCTACAGGGGTCGCGTTCTGATCCATCGAAGTCATGCGCGCGCGAAGTTTGAATGGGTGCTCACATAGATGAAGCGGGAGGTGACTCTGGTCTACAATACTCTTGCCAGAGGGGACCCAAATTGCCACAGGTTGGGCCACATGATTCACATCTTGCTCACCCAGAACAGGATGGGGGTGAGCCTTGAGTCTTGACTGGAACCCCTTCCGTTGAAGAGGGAGAAGGCGAATCTCATCTCCATACGCAGATGATCTAGCATCTCTGGTACTACTTTGGTGTCCCCGTGCAGCTTCAGTAACTTGTGAACATCCTGCCGCCATACCGCACTCACCCGAAACAGTCGACACCTGGTCCTTTGCTGCTATAAGCCAGGCCTGAGTCCTCTGCGTCTCATGCCCGGTATGTCACCTTTCCGGCAGGCTCAGTCGTCTCCTTTTGCAGCTACCCAGCCACGCACAGTCTACAGCCTCCTTGTCCTCACTTTCAGCCATATCAGATGACCATGTCATACATTCAGCTTCAGCCGCTCAATGGAATCAGGTGCAGATACAAGCAGTCACTGAGGAGAACAAGCAATTCCTTGCTGAAAACATGAGAAAAGGACATGAAACAAGTTGTCACGGGACTCGAAACAGTGAATGTGAATCTCAATGCACGCACACAGGTCAGGGAGAGCTACATCTTTGCCGCA
The DNA here is from genome assembly GCA_018115615.1 of Pestalotiopsis sp. DP-2020a. Lineage (NCBI taxonomy): Eukaryota > Fungi > Ascomycota > Sordariomycetes > Amphisphaeriales > Sporocadaceae > Pestalotiopsis > Pestalotiopsis sp. DP-2020a. Next base: position 33,777 of record JACVEI010000045.1, on the reverse strand, counting down.
GAGTGGAAAATCAGAGAGAATGGATCAATGCCGTTGACAATTGCTATCTTATTTCTCGCGTCACCCGATAGTTGAGACGGGTCAGATGATCTTGTACGACGCTCACAGACCCAGTATCTGAAGTTGGCCACAGTTGTAGCAGCGCTTGTAGCTGCCGCTGACAGAGACAGAAAGATCCCCAAAATCACATTCTTCATACAAGAGAACAAGATAGCGAGAACTACCTCTGGCGATGGGTGACCGTGGTGGTAGCGGACCAAGACCATCCCCATTGGCAGCCCCATCGCTGCCGCCGTCGCCATCACCGTCGCCATCGCCTGTCGCCATCACCGTCGTCATCACCGCCACGACCGCGACCACCGCGACCACCGCGACCACCGCGACCTCCGCGACCTCCGCGACCTCCGCGACCGCAACGGCCCGACACGTTGTCGCCAAACCAATTTGTGACCGTAAAGGTCCCGGCGCCCCCTAGACTTTATTAGTAAGTATACTCATGCTTATGATTCGCTCGACTTACCGGCGGGCTTGTACTTGCCCTTGTTCTTGGCCCTTTGGGCCTTTTTGGCGGCCTTTTTACGGGCCTTTGTGTCGTCCGTCTCTGGCAGAGGACACTGCGAGGAGATGTGGTCAAGCTGGCCACAGTTGTAACAGCGCTTCTGGCTGTTGTCGCGGCCACCGCCACCGCCACTGCCACTGCCACTGCCGCCACCGGCGCCACCCGCACCCGCACCGGCACCCGCAGCCACGGCGAGTCAACTTCCATAGTTGACACAGTGATATATCAGTAGATTCTCGTGCTTGTGTATGTCAAAATGCTCACTAGTGAGAGAATCCTTCTCAGGGATGCTAGAGGAACCGTCAGGCATGGTGATCGATGTGCCCGATCTTCTTGCACTTGTAGCACTTTCGTGCTCCGTGGAGAGGATCAGGCGCACTAGCGACGGATACATAGAATACAGCGGCAGACTGGGGTGCGTGATGACCTGGAGCAGAGGGTGCGACAGCAGGCTGGGTCTGGTCGGGACCAGGAGCAGAGGCAACACCAGGCTGGGCTTGGTGATGGCCCCGTAGACTTTCGTGGACCATCTCCTCGTTGGTTGAGGAGTGGGCTTTGGCAACTGAAAATATGCCGAGACTGCCATGTAGACACTGCGTAGTGGCATGTCATGATGTGATGAAGTGGGAAAGATGAATGAGATGTAAGTTGAATGAAGGGTGAAGATTGGATGACCATCACGTGTTGGACATGATTCGGAAGACATGCAACAAAGGCCAGCCTTGAAGAAACACAGGTCGCTCCCCAAGCGCGAGAAAAAGCATGCAGCTTCTCCAACACCACTATCGTCACTTCCTCCTGTATTACAGAGAACCCCGAAATCATCCCATCTTGAAAACTCAGATAATCACACAAGACATGGTGCCTGCCATGTATACGATTTTCAATCCCAGAGTCATCCGATCGCGCAGGCCTAGACCCTCGATTTCATTCGTTCTGGCCGTATGGGATCCCTTTCCCCCGTGCTGTGCCTTTTGCTTCCAGAACCATCTGAGACAGCAAACAGATAGAGAAGGAGCAGACACATGCATCCACTTCACCTTGACACACGATGCATCCACGCTAGTTCGTCAGCCATCAAGTGGAAGTCTGGAAGGAACTGCACGGTGAGTTACATGAGGCAATTTGACGTCAAAAATCGACATCATCCGCTTGCCAGAACACGGAAAAAAAAAAAAAAAAAGGCGACTGGGAAGTGCGATGGTATCCCTCACCGCCTTCTTTCGGATCAGACTTTTGTGCACCTGGGGCTGCGGGGAATTTGCGCATCAGCGCTAGGAGTTCCTTCCTTCAAGGACAAGAGACTTCCCCTGGATTGATTTGAAATCGCGAATACACATAGACCAAACGTCATTCGATGCGCCAAACGCCGAAAGATCTGGACGCTGCAGGCTAGGCCATCGGGCAAATGATTGCGTCGGTGGCAGTCTCTGGAATTTCCTAGTAGATCTAGACCGTATTCAATTTGCAAGGTACGTGTGGAAATGGAGAACATTCCAGATCTCTGAATGTTCGAGGCCACAAGCTGAAATTTCCGGCCTCTTCATGTTTGTGGTTGTCGGATGCTGGGCCGGAAGGGATTGGATGCATTGGGACATAGATCTTCCGAGACTGTGTGGCTCGGAACAAGAAGCGTTGTCAGTATGACTGAATGTGACCGGACCAAGTTCATGAGACTGCAGGCTGTCAGTGTGCGTAAGAGCACAGTGATTCGTTCTTCCGGGCGTTCTTTTCTATTCGTCGAGTTTGTATATCTCTAGGTGGTACTGCTGCGTCGACTACCTACAGTCTCTACAGGCATAGCTCCTTGATGCATCTCGAAGCAGATCATTCATGATAGGAGGACCAATTCGAGACAGTTCTGAAAGATATGGAATCGTCGGTACATGAGCAACGACAAGAGGGAGATCCAGCACATGTGCACTGTAGTCTGCAGAGAGCGGCGGGTCCAGACTGTATGGATTACCATTGGACAACTGAATACCGTGCAGTGCATTGGCCCCAGGAAACCATCCCTACTGAAATCGTTTTATAAGTATGAATGTCTTTCGGCCGCGCAACTGGAAATTTGAATATGATGGCACTCAAGTGCTTGTGATGTTCTAATACTGTACTCATGCAAGTTCATTTCAACGCATTCGCAGCGAACTCCTCGACTTTCCGTGCCTCCTTCTCCCTTCGCTCGCTGTACCTGTCGGAGAACAAATTGAAGTGCTCGCGCATGATGATGGTGTACTTGACAAACTCTTCCATGCAATCCACCAGGCGATTCCGATTGTCGCTGGGCAGCAGTCGAGCCCTGCCGCTTCCGTCGCCCCCTTCGTCCTCAAACTGCTTGTACGCCACGGGGATGCTCGACTGGTTCGGGATGGTGAACATGCGCATCCAGCGCCCGAGCACGCGGAGGCTGTTGACCGTGTTGAAGGACTGGCTCCCGCCGTTGATCTGCACGACGGCCAGCGTCCGGCCCTGGGTCGGCCGCACCGACCCCGTGGACAGCGGGATCCAGTCGATCTGGTTCTTGAAGACGGCCGTCAAATTGCCGTGCTGCTCGGGCGAGCACCAGATGTGGCCATCGCTCCACCGCGAGAGCTCGCGGAGCTCGTGCACCACCGCATGATCTGCATCGACGGAGTCCCGGATCGGCAGGTCCGACGGGTCAAAGATGCGCACGTCACAGCCAAGGCGGTGTAAAATACGTGCTGCCTCGTACGCCGCAAGCTTGGAATACGATCTAGAGTGCCCTTCAGTCAGTGGATTATTCAAAAGCACATATGTATGGATGTACCTTTTCCTCAGGCTTCCATACAATACAAGGACCTTGATCCTCGATCCAGTCTTTTCAAGGTCTGCTTGCGCTATTCTAGTAACTCGGTCGAGTTCCAGGCTGTCAATCCAGTCTTTTGGGCCGTCTGGATAATGTCGAAGGAATGGCCTGTATTTTGCTCGTATTGCAGGATCATCTTGATCTTCAGAGATAGATAACGTTGTGGTACTCCCGGGGGTAGCAGTGTCACCGATCCGACCTTCGGGGCTGGGTGGTGGCTGGACAGACGATATCGTCATGATTGCTTCGAGGTTCGAATTCCAAAGAAGATGACTGATCGTTAGCACTCTACAAAGGCCTCATGTATGATAATATTGTATCATTAGAATGTAAGGAGGAAAAAAAAAGAGAAAAAGAAAAAACAAGGGCGTTTGAAAGCACCTTGCAAGCGTTCTTAAACATTTCGGCCAAAGACCAAACCTAGTTGCGATTGGCATCCCCTCATACAGGACTCAGGCCAAGCTAGTCAGGCCAATCACATTAGGGGCATGACAGATGCACGTTTAATCGGGGCTTATAGCCCATGGCTCAGTCGATCAAATGAGTCTTCTCACAACTTGTTCTTTGGTGACTTGTTGTTTTTATTCCATCACCCTGTATCTCTTCCCTCATGCCGCCCAAAGAAATGACGCGAGACGCCGTACTGGCTTTGATGCTGGATCCGGCTAATGTCGCCGGCAAACAATATGTCATTGTCGATCTCCGCAGAAACGATTTCGTGGTGCGTCGGCCGTTTGAATCCGACTTCAAGACGAATTCAAGGAGAGTTTCCTAATTGATTGACGAAACTTACTAGGGAGGTCACATTCGAGGTGCTATCAACCTGCCGGCACAGACTCTTCCATCGTCACTACCGACAATATATAACATTTGCAAGGCCGCCGGAGTGCAGAAAGTCATTTGGTATTGCAGTGAGTGACGCATCCCTGGTGAGGCAAGCACACAATCCCACACGCTGACTCAATTCAGTGTCATCTCGAGGGAGAGGCACAAGAGGAGCTGATCTTTTCAGCGATCATCTCCAAGCCCAAGATGATTCAGTCATTGAAAGTATCATTTTGGTTGAAGGCATCAGAGGCTGGGCAAATGCCGGTGACAAGTTCACAGACTGGATGGACGAGTACGACGCTTCATACTGGGCTTTGGAAGAAAAATGAGCTTTTTCATCACTGATACATTGAGTACGTTCCCGTGGCGCGGTAAACGGACTGCTGCTGCTTGCCAAACAATTCCACATTTTACTGCCCCTAAGCATTCTTGGCCGCAATCTGCTTCTCATATTCCGTAAATGTCTCAATGCCCTTGGGAACCCCATTCCACTGCAAGCCCTGCTCGTCCATGAGCCGAGCTCGGATCTCCATGGAGCGCTCCCAAGAGGGAAGTGCAACCATGCGTTCATGCCAGGCGCGGACGTGAGGCGTGCCCTCCCAGACCTCGTCCCAAGTCTGGCTCAGAAGCTCACTCAGGCGAAAATTGTACGGAACAAAGGCCATGTCGGCGAACGTCATCTTGTCTCCGACAAGCCACTGCGACTTGGCCGGCCTGCTCGCCAGGACGCCCTCTAGCACGCTGAGCACGCGCCTGATCTCCCCGGCGTAGCGGTCAATGGCTGAGGGGATCTTCTCCGGGTGGAGGTGCGCGAACCAGCCCATCTGCCCAAAATACGGGCCCTGGCCGCTCATCTGGAAGTGCAGCCACTGGTTGCAGAGGTGTCGCTCCTTCAGAGATTTGTACGCGAGGCGGTTATCGGGGTCGTATTGTTCAATCACATATTGGTAGATGGCTCCAGACTCCCAGAGTGTCAGGTCCGTGTTCTGGTCCTCGATAGCCGGGACGCGACCGTTGGGATTCACGTCGGTGAATGGCTTCTCCTTGACCTGCGAGAAACTAAACGACTTGATCTCGTAGTTGAGACCGAGCTCCTCGAAGAGGAAGACTGCCTGTATCGGAGAACATGAGTAAAAGCGCTATCAATGTGTAGGGACATGAAGAATGCTTCTTTACCTTCCATGGGTTCGGGCCGGGTGCTGCAAAGACAGATTAGCTAGGAGTAATAGGCGAGATGATGTGAGGGAGAAGCTTACGAGTCAGCCATACTGTGATCGGTTGAGACGGCGTGAGCGACATGCTAAAAGGTGCCGTCTGGCTGCTATGATGAAAGTTGTAGCAAAGAATTGATTCCCAGGTGAACTGCAGCGGGGTCGAAACCGGTCCCAAGGTTTCCGGAAGAGTGGTGTATCTTGTATGCCCTCCCCATGTTTTGATATCATGCCACCTTGCTGACATCGGAACCCCAACGCCAATCGTGCAGACCCAGTCACATGGGTGCCTGTTCTCCAGTGACCATTGTCTTCCAATTGAACGGGTCGTAAGGACCCGGTCGTCCTTCATGGGTTCGCTTTTCCCGATCGACGCAAAATGGCCAAGATGTTCCTGCTCTCTTCACGCAATGTAGGCCAAACCATTTCAATTGTCCGTCACAGGTGGTAGAGCAGCATTGCCGGATCCCAACAATATTGATCAAGCCGATGTCTGCGCGCCTGGTCTATTCTATTTTGCCACCAGTTCTTGGGATCCGATTTTACCATTAGCAACGTATACAAAAAGGACTGATGTTGTATATGCGGTTTCCATTTCTCATATTCCTTTATTTGAATCATTCTTTTACTGTTACTTGAGTCTCAATGCATGATGGAGTCTATTCATAGGCAGCACTACGGTTTCCGACCAATCGCAGTAAACCTAAGAGAAGTACCATACGCCCCATTCCTCGTCTCCTCGACGGCAAGCGGAAGAAGACGCTGCAGCTCGGACGCCATCCTCTCGTTCTTGGTCTTGCGCGCAATCAGCTCGTGGATCATGAGCCCGCATTCATGAAACTGAAAGGCGAGATGCGGTGGCGCGTCCTTGACGTCCTTCTCCACATCCACGAATCCAGCTTCGGAAAAGAGCTCAGGCAGGTTTTCAGCCCAGGTAGGCTTGAAGCGCGGGTCTTGAACAAGCAACAGCTTGAACAGTTCTTCGAGGTGGGTTGTCTTGCCTCCTGGTCTGGATAGGTCAAAGCGCAAGCTTTCCATGTCTGCCTCTTCCCATTGAATATAGCCACCGGGCTCTGGCGCGAGTACCTCATCAGCTTGGGGATCGTTGCAGCGATTGAATGCGGGTCGCCCTGAAGAACTTACTGAGCATCTGGAAAATCTTGGCGATGACATTAGGTATTTCGTCATTCATAAGAACGAATGACAGAAATCGCAAGTGAATGACATCGAAAACTCCAAAAACTCCATCGGGTATGCTGTCTTTAACGTCCCAGGTGTGGAATTTCACGTTGGCTGGGAGTGTCTCGAGGGGCGGAGCGGCATCGAAGGAGATATCGAAGCCGTCCAACTGCGCATTCTCGGAGAGGCTGTCTCGGACATCAAGCAGCCAGGTACTAGTTGTGAAAAGGAATCATGTCAGCTAATTGATCGTAGTAGGAAGAAATAAATTTGCTGAAGGCGTACGCAGTCCCAGTCCCTACATCCGCTATTCTGAGAATTTCCTTGATCGGGATGGAAGGGTGGATCAAGTAGCCGAATGTCTTGGTCCAGAAGTAATGCATCAGATTGATGCTGAAATTCCCGTATACAAAGCATTAGTGGAGTCCCCGGCTCTGGTGCCATGCTGTGTGAACCCACCGATTGTTGTCTAGAAAGTCTCTCGTGAAGACATAATCGTCTTTGACATTACTCTTCTGATACGTGACTACTGTTGTTGCCATCTTGGTTGGATTTCGAAATCGTAAAGGAAAGCAGTAGTCACAGAGTGCGGGCAAGAAAAGATGCAAATGCAAGTCTGAGCTCTCGTCACCAACTCAGAGTAGCATGTCAACATGGTTCTACAAAGCATGGACCCATATTTCAAGTAGTGAGAGGGAAATGGGAACCACGGCATCTTGTCACACGGGACGTACATTGTTGGAAGTCCACCAACGTCCAGCCTGCATCTGCCAATATGCGACCGAGATATTCCCGCCCATACGTCTGAAAACATGGGTGCAGGGATAATTCCGAGCAGACTTGCGCCGATCTCCCAACCAACAGATCTGTTGCATGGTAGTCACGCTTTCAACCAGATCGAAAGGAAAGCTTCCAGAGGTATTTTACCTAGTCAAGTTGGCACTGGGCGGATCATTTACGTCGTAGCACTGCCAACATTTATGATCGTATATGCCGATAGCAAGCGGCAGGGATTTGCTGTAGTGTATGCCAGATCCATGATCAAGCCTTGCTCCTTCTTAATCCCACTCGAGCGAGTTGCCAAAGTACCTTAGTTTATCTCACTTTAGATAAAATTTCGCACCTTGTGTTATCAGCGTAATAAGATACCATCTCATCGAAACTAAAGATCTTACAGTCTAGCTCTATGTTTATATACAGTCATCTATGGAACACACATTTGCTTAATACTTGTGCAATTTTACTAGGACCGACGAATCCTCCAACTTTGGTCCATTCTTTGGAGCAATGAATTCAAAATCTCCAGAAATATGGTTTATATCATTGGATATGATGCCGAAGAACTTGATGCATGACGCCGCCGGTAGAAAACAACGAAACTTGACTTCTATACCTCGCCCGAGGTGGGGACGTCGCAAATGGATCCGAGTCACATGTCCGAGTGAGACTCAAAATCACAATTCATACAAATGCGTATATATTCACCAGGGGCGGTCATTTCTCGAAGTGTTCAGGTTAGCTTCATCGTTGCAGAATGGGTGGATATAATGTAACATCCGGCAGGGCCAACGAGATATTCTGCAAGTAGTCACAAACGCGCTGCGCGTAAAGAGCGAATGAGGTTTCTTAGGGCCAGGCTTCGTGGATTCGCAGACACTTACTGTAACGAGATGACTGGTGGCTTCCCCTCATGAGTTCACATATATGTGTCTAGCTTTGGCAGTGATAGATCTGGGGATACAGCATGCATCCGATCCATGAGATGCATCTCCCGCTGCAGGATTCTATCTTTAGTTGACAAGATAGTCGAATAGATGATCACATCAACTGCCGCATGAACAATGTGATTGCTTCATGCAGCGCAGCACTCGGAGACTGCATTTATCACAGACTTTGGGGGGATGATCGACCAATTCCTAGTTCCGGTGACTAGCATTGGCTATACTGGGGCCTCTTCTTTCCCGAACATGCTATACCAGACGATTGGCGAGGTCACTCCTCATATTGGTATATGAGAGTCGCCATTCCAGAATGATCTGATTAGAATATTCGTATTTTCCTGAAGCAGCACGATATTACACTTCCTGCCAAGATGACAGCCCTCAATGTGCGTGCAAACCAGGCATCCAGTAAACCTACAGCTATCACGACGCCGTTAATCGTTGTTTCTGCTGTCTTTCCCGCCCTTTCAGCAGTCGCCATTTTGCTTAGGCATTGGGCGCAGAGACATAACTCGCCGTGGTTCTTTGCTGAAGATGGCTGGCTCTGGGTATCCTGGGTACGTTCGCCGCTCTCGGTCTGGAAGACTGGCTTGAACATATCCATACTGACTCTTCGATTGGTTTACACAGCTCTCATGTATAGCTCTGAGCGCTGTCGTCTGGGTTTTTGCGCGGTCTGGCATCAATCATTACAGTGTCTCTAATCTAGAGGGAACGCAGGATTCTCTGCGCATGGTCTGGCTTTGCGGCTGTGTGGTGCAAGTCCCTCTGACAGCAGTCAAGATCGCGATTTTGCTATTTTACAAACGCGTCTTCTCCATCAAGACCAGGACGTTCGCCATTTGCGTCTGGGCTACCATTGCGGTTGTCTCGGTCTGGGGTGTCCTGTTCTTTCTCGTAAGTCTGTTCACCATGTGCAACATCGCGACGTCAAAGATCTAACAGGATGTACCGTGGCCATAGCTCATTCTTGTGGAGATTGACCCCATCACATTAGTCGACATGCTAAAAGTGAAGCTGCGGTTTGATACGACAAGTATGAGCATGGCTCAAGTCGGAACCAGTATCGCATTCGATTTGGTCGTGCTGTGTTTCCCACTGCCCATTATATCAAGGTTGCACATTGGGAGAAGTCGTAAGTGGGCTTTGGCTGTTGTGTTCTGGCTTGGAATCTTGTATGTCACGTCTTATTGCCTGGATTCACTTCGGTCCTTTTGCTAAGGTCCCTGCAGCTGCGTCATCGCCGCCGTGGTGCGTCTGGCTCTTTTCACAAAATATCTAGCCCAGGTTGACGCAGACTTTACACTCGTGTGTAAGTACATCGCGTAACCAGGAGTAATCGGCTATAAAAGACCTCGCTGACCATCAGTCGACAGACTTGCACGAACACATTATCATTTTCGAGGCGATCGAGCCGAACGCTTCTATTATTGCCGCTTGTCTACCATTGTACCAGCCACTCGTCAAGGATTTGGACCTCCCAGGAGCTATCGCACGTGCGCTGCGGTCCTGTATCAGTCTCGGACGTCTTGGCCGCGGCAGCAGAACGCCTGACTCAGCGAGCCTACAGCTCAACGGCACCGACATGGCGCAGGAAAATGCGTACACGCGCGCTGTCAAACAAATGATAGAAAATGTACGCGCGGCGTCGAAAATGAGGGCACCGCAGTTTCATGAGGTATCGGCAGTTTGATTGCCGATATCGAGAAGATGCATTGATAATCGAGTGGTCATGGTCAGGACTGTAAGGCATCCACATAATTTGCAGCTTTACACGGCGGATGTCGAGAAGCAGGAGATCTACGTAGCAGAGCTCGTCCTAGGAAGAACGCAACCTAACGCGGGTAGGCAAGTTGTCCTTGAGGCAGCCGAGGCCCTCACCGACGCTGTAAATATGGTCGCCATTGACTGAGTTGGTAGGCGTGTGCGGAATTCTGTTTGTCCAGTTAGAAGAAGTTAAGAAGGATGGAAATCAGTGTTTATGAGATAGGAATGACTCACTCTTTTGTATCCTGAGGAGCCGTGCCGAATTGAAAATCAAAGTCTCGCAGAGTCATAACCAGAACGAGCTTCATCTCCGTCATCGCCAGCTCTTCGCCTATGCACCTCGTAGTTCCAAGCTCGAAAGGTCGCCATGCATTCTTGCGCGGATAGAGTGGATCGTCGGCAGTGACAAGGAACCGTTCCGGGATGAACTCGGTCGCTCGAGGCCAGTAGTCGGGATTCGAGTGAGCCGCGTCTGGCACAGTTTGGATGATGGTGTCGTCTGTCTCATAAACCACGCCGTCGACCGAGAAGTTGAAGCTTGGGCTGCCGGCACGATTGGTTTGAGCTATGGCGTGTAGTCGCAAAGTCTCTTTTATGACGGCAGTTGTGTATCGCAATTCGTTGAGTTTATGTGCTTGCTTCGAGAGAAGCTCCCCAGACTTTGAAGGATCGGAGCCCAAGACGTCATTGTGCTCAGATCGTATCTTATCAACAATATCTGGGTGTTTGAAGATTTCATATAGCACCCAGCATCTACCATACTGTCAGATTCAGCGATGTAGAAAAAGCAAAGGGAATAGAAAGAGGGAAAAGAGACATACATTGCTTGCGATGTGGTATGATATCCAGCAAATATGACGGACTTGACCTGAGCCAAGACGTCGTCAAAATACGGTGACTGCTTGTCTGGTTCTGCTGGCATGTGGCGAAGAGCATGGTTAATCGCGGTGACTGGAACTGTCGCCATGATTCAATGCCCCAAGTCGCTTCTGGAGATGCGGCAACAAGATATCGTCGATCGTTTGTCCATTCCGAGAAACTCCATATCTGTACGATGGCAAAAAGCGCTCAGCTTTGGCGAAGAGATTAGGCTTTCGGATGTAACCGATTAGCCGCCATAATGAATCGAACAAAGGTCCTGGGCCCTGCGTTTGCTCGTTGGTTCGAAAATCCCTGGAGAGGCTTTAGTGTCTCTTCTCCTGCATGTTCCCAGTCAGTACTTACAGTGCAGATCGGAAGATGATATCGAATGCCAGTGTAATTGTGTTGTCGTAAAGAGCAAACGTTTTTCCCCAATTACCATTAGCACCCGCTTGATTTCTCAGCTTGCTAACCAATATCATGACCTCCTCGAGCAACGCGTCCATCTGTGATGTTATAATTCTAGGTGAAAACCCGGGGTTCAGCCTTGAGCGCCACATCCGATGAGTGCTCGTGTCAACGGAGGTCAAATCCTTGCCACCTGTTAGGGGCATAAGCGCCCATCGAAACAATGGATGTCTTGGCTGTGGTGTTTCTTGTGTGAGCTGGGCGCATGCTTGAGGATCGAAAACGAGAATGAGTGATTGAGACAAGAACGGCCAGAGGTCCAAAAACGCAATAGGCGGTGGTTTGGATGCCTTTGGAAAGTAGGTCCGCCAATTCAGGCTCAGATTCTGGGTTACGTAGGTGTCATGAGCATCGGCGGGCAAGCCATTCTTCAAGAGGCCCATAAATGCGATGTTCCCAAGAAGGAATGAATAAGGCTCAGGCACCGGCTACTAAGCGTCAGTGAATGCAATCTCTTTGTTTGGCAAGACTTGGATCAGTTCGGAAAACATGAACCTATAACCGACCATTCCTTGAGATCTGAGCTTATGGAATCGCAGTCGAACTGATACACCGCGGTAAATGAAGTGTGCTAGGTAGAATAACACGAGTCTGATTAGCCATCTGGCCATGATCGCTGTGCGATCCGTTTCCGAAAACATGGTACTTGGATGGGCCTTGATGCGATAGGTTTACGCAGAGGCGCTCCACAGCAATGACCATAGCCATGACCAAGGGGGCCAACCGACCCCTTACTTCGTAAGCACGTCAGCAATCGGCCTATCAGCATCTACACGGCCCGAGAATCCCTGCAATATCTAATAAGGACCAGTGGACATCGGAACATACCTTACCTCGTACACGGAGCAGCTCCATGTGGCACAGGGATGTATGTATACTGCTGCGTGGTCGTCCTCAATTCCTACGATGCGTCAAATGAGAGCGGTGACAATTATATACCTACCTAGTTGAGCATCCTACCCCGCTGTACTACTCTGCCGGACCCCGGATAGAAATCGTGCCACAATTGAGAGCATTGTTGGTACGCGGCCCCCCAGCGCGATGTTTAGGCGCTGCGGCGCAGTAGCCATTTGGCGAGCAGCATGGAACGTCGCTGGAGCCAACCCAGAGGATAGACCGGGGCCGAACTTCTGAGGTGGTTTTAAGAACAATCACATCAGTACTCGGGAGGTCCTTGGGTCAGCTGCCTTAAAGCTATTCGCAAATACACTACCCCGACGCTATTCCCCAGCAGCTTCACGCCACTGTAGCACTATGTTGTCCCGGCTTCTGATAGGTATTAAGTTCTAGTTCCAATTGTAATCAAATCGCGCTGTAGAACATTTTTTTTCCTTATATGGTATCGCCCTCTTTTGAATCCGACATCTCGCTCGCCTCAGCCGCTGGAACCCGTTTGCTCTTTGTCGAGATCCACTTGCAAGAAAGAAGAAGAAAGCACGAGATGACGGGGGCGACGGCCGGGATATACTATGAAGAAAGGATCGCATGAGTATGGTCGATTCAAGAATTGGTGCGCAGTGCTTGGCTGAGGACTCACAAAGATTTGTGTGATGGACAGACTGTATCTGTCGACTGCTTCGCGCAGGATTGACTGATCCACGAGCGAAGACAGGTCAGTCACCCCAGAGTCAATGATCTTGGTGACGGTACCTCCAGGCAAGATGTCCCCGAGGTTATGCTTCAGCTGCCTCTGAAATACTGCCTGCCCAATTGCCATGAAGATGGCGCAGCTTGTGGAGATTACAGATAAGAGTGTGGACGAGCCGAGGGGTACGAGATCTTGAGGGAGCGAAGACTGCATCGCAAGATGGGACTTGTAAGAGGTCCATGTTAGTCTCAGATCAATCGACATGGAACAGTGATGAAGGAACACTCACCAAACTCGACGACAGTGAGTAGCCAACACCTCCAAGAATTTGATAGCCGATCCAGCGAGACGAAGGAACATGCGGAAATATGGTGGTGAGTAGACCGCCACCGATCGATACTAGAGGTGCCCCCAGCACAACGAAGGGGTTCCACCAACCCAGCTGCGCAGCAAGTGCAGAGCCGATGAAAGCTGCGAGCACGTCCGCAACAACGGTAGGGAAAAAATTGACACCACTAGTGGTTGGTGAATTCCCAAGCACGCCTTGGAACCAGACCGGGAGATAGTATATAATGGTCTGAAAAGGCCCATTGACGAAGGAGGCCGCCGCACATAGTAGTGCTGGGTTGCGATTTACCGTGAAGATTCTCGGTGGAATCAGAGCGGCCTCTCCCCTCCGAATAGTCCAGAAGACGAAAAGGATCAAGGTGAGACCAAACCCGACGAAGAGTCCTATAATGACCGACGAAGACCATGTGTAATCAATACCTCCCCATTGAAGTGCCAACAGCAACATCGTGATGGAACTCGCAAAGATGACGAAGCCCAGGGCATCTATTCTTCGGAGCTTCTCTCGAATCGGTTGCCTTTCGGTAGGCGCTGCTTTGAGATGGACGAGGAGGAACAAGACGACAGCCGCGGCACCGCCAATGGGTAACTGTACATAATGTGTCAGAAGCTGCGTTAAATCCCATGCCTCAAAATTGGATGCCGGAACCTACGTTGATGTAGAAACACCATCTCCAGGATACGTGCTCTGTCAAAGCCCCGCCCAAGACAGGACCAACGATGCTGGCGATGGCAAAAGTCGAGCCGACAGTGCCAGTCCATACCGCCCGCTTGTGCAGTGGAACAATCGTGGTCAAGATGATGAAGCCACCGGCGAAGATGCCCGACGCACCAAAGCCTGCCACCGCGCGACCGGCAATGAGAGCACGAGACGAGGGTGCGAGAGCGCACACTAAACTTCCCACCTCGAAGAGAAACACATAGAGTAGATACGACAGCTTTTTCGGAAACAAAGTGTACGCCTTGCCAGCCAGAGGCTGTGTAGCGCAAAGGACTACCATGAAGGCAGCTCCATACCAGCCGATATCGTGGGTCGAGTTAAACGCGGACGTGATGACGGGAACGGCGGTTGCGACGAGGTTGAAGTCCTAGGGCACTTAGCTTTTGCTGTTCATGCTTGGTGGATGACACTTCTGGGGAGATGGCTTACCAGCCCAACGAGGAATGTACACAAACAGATCGAAAGATGTATCAGAATGAGCTTTGTACCTTGAACTTCGTTACCGGGATCGATATCATCGTTGGTGACGTCTTTTACCATCTCTGCGTTTGTCGGCGTCGGTTCATTTCTGGTTTTCGTGACCTCCGTGACAACATTCCTAATACTTGACGGGTGAGCAGTGGTCGACGCCATGATTGACGAAGGCTGTGGTGGTGCTGAAAGATACTTCAATCTGGCAGAAAGTAGTAAAATAATATCAGCTGGAGGTTCAATACGACCGATTAAGATGCTCCTCAGAAACCGGACTGGTGAGTCAAGAACAATGGTTGAGAGTCTGCAAAGCCTCTTTTCTTCATTCAATTGCAAAATGAGAGATCAACAGGGGTGGACATTCATTCGTGTACAGTCAGTAGACAAAGACAGCACACTGTCAATCTTGCTTGTTTCACGAAAAGAAATACATCCAGCCGAGAAGTTCGACTAAAGGATGGTAAGATATCTACTTTGCTAGGTGGCTAGGGATATATTAGGGAGCAAACCTTGCCAGACAGTTCCACACTTGCCAGTATCTCGAGAGAACCCGCCGTCCTGCTGAGTACCTGTGGTTGCAGCAGAAGGCAAGGGCACCAGGTCAGAAATAACCAACAGACAAAATACCCAACGTGCTCTTATGCAGGCTGTTTGTTGGTGGCGCATTCTTGATCCATGCATTCTCAAACCTGGTCCGCCCGAAAGCTTCTGTCACCTCTTTGGACGTGAACTGCTTTCTGTGTCATCTAAATTCGCGAAAACTTGAAAGGGTATTCAGAATGCCGCGAACTTGAAGAGAAATGCCGTTCAAGTCAAATTTAGTCCATAATTGCCTGCGCCTCATTGGCCAGGCGCCCGATCGCGGAGTCAATCGGATCTTCACCCCCGCTTCAGCCCCTCGCTCTACTCTAGAATCATCCTTATGCTCATGAAAGTAAGGTCGAGGGAGGGCCAGACTGCTGTATGCGTACATCAGCTTGTGCATGACTCATTCTTCCAGCAGTTATGTCGCCTTACCGATCATGAGATCAACTGCTGAAATCCTGGGCTCTCAATCTCCCGATTTACATCTCAGCCAACCCAGCCCGGAAGAGTGCATCGCTATCTGGCGCGACACGGCGGAACCGTGGAAAGACGCCCTGACCGTCCCTTTCTATATCGCTGAGGCCCAGCATCTCCTGGCGACGGCGCTTGCTCGAGATGGAGGCATGACGACTTGGGTGCTTGTTGACAAGCATCTTCCGCCGGACCAGCGACAAATCTTCAGCTCCTGCGAGACCTACCGAAAGCGAGCTCTCTTAAGCGATGAAGTAGGCCACGTCGAGGACTGCGTTGTTCACGGTATCGCCAGTGTCTTCTGTCCGTCGGAATTTCGCGGTCGTGGCTATGGGACTCGTCACTTGAAGGACTTAGCCAATGTGCTTCGTGGATGGCCGTCCGAGCATGGTAAGAGCATTGGCAGCGTTTTGTACTCGGATGTCGGAAGGAAGTATTATTCAAGGCTGGGATGGCATCCACATCCTCAGAATTGGCACTTGAGTTTCCCTGCTGTCAAGATGCAGAAACCCGGGATGGCGCGCGCAGTCAGTGAGTCGGAACTCGAGGCACTCTGTATCAGAGATGAGGCCATGATCCGGACTGCCATGACGGTACCTGTCACAGCGCAGAAGCGAGTAGTAATATTGCCGAACCTGCCTCAAATCATGTGGCATATTCGAAAGGAGGACTTCGTGACCAGGCACGTTTTCGGCAACACACCGGACGTTAAAGGAGCCATTGCTGGAGAGCCTGGAAAACAGGTCTGGGCAGTTTGGGCGCATCGCTACTACCGACACCCTGACCACTCTGGCCAAGACGAGAACGTACTCTACGTCCTTCGGCTCGTGATGGAAGGCGACGAGACTGCTAATAAGCCGCACGAGGGCCAGCTATCTGTGTCGACGGACGCATACACAGAACAAGCTGGAGCGCTCAAGGCCGTGCTCCAGGCCGCTCAGGCAGAGGCGGCACAATGGCGCCTCGATCGTGTGGATCTCTGGGAGCCCTCACCGCTGGTGCAGAGCCTGGTAAGGCAGGATGGCTTCGAGTGTACTCGCGTCGAGCGGCAAGAGGACTGCATAGCGAGCGCACTATGGTTCGGGGAAGACAACGATGTCGCGGAGACGGCTCCAGCTTGGGTCAACAATGAGCACTATGCGTGGTGCTAGGAAATTCGGTCGTTTTCCGGACATCGGTCTCGTACATATCATAACTGCACACATTTATTTCAGCAAGTCGTAGTTGACAAAGTCATCGTGGCTGGGTTTCGTTCGATTGGCGTCTTGATTACCTGTATTATCCTTCGTATGTATGCAAAGGGGAGCAAGGAGATGGTGCCTCGCCAAATGGTTCGCAAGTTCGCCGCAGAGCCTTGAGCTCGTCTATTCTGCCTCTCCGTCGAGTGTCATTGCCAATGACGTGACGATATGAGTGCGGCGAGCTCAGCGACCGTTCCTATCAGGCCTGAAAATGGCCTTCTGGTGGGCGACATAGACGAAGGACTTGGGCGCGGAGGGCCGCTAGCAAGTATCGATCAGTTGCCGTGTCAGTTCGTCGTTCCGGGGGGGCATGGAGCGGGCCGAAAATGGTGTTGCGGTACCCACGTCGGAGATGAGACAGCTTTCAAAGACAGACGATGAATCTTGCAAGCGGTAGTTGGCTGCTGACTCGCGTGCCGCCGTTTGTCTCAGACCAGTCCAGCACCTGCCCTGTCCCTTGGAAATGCGGCCGCACAGCACTGGGGGGCACTTAATGCGGGCTCTGTGGCTGTGAAATAGGCGGCGGTACTGGGTTTGGCGGTACGATGTCCTCGGTGATGCTATTGGCGATTATGAAACTGGCAGTTTATGGGACGCGAACGCCAACAAGGTTGAAAAAGCATGTCGAGAAGGAAGTCTGCCCCGGGAAGGAGCGGATGCTAATTCTGGAGTGGGGTTGCAACTGGCAAGTACTCTCAAGATCTTGATTGCGATGTTGACTTGTACGTCATTTCATTGCAGAAACACTTTAGTCTCTGTGTTCTACTGTTCGGATATGATTACATTCTTCTATTTCATGATATCGCAGTGGTTATCGTGCGCCAGGTCGGCGGTCGACGCTAGGACCTTCAAACATGCGACGCGGCGTCCAAAAGAGGCGTAGGACATTGCCCGATTGGACGCAGACAATCTCTCAGGGGAGTCAGCTGTCAGGGCCAAGATGACGGCTGAGTGGAGGGCGAAATCATCTATGCGCAAACATCATACGCGCGATGTTCTGCGAGACGATCAGGCGACCACCAGCGATCTTGTAAATGAGTACGTTTTTATCATGTCATGTTAGGAATCATCTCTGTAGAAATACCCAATCTCTTTCCTGCGCCTCAAGTACTAGATAGTTTCGCCGCTCGAGACTCTTCTTGGCGATTTGGATGCGTTCGGTTAGGGTGTCCAGACAAATGAGCAAGAAAACTGCACCAACGAAGAGTTTAGTGTTCCTTGGATGGATTGCCCGGGAGATCCGAATCAAACCAACCACTCTGAAAGCACATTTTGAAATGAATTCATTTTCCATCTTCTTGGCAAAGAGGCTTCTCGCATCATGTCAACGATAGTAACAAGTTGGCAACGTGGTTCTTGGTTGGAACAATACAACTCTTGGAAAAGGCCAGCGCAAACTATGATATACCTAACACCATGGCAAGCTGTTCCAAAAAGTAAGCTTCAAGCCTTTCCCAAGATCAACGGAGAGTCACCCGAGAGAGCCAACGCTCGGCGATTCGTATACAAAGGTGCCTAGCGGATAGTCTTGGATCATCTCAGGGATTCCGCCACCGATCGCATACAACAATTCATGATTAGGTTCATGTTCATGCTAGTCATTTGATACCCGTTCTGAATACCAGACGCAACGTGTGGGGGTTTGACTACAGGACTCACCTTAGAAGGCGCCAGTTTTGTTCAGACAGACAATCTCAGATGCAGTAAGCTCGGAGAGCTTGCATTGCTTACATACAAGCTATAGATGTATATTAAGAGGAGATATAAGACGAATCTAAAAAAGAAAAAGAAAAACAAGAAGAATATCATCGGAACATTTTAAAAACAAGCAAATACTTCTTCTTCTTTCTTGTGACATGGAAGCTGTGGGAGTGAGCACGGAGCCGGACATCGGAAACGGAGGAACAACGACGGTCGTGACATTTGTCAATCCAAGATTCACGACTTTGACTTCGACAGCGGCAGCACCTAGGCTTATCACCCTGCCAGCTCTTAACCCGTGCGACCCCATAACAGTATAAACTTTTGCGACGTCGAATTAACCAATTACGGTGACGTCGACAAATTCCTTTACAGGCATCAGTACGGAGCCAGTCGCCTCGCTCGGTGATCCAGTCACGGTAGTCACCTTTGTGAGCTCGATTCCCCCCGGGGCCACTCGGATTGTAACGACTACAGGTCCAGCTTCTGGCCGAAGCACGATTCCAGCAAAGTGGAACTGTTCCGGGGACAGTCATTGTGACAGATGTCGCGACAAGTTCAAGCACCTCCACAACCAGGACAACTCCCAGTGTAAGTGATATATATATCTACAGATTATATGATCTCGAGTTGAGTCAGCATATGGCTCCATGGACACTAGCGCCTCTAGGCACGGGCCGTCCCCCGGGCCCCACCCGACCAAAACGCAGGAGCACAGTTCCCACCTGCCACAAAAGCCCCCCGCCCCCAACTTCCAAGAACATATGATAATACACGGTCCAAATCTTTGGCAATTTTTTTTATTTTTTNCCCCCGCCCCCAACTTCCAAGAACATATGATAATACACGGTCCAAATCTTTGGCAATTTTTTTTATTTTTTTTGGAAAGATTACTAATATTCTCATCTAGTCTGGACCTCCTCTTTCTTGTGACCCGAACGGCTATCTAAGTACGTGAAACCAAATCCGTCGACATGGACATGAACTGACTCCGTCCACTTTAGTCCAACAAGAGAGTCTCTACAGAGTCAACATCTCGACGGGAGCAACGTCACTCATCAGCAGCACAGTCGGCAATGGTCAAGGCTACATCAATACCATGGGATACTCCGAGGGTGACAACTATCTATATGCAGCAGTCGGAAGTGAAGCTCCTCAGAAGCTGATCCGAATCGCTGCCAACGGCGCCACCACCGACTTGGGGTCTCTCAACCAGACAGTCTATCTAAACGCGGGAGATATAGATGAAAATTTCTATTACTAGTCCTCGTCTGCTGGTGCCCAATGGATCAAAGTTGATCTGCGGCCGGGCTCTACGACGTTCGGGAAAGAAGTTGCCTCGGGTACTGCCAAGCCGCAATACCAGATTTTCGATTGGGCGTATGTGCCTGGCGCCGGCAACTATCTCTGGGGACTGGGATATGACCAGACGACGAACCTCGCCCAGGGACTTACCTACCTCATGCGGTTCGACATGACTACGCACACGTGGACGACCGAGACAAACTTTGGATCGATTGCCAGCTCCCAGAGCACTCCCGCGGCAGCCAATACATGGGGAGCGATCTACGCGTCTGACGGGGGCTTCATATATGGATCCGAGAACACCAGCGGAGAGATCTATCGGTTCCCCTTGCCCGGGAGCGGCACGGCCGCGGTCAAGATCGCCAACGGCCCCAAGTCGACCCAGAACGATGGAGCCAGATGTCACAAAGCATCCGGCCTGTGAAAAGGCTGCTTGTGCAATGAAACAAGACTTTCGATTCTCTTTCCGCCGCATTATCAGTGGGCGATTTTACTCTTCTTCTTACAGTCCTTGGATTCTTCTTCAGAGGGTACTCTTTTAATTATACTTCAGCGGCGATTAAATCACCTTGGCTCCTAGGCCGAGAGATGAAATAATAATTTAGCAATCTAGGCTAGTAATATCAAGGTTCCTGACTTCCCAATGTATGAGTTTCCAGGTGTAACAATCGACGCTTATATTTGAATCGCATATTTACAGACGGTTATCGCTAACTCTTGAGGAATTACAGGCTAGTTCATCTTGCAAGCCTGCATATATGCGACTCGTAAGTCTGAAATACACCACCGGGGGGAAAAGAAGGTATTTGTTCTTTTGTCATTGAAGGTAGTATAGCCGGTGGGACGATTGGAAGGCGCCTTTTACAAGCTCACACCAAAGCCGTGCTTGAACACCTCGCTCGTTCTTCCAGAGTCAGTCCCGACACCTCTGGGTAGAACAGAATAATCAACACCCAGCCGAGGAAGCACACCGCGGCATAGAAGCCAAACGCCCCAGATGGTGTGAGCGACTTCATCATGGTCAAAAAGGTCAACGACACGATCACGTTGGGCCCCCAGTTGCAGCACGTCATCCACATGGTCCCCATGGCCCGGATCTCCATGGGGAAGAAGTCGGTGCTCATCCGGGCAATGTTGCCCACCGAGAGCCCGTAGAAGACGCAGAACCAGATGATGAAGACCAGGATGACGATGGCCGGTGTGGTGACGCCGCTCTCCTCCAGCTCCAGGGTCTCGAGGTTGACGGGGATGTAGTAGAAGGCGATGGCCACAGCGGCGAGGCCCGCCGCCATGCCCCAGACTGTGCACACGAGCACGCGACGGCGGCCGTACGGATCGGCCACGAGGCGTTGGTCCATGTCATGATGAAGTTGGTTCCTGCGACGAGGCCGACCGCCACCGGATTCGAGAAGCCGACCAGAGCGAACAGAGTTGCAGAGTAGTACATCAACGTGTTGAAGCCCGACAGCTGGCTGGTCACCACTGTTGTTCTTGGTTAGTAAATCATCGAAGACTTCAGACAAGGCAAGACATACTCAACGTGCAGGCGCATACAAGTGCTCTGAAGTTGGCGGGATCAGAGTGCATCCGCTTAATGGCCGCCCATCGACTTCGGCCTTCCAGGCTTGACTTGGACTGTGTGACGCTGGCTTCGATACGGCGTACCTTGTCCTCTACCATTTCGAGGTGGCGTTCTTGAAGATGCGCTGTATCACTCGGCGGGCTTCGTCGGTTTTCCCGTGGTAGAGTAGCTGACGAGGTGACTCTGGGCAGAAGGGGAGCAGACAGACGAACCGTTCGGTGCATGTGCCAGGCCGGCTCCGATGGCGTACGAGATGACCTGGCCTCCTGTAATGCTCGCTTTGTTCAGTCCGACCATGCGCCCACGGAACTTTGTCGGTGCCAGTTCTGTCAGGTACAGAGGAACTATCATGGCAGCAGCACCAACACCGAAGCCGACAATCAGTCGACCCCCGGCCATCTGAGGGAGGGAGAAGGCGGCGGCTTGGATAATTGCGCCGACCGTGAAGAGAACACTGGCGAAATATGGCGAAATAGGTCGCGCCTTTTCTGCCGTACGCATCGGCCGTGCCATGGCACCGACGAATGCTCCCGCAGAGCGAAGAGACGTGATGAGCTCCTTGTCGCTCGAAGACAGCGCATGGCCGAGATCATTGTTGATGTAGACCAAAACAGCTGATATGATACCAGTATCGTATCCACAGAGAAAACCACCAATGGAAGCAGCAGACGCCACCAACCAGGTGAATTTGCCGGTAGATGTGTTTTCTATCTCGTCGATATGAACGGTAATGTCCCCAAGTTCGAGGCCATCGCTTGCACCCTCGACATGAGAGCTTAGAACTTTTTCGTCTGTCACTGCCATGACAAAGGATTTTCTTGGAGACAGGTAGTAGGGGATGTTTGGACAAGACCGAGGAAGAATGGCGGAAGATGGCGTTCATCCTGGTGGTAAGTCAGGTATATTCGCCTCCTATATATACTCCGTCACTTATCTGGGTCAACATGGAGAGTAGCGTGCCTTATCAACATCCAGCGTTGATCTCCCAGGTACTCGCATCCCCCACAGAACGGTATCTGGGGAAATCTGGGGAAGGTCGAGAATCCGGGGAGACCACAAGGCCGCGTTAGTACTAGTTGAACGCGCTTTCGGATGGCATTATCGGCGAATCAGTCGCTTCATGTTTATCCTGCGCTTGAATGACTCGAGCAAACAGGCCCGGCCAGAGCATTATCAGCGACGTAGTCATGGGCACAGTCGGATCCAGCTTGGCCTCTTCAGCCTCTGCATTATAGTTCCGGTCCTGACCAGACAGAGCGCACATAAATCGAATACCGACAGTCGGACAGCCATCCCCGCATATATCGGGAGCGCGCTAACCTTAGGACAGTATTATACTAGGCCAGGTCAGCCCCGGGTGGCGCTTGTCCTTGCAGGGCAAAATGGCCCGCGGGGAACTGTGCTGTTCCCAGATATATATCCTGCAGCTCGTCTTCACAACACGGAATCTTGTTTCGCCCAAGCCGCCGTGATCAGCCATGAAGCCTCGAGTCGGCTGCGAGGCTTGTAGAGAGCGCCATCGAAAGTGTTTCTTCTCGCCGGGTGCGACCGCGTGCCACGGGTGTACAGAGGCCGGCCGTGAGTGCAAAGCCGCGCCGAAATGGACCTTTCTCTCCGCCACCGAGGACAAGACCTCGCCAGGAAGGCCTCGAAAGTCGGCCAGGAGGTCGCGAGTGCAACCTTGCCAGAATGAGCGGGAGAGAGCGCGGGATGCAGAGTCTCGACCACAAGTGTATGGAACCGATGCGAGGTTCGCCGGTGTAACCTCTAATACCCAGCAACATGGATCGTCAAAGAATGCTCAGCCGGTAGGTGAGGCAAAGATAGACATTCCGGCGATCATAGAAACTCGCTTGAATAGCCGCGAGGCGTTCCTACTCAGATTGTATACACTGAAAGTGGCACCAATCGTAAGTTGATTCTGAAAACCTCGCAAATACCGCCGGGCACTAATTGCACTGTATGCAGGCAGACGCATGCGATGAAGCCCGCAATTTTGCCTTAATCGTGCCACGCCTTGCCCTACCAGAACCGATGATTCTGAATGGCCTTCTGGCACTGGCGAGCAAATACAACGCATTATCCAATGGGCGCACTTGGAGACCACAAGGTATCATGGCAAATGCATCGAACTATTGATTGAAGCCTTCGATCGACCTCCCAACACATTACTCCTTGTTGCGGTCGTGATATCGCGCTTATATGAAGAGTATGACAACGACTTGGACGTCGAGTATCATCACCTACGAGGGGCTAAGAGCTTGCTTGGGCATGAGTCTGTGGCACGTTACGCCGCCGAAGGTGGACTGGCAGAAGCCGCCAGCTGGGTCCATCTCCGTCAAGCCATATACGTGACACTGACCATGCAGCGTCCACTGGAGATCTCCTTACATACGTTTGAGAGCTTCAGCATGGTTCGTCGGACCGACGATACTGCGTATGCCAATCGTGTTTTTGTGATTCTTGCAAAGATTCTGAGATGTCTTTGCGGCTCGCAAACAGCTTTGTATCAGGTCTCAAGCGATCCTGATTCAGATTCCGCACTACAATTACTCAAGGAGGAACTCGAAACTTGGTTCGTCAACAATCCCTTAACTTTCGAGCCAATATTTCAAGGCGATGTCGCAGCTACTAAGAATGAGTCGTTTCCATCCATATGGCTTCTTCTGACGGTACCAGGTAAGAGGCATTGCTTCACACTTCCCCTGAGCATGAGCTTATAAGTCAATTCACCTCAGTCATAGCATTGCAATACTTTTATGCGAGCAGAATATTGTTCTGTTTGTATGACCATAGTGGCGTAGCAGCAGGAGGCCAGGCCTTGCTATCCTACAATATTCAATCGAATCTACAGGTAGGTCAACTATACCATCCATGTCCCTGCTCATGAACTGACTCTTGCAGGCCGAAAGCACTGTAGCATCCCACTTGGACATAATGATGGGCCTCGCGGTGTCTAACGATCACGTTGGGAACGCGTTTTTTCCTCCTTCGCATATGCTCACAATGGGTACGCCTTCTCCCTATCCAGAGGCATACTGAACGCCATGCTGACACTTCTAGGCGGCCACTGCATCCGCGACCCCGGACAAAGACGAAGGACTCTCGCATTTTTGCGACGGACAAGACTCGAGTTACAGTGGAGAACTACTCATCTGATAGACTCCTTGTCTAAACAGTGGGCTGAGACAGACAGTATGCAATATAGCCGATGCGGCACGATAAGGGTCTGCTAACTTATCCCAATCCTCAAAGCCTCACCTTTTACGGCCCTGACGGCGGGGAGCTCGGTGTCGCTGGTCGTGTTTTCCGTCAAACAATAACAATGACGATTATGACCAATGGACATGAACGTGAACTTACGGCTAATGCTGTTTGCCAGCGAAGACCAGGCGCTATAACTGTTAGGGGGGTGGATTCCTTCCTGGTTCTTGTTCTTGAACTTGACGTTGTGAATTGTGTCCAAGGGCTTGACCTCGGGTGATGAGCTTTGGACCGTCTGCCCATATAGTCAGTTATACTGTATGTACCAAGACGACTATGATCGTTGATTGGGTGAGGCCTTGCAGAAAAAAAGTGTGTCGTTGGCTTTGAGGGTACAACAAATGAGAAGAGAAGAAAGGAAGAAGAATAGTGGCGAGAGGAGCTACGCCGTAGAAAAAGTATTAGCAGCCTTGAGGATACAACACTGAAGAAGAAGAGAAGAGAAGATGAACAGGGGCGAGACGAGCCGTGCTAATAAAAAAATAAAAAAAAGGTCCCAGGGCCGCTGGCATTAGACACGACTTCCTATTTTCAGGACTTCCATTTACGACTTACTCCTAGGGTAAAATCCGCTTTCCATGTTTGTGCGCTCGCAGGTCGTGCACATCTGAAATGGTTTTCGGCATGGTGATGCCCAAGACTGGAGGTTTTGGGATCAAAAAATGGCAGACTCTAAACTTAGCACGCGCCAGAAATAGGTTATGTAGCGCGCTCGCCTACAGCCCTATGAAAGCGTTCCGAGGCGGCGCTGCGAAAAATAACCTTTTCCAGTTTTAAACGGGGTCCCGTAGAATTGGATTTCTTTCTTCTATTCAGCTTGACATGACTATAGGCGTGTGTTTATATTTTCATGCCCCCAAGTTTGCGACATACCTTGCTTTCAAGAGCCCGGAACTCCGTGCAGCTGGTAATAGCATCGATCGGCTCCAGAGGTGTCGCCGCTCGAAATCGAGATAAGAGATGCTGTTCAACCCTGCTCACTAACAGCCATTTTTATATCGAATAATCCATAAACACCGGGCAGAACGGCCTCCATGGTGAATATGTACTTTGTTGGATATGTTGTATTTATTCTACATGATGCTTGGGGACTTTATTTCATGTTTAGACGAATTTCCTCCGATTTTTCAGAAGATATTCTTATCTGTTCTTGACATTCTGCCCTAAGGTTAGCTCTTTCCCAGCTTNTTAGACGAATTTCCTCCGATTTTTCAGAAGATATTCTTATCTGTTCTTGACATTCTGCCCTAAGGTTAGCTCTTTCCCTGCTTNGGACTTTATTTCATGTTTAGACGAATTTCCTCCGATTTTTCAGAAGATATTCTTATCTGTTCTTGACATTCTGCCCTAAGGTTAGCTCTTTCCCAGCTTTATCCCGAGGTGGAGAGCTTCTGAATACCATCTTTCTTCCTCGTCCTTTTTTCATCCCATACTCCTCTGTTCGACTCTCCGTCGACATCCTCCTCTACATTCTCGTTTACATCCTCTCCTGGAAGTTTTTCACACTCCCAGCACTTCACCTTCTCAATTACTTATATCACGACAAAACACCACGACAAGACCAACTATACGCCAACGAGGTTTTGATCCAGACGCTTTTCTACGCGCGCGCGTTCACGTCTTATCTGCGATTTTTTTACGCCTACAATACCGCACCTGCTCCAGATCAAGCCACCCTCAAGTTACTCAACAATTCAACAACTCAGCGGGTAAGTTCCCTAGACTCTATTGCTTAGGTACAGAAAATGGAAAACTAATTATCAAATATAAAGCAGAAATCAAAATGCCAGTCCGTATCGATTGTGTCGAGGACCTCGACGATGGCCAGTTGGCAAAGATCAAGTCAATTTGGAAGGAGCTGAAGAACGTTGCCCCACGCCGGGTGCGAAAACAATAAAAGGCCTACACGGCAGACGACTTCACCGAGTTTCTTGACTCGGTCTTTGAAGACGGGTGGACCAACGCCAGCCCTGCGTACACTGTCACCTGGAAGAACAAAAAGCAGGACATGAACGCCCTGTCCGTCGGCACCTGGAACAAAGACGTTGGAAAGCCGAGAATAGGAAGTACTTCGAACCAAGTTCCCATTATGAAGCGAGAAGGCGCCAGGGCCTTCTGCAGGCCCGAAATTATCGGAGGCACGGTTATTTTCAAAGTTGTCGACGGACAAGGCGCCATGCACACCTTCGGAGATGTCCAGTGGGACATGGGCAAGAGCACCCTCATTGGCGAGGTCATGGGCGCCATCTGCATGCATCATGACCGGAACGAGATCCGACACGTCACCTCGTTCAACCTCCGTGTCGGAAAGGCGATCATTCAAGATTATCTTTACAAGATCAATGATCCTGAGCAGCCGACGGACTATGCTCCGCTCCCAGAGCTCAAACAATTGGTTCTATGCATGCCACAATGACAAAAGATGAGAAGAGACGCGAAAATTATCCACAGAATGGCCAAGAGCCAGAAGGCCAGAAGAGTCTACCGGTGATCTAGATTTTTTTCAACAAGATACCTGTTATCCTAGATCGGACAAAAGTAAACGATAGGGAGGATTTTGTTTTTTCCTGGTTTCTTTTGTTTTTCCTTAGCTCTTTTTTTCTTAGCAAGAGTAAGAAAGTTATATATAGGACAATAAGTTCATCCGAATTCTTTTGGGGGGGGGGGGGGG
>JACVEI010000002.1:0-36909 GCA_018115615.1 Pestalotiopsis sp. DP-2020a | reverse complement strand
ACGGCGGTTATTACTGACCTGCCATGCGCATCCTGCAACTTCTCGCAGGCATCCGCAGCCGAATCGAGCAGTTCCTTGATCTTGTCTTTCTCGAAAGACTCCTTTTCCTTCTCCGTCGTGGGTGTCAATGCTGCTTGACCTCGGGTGTATCCAGCGACGAGCCTCGAGACGACTCAAGTCAGTATAGGCACATTTTCCCTTCCAGTCACACATGGGAACAAAGACTTACATCGAGGTCTTGGCCAATGCCAGAATAGCACCGACTTCAATCCGTATCAGGAATGCCTTGCGTGCATCTGCAATGAGCTCTGCGCAATCCTTCATGAAACGGGTAGCCCGCATCTGGACAGACTTCTGCGCATCTGTGGTCACCAGTCCCGCCTTCTTTTCCATGCTGATTCTCTGCTGAAGTGCAACCTCTCGTGCCTTCAGCCAGATGAGAGATGCACCCAAAGTGACCCGTCTATCAAAGTCGGGCACTGCTGTTTCGGCGTCAAGGCTTAGATTCTTCATTCTCTGATCCAAAGAGTCGCTCCCAGAGACATCGGCGGATAGAGACCTTTGCCGACGCGCGACGATAGCTTCGAACAATTTCCTGCTCGGCTGATGTCGAATATCCATGTCGCGGCGCAGCTTGCTCGCATGACTTGCAAGCTTCATCAATGGGCCATCGAAGCTGCCGGCCTGCGACTTTCTCCTCAAATTGTTCCAGTCATCGTCAGCCTGTAGCCGCCCATTCTGAGTATTCGCCTGCGTTGTCTCAATGTCTTCTTCTATCCCGACAAGCCGCCGCTCGAGCTTTTCGAGGTCTTCTCTCCCTCTAGTGATGAAACGTTTCGAGGTCTCATCCATGACAGCACGGTTGATCACCCTATTGTACCGTCTGGTAGCAAACTGGCGGATGGGCCGTTTGCAATCCGGGCAGCAGGGTACAGAGGAGGAAGATGTCAACTTGGAGAGATCTCGAAGTGCGATCACTTCACCAGTGTTGCTCATAGAATACACTTCCGAAAGGTCCACGAGGCCATCAAGTGTCTCGCCAGTGAAGAAGTGGCCGCAACCGAGCACAACAATGGGCGTCTCATTGACGTCGATTTCCGAGTACTCCTTGAACTCGAGCATGTCCACGCGCTGATCGCTTTTGTGGCCACACTCTTGGCAGAACCCTTCGGGGCATTCTTCGCCACAGTAGCTGGGGCACTGGTGACTGCAGGGAAGTATTTTGGTGCAGCGCTTGTCGCATGGCAGCCGATCGCAAGGTGCAGCACAGGGCATGGAACAACGCCCTATGTGCTCGCAGTTCCACTCACACATCTCGATGCAAGGCGTGCACGGATAGCTACANGGCCACACTCTTGGCAGAACCCTTCGGGGCATTCTTCGCCACAGTAGCTGGGGCACTGGTGACTGCAGGAAAGTATTTTGGTGCAGCGCTTGTCGCATGGCAGCCGATCGCAAGGTGCAGCACAGGGCATGGAACAACGCCCTATGTGCTCGCAGTTCCACTCACACATCTCGATGCAAGGCGTACACGGATAGCTACANCAAGGTGCAGCACAGGGCATGGAACAACGCCCTATGTGCTCGCAGTTCCACTCACACATCTCGATGCAAGGCGTGCACGGATAGCTACACGGCAGATCACAGTCGGAGTGAGGACATCGGACCTTTGCGGCAGATATGATAGTCAGCGATGGGTGACAGAAGCAAGCGCCAAGTGGGCAGAATTGAAGAAGAACCAACAAACGATTTGAAGGGGCAGTAATATCTTACCTCGCAATCCTTCGTGCAACCTCCACACGCCTCTCCAGTGTGGCACGTCTTTGAGCATCTATGATTGCAGACCCCATAAGGACGGTCACAAACTTTTGTACATTTCCGATGCTCTAAAACAAAGCCTCCGTCATGATCCTGCTTCCGGCAAGACCCACAGGTTCCAGTGCATGCATGACCACATGACAATGGCTCAGCACATGGAGTCGGGCAGCGAAAAGACTCGGACTCTAGGCTCACGTGGCACCTCACTTGAACCGAATGCCCACAGCCTGGAACAGTTCTGGTCACTTTTTGATGACACTTGATGGTTCCGAGGTCCAGCGTTCTGTGACAAGCAACAGCTTGCTCGATGTGTCCACACGGCAATACTTTATCTCCAACATTGACCAGGCATGGACCACAGTCCTGACTGCAGAGTTTGACACAGGTGTGATCGCAGGTTGCTCGAAGACGCATACAAGGCTGAGGGCAGTCTGCCGTCTTGTGCATCATTTCTGAGTGACATCTGGCCTGGCAGCGATGTCCACACTCTTCCAGCCGGCGTTGGCACGACAGATCGCAACCCCCCTCGGGGCTTTTGCGCGCAAAGTCTTCGGGTTCTGCACACAGGATGTCTTTCTCAGGGTGACGAGGGCAACATAGCGGAATTGAAGTGCCGACGGAATCGGAATGGACCAATTGACTGTGCACTTTGGACCACATGGGGACGTGAAGGTATGTTTCGCTACTGCCGATCAAGTACATGCCGTGTTGAGCTCGACTGAGAAGCACATTGATGCGATTCTCAGTTCGTAGAAAGCCGACTTTGTGTGCTGCATTGCTCCGCACCAGCGACACGATGATGACCTTGGCTTCTTCTCCCTGAAAGTTGTCGACAGTGGCGAGGCGTAATGTTTGAGCGAGAGCTTTCTTGACCAAAGATCTTGTACCTCGGTTCTTCATCTTTCGGTCTGCCCCGGCGGATTCTTGATCCATCACCACATCTTTCTCTTCGGCCATGTCGTCAAGAACCCCCTCTGCAGCTAGGGTGTCTTGGTCGCGGTCACTAAGGAAGATTTCAAAATCCTTGCTCAGCGCATGCCTCAGCTTGCGCAGTTGGCCAGTATATGGTGTCAACAGAGCTATGTCAGTGCTGTTGTATCTTCCCTGGCGCACGAGGTGGCGTACCAATCCGCTGGCCATGTCGACCTCCCACTGGTTGCTATGGGATCGTACTCGAACACCATCGTTGGTGGAATCTTCATGATGATCATGATCCAGCCAAAAAAGGTTCTTGCGTATACCTACAACATCTGGCATGCCCTGAACACTTTCGTGATCCTCCAGATTCGGATAGACGTGACGGATCAAATTTGAAATTTCTGGCCGCATCCGGCGCTGCACATTAAGCTGTGCAATAGGGATGGCTGCCAGGCCTGGCTCTCCCATGGCTCGTCTTTCGAACTGGCTTCTGTCCAGCTGATATGTCATACCCGAGCTTGACTCACTGCTGAGCGAGAAGTCGTTGATCTGAGGCCGGAGTTGCCGATGGTCGCCGATCTGGATCAGATGTTCTACACCTGGCATCATGGCCGAGAGCACATGGGGCTCCATGACCTCACCAGCCTCCTCGCATATTACCACTTTTGGGCGAATGCGACGAAGCAGAGTGATATTCTTGGCCAGTGCAGTTGTGGTCAGACCAATCACATGGGCCTGGGCGAGTGTTCGTCGATCGACTTCACTGTGCACAGCCGTGATGTCGGCTTGATTTCTCTCAGCTGCGTTGATGCGTTCAAACAGGCGATCCGTCTGCTCCTCGCGCATGTCCTGGAGCCAGTAATCTGCCAAGCTCCAGCGTTCGGCAGAAGTGAGTGCTTCGATATTCTGCTCCGCTCGTTGAAGCACAGTGGCCAAGTTATCACCACCCCAATGAATGCCAACCGCGCCGGCATCATTCCCACTCACATGGGGCCTCCTACCAAGCCAGAATGAAAGGGGATCGCGGCCGACAAATTTGAATTCTTCAGGTCCCTTATGATCGGGATCCAGTTGCCGATATACAGATGGGTTTCGGTTGCGAAGATAATGGCGAACGTTTGCCCACGATGCGCCATTTTGCACATGTTGAAGCGGTCTGATGTTGGCGTCGGCAGTCTCCATGTACATTTGCATCTCGCTGTAGGCTTTGCCGAGGATTTGGCTCTCAACCCGGGTCTTTGGCAGTTCCTTGCTGACTACCCGTAGGTTTTTGCCCTCTAGCTCGGGTTCCGTACTTCTTCCCCCGATGCGGATGATCTTGTTGATCCCAACGTCCAAGAGATGTTTCAAGAATTGATCGAGAGCGTGGTTCGTGTAGCAGCTGTAATTCCTGTCAGTCCGCGGCTCAAGTGTTGCATGACTATCATTGATATGACAGCTCTCTCGCAAGTGTTGTATTTGAACTCACATGATTAAAATGGGCCCCAAAGCCGCCGCCTTCTTGTTCTCCAGGAGAATCCTCACGATCTGAACGCCTACGTACGATTTCCCTGTGCCTGGTGGTCCCTGGATCAGAGAAAACTCACGCCCCAGAGCCGCAAGAAGTCCGACACATTGACCACGGTCTAGACTTGTATGATTGCGAAGTGTCTCTATCTCGGTCTTCCAGTCGTCTTCATGCAACGTGGAAGCGCTGAATCTGAAATCACGACCCTGTGCAGAGTCCTCTTGAATTATCGATTTCATGTGGAAAGTGAAACCCGGTTTTAACGCATAGCTTGGAGGAGGTACTACCCCAGAGCCAGTGCCAGATTCGCCAGGTACCATCCATTGCTGAAGCGCGACATGACCCTCGCCGATCATCAGCTGTAGGTTTTTGAGGACCGGAGTGAAGGTAGCAGGTAGCAGGTTATGGAACTCGACTAGCGTACTGCGTATCTGCCTCCTCTGTTGGTATATCTGCACCAGTAATCTCAACTCGCCTTGAAGCATACTGGCAAGCTTCACGGTAATGCTGGAGTCTCCCGTGTCGGGTACGAGACAGCTTTTCTCACGCTTCTGTGGAGCGCCCTCTTCACGTGCTTCATCGACTGCTTTGGCAACAACCTCAAGAAATAGCAATGACTTCTGTCGCTCATTGGAGGTCAAAAGGCAGACGAGGCTGCCCTCTTCCAGTCGTGACGTTTCCTGCCACCAGCGGCGTCTTTCCGACTTGTTCTTGTTTCGAAGCTGTGCTGGCGCCCGGAAGGATACCACGGCCTGCAGACCTTGTCGCTCGTGCATGAAAACATGTTGCACCGCGCTGTCTGTGTAGGTATGTGCTCGAGCGTCGTTCTTGGCCAGTGTTGGAAATGGCTGTCCCTCCTGAGCAAGCAAGTCACCAAGGACATCCTTCACCGATCCAAATATGTCTTGGCGCATGAGGCGAAAGAGTGAATCGATGTGCCTGTGGACAGGATCACGGAGGTGATGGGTCTGTAGCAAATTGGTCGAGGGCATGTACTCGGCTTGGCCGCAAGAAATCTCCCCCAGCGTCGGCAGAATCTGAATAGATGCAATATCTGGGTGATCATTACTATGTCTTCCGCCAGGGCCCTCAATTGTCAATGGAAAGGAGTTTGTAGGTCGATTGGTAGTCGAGACGAGGTTGTCTTGGGAGATGTCTCTAACAAGGCGGCCGGTGGCAATATCAACGATTCGTTTTGTGGTGTTGAGTTGTTCTTTCCAATCGCAAAGATTCAAGTCCGGATTGAACTCAGAGATGGTGTTGAGGAGGTCGTCAATCCCCTCGAAGAGTGGTGGAAGCTCGTCGTTGAAGCGTGACCTGTGCTCGCGGATCAGAAGCTCGTGCAAAACCTTGAGCATGAGCTTCGTTGTGTTGGCCACCACGTCGCTTGTGGGAGAATAGGCAACCAGAGCTTTCAGACGGTGACACAATTTTCTGAACAAATCGAAGGCGCGATCGCCATTAGTGCCTCCGAAGGAACGGTAAATGACGCCCAGGAAGGAATCCACAGATATGCTGTCCAAGAGAGACGGATGGCTCAGAACTCTGAGGAACGGTTCTACAGTACGAAGAACCCTGTCGTCGCTCGAGTATTGAGTGCAGACAAGAGACGTCTTCATAATGATGGAGTAACCTTGGAGCTCATCACTTGTAAGGTCGCGAGCTACGCACTGGTGGAACTCGCGACTATCTCCATCAAGGATCGTCAAAGCAAGTGACCATATTCGGAAGCACTCATTGATGATATAATGTTCAGGACCTTCGAGGTCACGGCGAAGCAATCGCTTCAGATCCAAGTATTGATCTGGGGCAGGTTCGGTGGGAGTACGGCCATGAAAGCCTCCTTGGTTGAGTGGCCCACCTCGAGCGAAACCTCGCCCGAAACCTCGCCCGAAGCCTCGAACGTTGCCCCTCTCGCGAGGTACTCCTCTCTGTCTCCAGGACATATTGAGGAAGATACAATGATGGCGATGAAAGAGGCGGAAAATGTGGTTCGAAGAATGGTCGGCTAAACAGAGATTTTGCAAGAGGCTTCGACGACTTAGCAACGATCGATTGAAACAATCCTCCCGCAATGGACCTGCTGGCGCTCAGGTGCCCGAACAAATCTCCCAACGTTTTCTGCATATTGTTGTTGGGGCCCAAGAAGGCTACATGCTGTCACACTATTGGAGACGGTTGATGCTTGGTGGTAGGCCTCCAGCATAGAAGAGGGGGCGGACGGGCGGGTGGGCGAATTGAACCATACTTCTGCGTTCCAGAGTCCAGACCAACATCATAGCATCCACACTTGAGCACATTTGATTGCTTTTCTTCGCTTTTTGGGCCTTAATATAGTTGTGATGCTGTCATGGATCGAAAGGACTGGTGGGCATCCCACCTAGACGAGGCGAGGCTGGCAGAATATGTTGCCACCACCGTCACTTTACGCACAAACGTCTTGATTGTGCAACAGAAATTTAATATTCCGAATCTCGTCCAAAATTCGCATCTTGAGATCTAAGTTTTATCTTAATATAAATCGTGGCGACCGGATGAAATACTATAATTAAGTATAGATATTTCATTCTTATTTAATTTTGCGCCTCCCTAACTGTAACAACGGCACAAAAAACGCAATATGCATTATTTCTCCAGAACTTGAGATAAAATTCTCAGTCTTTGCAGTAAAAAACTTCTTCTCGTGGAAAGAAAGCACGAGTAGACCATAATTCGGCCTTGTCTCTTACGCCAAATCTACCTCGGCATGTCGAGATGGCATCAATACCACTGGTATTGACCAAAAGTCGCCGCCATCTTTTCCCAAGCAAAGGCTAGAATTTCAAAGCTCTCCGGACATAAAATAGCCGCAAGAAATATGGAACCAAAAAGATATTGAAGGCAACTGTTTTTCTTGGTCAGTCGACGAAACACCCAATCAATTCGACACAAGAGACTAGAGAAGAATGGTTCAGAGTCTGCCAATTCCATCACCGTGTGTTCCACTGTCCTCCCAGCCTGTCATGATCTTCAGCGTCTTTCGCCACTGCGGAGCTTGCTATCATCGGCCCTTTGGAGCGTGGTGACACTGTCTGGGCGTAGGTTTTTCATCACGACCATGGAGAGAAGATTTGTAGGACAGACTTACAAAGTAAAATGCTGGGGGTCCATTTCGAATCAAATGCTGTCTAGTGCTCTAAGGAAAGGCAGGTGCGTGTGAGTGTACTTGCGATTCGTGAGGCACGGAGGAGGGAGGGAAGTACAAGGAATAGATACTTCCTTCCCTGCGTGAGAGCCTTCTTGCTCTTGCTCGAGTGGACGACCTCAAGGTTGCGATGGCACGATCAGTTCCGGATGATCCAGTCGAACATGCCAAGAGTTCACATGGACATTGAACTTAACGAGATTCCCAGGCCCCTATCGATTTCTTTGGCTCTTCTTGCATACGGTGCCGACTCACGGCTGCGTATGAACCTTATGCGCTTTCAAGACTTGCGGAAAAACAATCCATGCTGCTGGGATTAGAAGAGGATGACTTGTTTGTGGATGAAAATGAAATATGGCGTCTGGAAAATGCGTCGAGCAGGCTGTGAGGGCTCATGGCCCAGTCGTCACTCAATGGAATGTATTCAAATTTGTCACGTTGTAGCAATGCATGAATTTCTCACTGGTATAATCATGTTCTCAATATGGAATGGAAGGATGTACTAAAAGTGGTATAGAACCGTGTCTTCGTGGAACCGTCTTCGTGAAGCGTACAGTCTTTTACATACAAAAGAAAAAGAGAAGGACATAAGCTATATATGTTCTTCTCTGCCATCCAACGCCTTCATAGATGAGCTCGCTTGCCAGACCACCTGGATTACTGCTCAATTATAATGCAATACGAACGAGCCAACCCTTGCCACCCAACGCTTTTGATGCCACTGCTCCCATCGTTACGCCAGAAGCGAAAACGCCCATTCAAAAGATGTCCGATTAATCTTCCATGGGCTTATCCACTAGAGTCACCGAGTGGCGAGCCGTGGGAGAATCGGTCTCTGGTACATCATTTTCAACGTCGTTGGCCTTTTCCTCCTCGCCGATCGATTCTGGAGCTGCGGTGCTTGTAACTGTGACACGTCTGCCGCGTTCGAATCTGACGCTGCTGCGGTTCAGACTATTCCTCTTGTCGGCGACGGGTGCCTCGTCAGCCACAGGCTCGCCATTCGCGCCATTGACTTCACTGTGCACCGGAGCAGTGCCTGTGTTGTCGGGAACCTCGAGACTCGACCGCTTCACGATGCCACCTGGGAAACTGGCCATGCTAGCGCGGTGACGATCGTTGGTGGAGGTCGGCGAAGTCTGAATGGGGAATCGAGTTTCGGGGCCTCCCACGCTGCGATCGCGGCGGTGGCGTGGACTCGGTGCGGGACTAGTAGCGCGGCTTCTGCCACCTGCCTTTTCCAACAGAGCTCGCTGGCGTTCCTCCATATGGGCACGCCTGTTGCTCTCATCGGTGCTTATCGCGCGTGGTCTGTGTGGTGCTGTTACAGAGCTCGAGTGGTTCAGCGTGGACATGCGCTTGAGCTCGGAAAAGATTGCGTCCTTGTGCTGGAAGAGGTCGCGAATCAACCGGTAGGCGTGCTTCTCCTCCATTGTCAGGGAAGTCTCGGTGCGAGGTCGCAGAATGCAGGGCGCCAAAGACGTTGCAAGAGCTGCAACGTACTGCTCGTCTGCTGAAGTCAAATCGATCAGGCGAGTGAAATGGTTCATGCAGGCGTCAAGGGTGGCAATGTTGGTCAGGCGGAGCTGCGACAGAGTCTGCTGCAGCACACCGATGCGTGCGTCTTCAGAACCATCGGTTGTTGGTGTGTTGTAGATCGTGCGGACAATTTCGTAGACATGTGAAGAGACGAGGGAATCTAGGACAAAAGTTTAGTGCACGTCATCATTGACGATTTAAAAATTGGCGACTTACCGGGAAGCTCGAGCAGATACAGCTTCAGGAGACTTGCAACCACCGGAACCTCAGCATCTGCCAAAGTCTCAACCGTGAAAGACTTCCCGTCGTTGACCTTTGCTCGTAGCTTGTGAACTTGTGGCAGGGGAACCTCCACAAGCCAGACATCTCGCCTAGCCGCGTCACCCTCAAGATCAGGATAATGGCTGTCCAGGTACGTCAGGAGAGTCGTGATAATGATGGGTACACGTTTTCTGTCGGCTCTCGCGCGGGCCTCGAGGTCCACACCAAACGTCTGCTCGTCGACCTTGTTGTAGTAGTTCTCATAGGTGACAACCTTTGGGGCGAAACTGCCGGTCCGGTAGTTTTCGAGCAGGTAACGGAGGTCACCCAGAGGCTGCACCGTCTCCTGGTATAGCACCATTCGGTCGACAGTTGCCTGGAGACTGGGAATGACATTGCCAATGGTTCCGGAAAAGTCGAGAACCACAGTCTTGACCGCCTTGAGTCTATCCAACTCGCAGCGCTCGAGGAATTTGAGGTGGAGAAGAATGGCCTCTTCCAGCTCACAGCGCATCTCATCCAGCTTCCTAACACCGGCCTTGTACTTGTCATCCGATTCTCTGGCTTCGCGGCGAAGGCGGTCGGGCGGCGTCTCGTTCGGGTATTGGTTGTTGAGGCCCCATCCCTGAAGGTATTCGCTCACAGTACCAATCACGGGACTGTCTGTGCTGCCTTCCGAGGTGGGCATGGAGAAGGTCCTGGACATGGGTGCTGCTTTCTTCCCCGGAACACCAGACAGCTTGAATGCAAGAGGCTTCCATTGGTAGAAGAGCTTGGAGCTGTTGGCAAACGAGTTGCCGACATTTCCAACAAGGCGCAAGAACCCGTTCGTGATGAGGTCTTGTCCAATCCTCTCGGCATAGCTGACGCTCGTGGTGTTCATGTATCTCTGCATGTATTCGACGATGTCCGATCCGCTCGATGTGTTGAGGTAGGTTCCGAGGATGGGGACCTTTGTCTCGCCCATCTTGATGGTGTTGAGCATATGCTCGAGAATCTTCTTGACCTGCTCAGTTTGGTACGTCTCGTCTCCGATCTCGTAAATGTCGTCATCCTCCTCCTCCTTCTCCTTGTTCTCCGAGATCTTGATCTCGGGTACATTACTTGGCTGCTTTGGACTCGTCTCGGCAGTTTGGAAGGCCATCTTGTTCTCCTCCTCGAGATCCTCGACCAGGCGACACTTGTTGAAGTAGTTGCTGCGCAGCTTCTTGACCTGCTCGGCCTGGCGATCGTGGGCTTTGATGCGAACTTGAAGTTCATCTTGCGACTCCTGGAGACGCGATTCGTGCGCGTCGCACCATCTGGAGAAAGGGTTCACTACCAGGTCTCGGATACTCTGGGCGATCTTGAGGTGGTTCTTGGCTGCATCCTCCATCTCGGATCGTACGCCATCGTAAGCCTTTCTGGTGCTGGCCCCATCGTCGCGGTTGAAGCCACCGGAGATCTTGTCGGCAGCGGGTGCAATGTCGCTTAACTTCTGGCCGTACACCTCTTCCGCCTCGGCGCGCATGCGGGCGAGAGTCAGGACCTGTCGGTTCTCTTGGACTCCTTGTTGGAGCTTGCCAAACAGAACGCCGAGGCCTGCAACAGAAGGTTAGCAGGACAGGAGGAGGATATTGTTGTTGGCGGGCGTTCAAGCTTACCTGCCGCATAGTCGGCCGACCAGAATGCGTCGGCGAAACCAGGCATGGTGGGCTAAATCAAAACACTGCCTTGGAGGATCAGGGAACGACAACCACAGAACCAGTAAGAAAGAAATAGGTATTTGATGTGGCAGTAAGTTGCTACGGGTCGTAATTCATCACCATTCGTGGTCGTGTATGAGAGAATGCCGTAAGAGAAGCACAAAGAAAGTCGAATCGACAAACAAGCGCCGGGTGGCTTAGAGGGCTGAATCTCAGGCTTGGTTGGATCGGGGTTGGGTCGGGAAACTGGGTAAAGTTGGTCTTGATGCCAGCAGTATGGGCCAGCGTCAACAGAGCGTGGAGGCGAAAGGAGGGAGCTCAGATCGAGTTTCGCTGGTAACACAATGGCTGGGTAACACAAAGAAGACCTTGTGGCCCAAAAGACTGCTGCTGCTGTTTTTTGAAGAAGTATGTAAATACGGAGAGAAAATGCCCCGGGTCGATGTTTTTTNAGGCGAAAGGAGGGAGCTCAGATCGAGTTTCGCTGGTAACACAATGGCTGGGTAACACAAAGAAGACCTTTGGCCCAAAAGACTGCTGCTGCTGTTTTTTTGAAGAAGTATGTAAATACGGAGAGAAATTGCCCAGGGTTGATGTTTTTTNGACCTTGTGGCCCAAAAGACTGCTGCTGCTGTTTTTTGAAGAAGTATGTAAATACGGAGAGAAAATGCCCCGGGTCGATGTTTTTTTGAGTCGACCGTCGGCGAGATCGCATTTTGCCTGTTACCTGCCTGCCACCTCTCGCGCAGCTGAAGGCCGAAAAAGCTGCCAGCCAAGGAGCTGCCGCCATTGGTCGGCAGACGGGATGACGAGCCTGTTGTATCCTGGGCACCAGACTGACCGTCTGTTCGCCAGGGACAAAGCCACTGAGAGGCCTGCGATGACCCCCCTAGCTCCGCGGCCGTGCCCACTACCTTAGCTCAAACATCGCCTCAAAGCTGCCCGCTGACAGACCCGCTACGGGTGCCTCAAGATGCCTAACGCTCGGCGCAGGGGACGTCGATTCGTGGTGAGAATGCCAGGAAATTAAACACGTCGGTACACACACGCACCTATACGAGCAAACCGTTTAGTCCGGCCCCATCTGCGGCGCGCTCTTTCTTACCCCGGAAAAGTCTGGTTCATCTCATGTCTGAATTTTTCTTGGGATGTCGCGAGTACCGACCACTGGTTAATGCTGGCAACATGATCATGTTATCTGTGTTACATTGATCTGTACCAACTGCCGACAACAGGCCCCTATTGATGTACAGATATTTGCTCTCGGATTCCTTCTTGATCGATTATTGTTGTCGCAATCCCCTACGGCACGTGCTTGTACATGTCTGGATCACTCATGTAGAAAGCGGCATGTAGTACCAAGTACATGGTTCTCCGTACTACTAACGGTGATATGTACGAAGTATACCGTCAGGTAGGTATGCACAGGTGACTGAGCCTCAAAATGAAATGAGCTTCCAGGATGCTGCTTGTGCAGCTCTCAGGGGTTGTTTTTAAGTGTCAGTCGCCAATGGTCCACCTCGCGCTCAGATAGAGAGGACGGGTAACAGGCACGCAGCACCTCGAGCTACCCCGTAATCTGGAATCCCACATGTAAGCCTTGCTTCTATGATTTCTAGGAGAATGCCTCTCCTGTCGCTCACTCCGAGCTTGTCTCTCTCACATACAGTGGTCTGTTCTCTGTAAATATAGGTGTGAAAGCTGAACATATTACCGAGTGTGCTTCCATCCATGTCCTTGCGAGACTGTGGCCGGCGGCATACATTGTACACAGTAACTGTAGTATAAACTGAGTTGTCGGGAACTAACAGAGTAGCGCAAAGACTCTCTCCAGAGTCAATGCCGCACCCCTAACGGCTCAATTCAAATAAAGTATGCATGGTGAAAGAGACATTTGCATATATTATGCGGGAAAGAAGCGTGCCTGGAATATATACACAAGGAGTATACGATGCGTCCCGAGCTTCGAAGTTATATAGTCTATCTTTCGGCTCTCTGCCGATCGACTTGTTCATGCTTGCCCACCATCTCAGCCGGGATGACGAGATCGCCGCGGTGGCGGGGCCCTCCGAATGAGGTAGCTGCGGTCCGACGTCTCGTCTGTTTTACAACATCAACATGCAATGATCACAAATCACCACCATTGCTCACTTGATGATAATCCCGCATCAACATAATTGAGCTCGAGATAGATATCAGCTTCCAGAGTATCGACCGGTCCTTTGCGCCTGTGTCCTCAATACTAACCTGGTAAAGATTGGGCTTTCAGAACTCGTATCTACTGGATCCAAGCTTGCTTACATATCCACTGGACGACCATCAATATGTCCGAGAAAGGGCTGCCTCTCAAGGAAGGCGACCTCCACCAGAGGGACAAGCAAGCCTCGACGGGCAAAAGAGGTGTCATCGCCGTCTTCCTGTCATTTCTGTTCCTAGGAACGCTTGTTCATCCTACTTCCCGGTCTTATCACCCGGCGTGCCACGCATACTCGCGGTTGCGTCCGCAGACCATCGAGGGCCGAGTCCACAGCATTCTTTCTACTACACCGCTGATCGGTCAGTCAATCGTATTGATTTGGGAACTTGCACGCCTCTGACATTCATGCCTAGATGGACACGATGACTTCCCGCTGCTTATTCGCTTCTTGTATGGCAACCAGATCTACGGCAACTTCACTGAGGACTTTGGTAAGACTGGTCTGCCAATGCACGTCGATCTCCCTCGCTTGAGAGCTGGACAGAATGGAGGTGCCTTCTGGAGCGTCTTCGCTCCCTGCCCAGAAAACGGCTCGGATTGGTCGGATGAGAACTACAGAGATAGTAAGTCCCGTGATGCTTCTCTAGATTTGCCATGGTCGTGCCTAACATATCACAGCTGTGCAGTTCACCCTTGAGCAGATTGATGTCGTCAATCGTCTGAGTGGTGCCTTTCCCAACGATTTCTCCAACGTCATTGGCATCACTGCAGACTCTGCACTGGCATCCTTCAAGGAAGGAAAACTCATCTCGCCTCTGGGTGTCGAGGGCCTCCACCAGATTGGCAATTCCGTCGCCAACTTGCGCCTCTTCCACAGTCTCGGTGCTCGCTACGTCACGCTGACCCATAACTGCGGTAACATCTTTGCCGACTCGGCACTCGTCGAGAACCCTTTCCGCAAGGCTGAGCCATATTGGGGCGGCCTATCCCCCAAGGGGAAGAAGCTCGTCCACGAGATGAACCGCATTGGCATGATTGTGGATTTGGCCCATGTCAGTGCCGACACGATGCGCGATGTGCTTGGCGGAAGCGACTGGGAGGGTAGCAAGGCACCCGTCATGTATAGTCACTCTTCTGCGTTCGCCATCTGCCCGCACCCAAGAAATGTGCCCGACGACATCCTGCAACTGGTCAAGAAGACAAATTCGGTCGTCATGGGTAGGCCCACCTTCCAATATTGAAGTCGTGACCTGACCAGCTAATGAGACAATAGTCAACTTTGCCCCCGACTTCACTTCCTGCAAGGACGTCGGCAATGACAACGGCGTCCCCGAGGTCATCCCAGAGAATGCCACGCTGAGCAAGATCGCAGATCACATCACCTACATTGGCGACCTTGTTGGCTATGACCATGTAGGTGTCGGCAGCGACTTTGATGGCATTCCATCAGTGCCAAAGGGTTTGGAGGATGTTTCCAAGTACCCAGAACT
Source organism: Pestalotiopsis sp. DP-2020a (assembly GCA_018115615.1). Lineage (NCBI taxonomy): Eukaryota > Fungi > Ascomycota > Sordariomycetes > Amphisphaeriales > Sporocadaceae > Pestalotiopsis > Pestalotiopsis sp. DP-2020a. The sequence goes on along the minus strand of JACVEI010000002.1, from coordinate 22,310 downwards.
CTTCGGTGAGCTGCTGAGACGGGGAGTGTCTGATGTCGACGCCGCAAAGGTCGCCGGAGGAAACATTCTCAGGGTCTGGAAGGACGTTGAACTCACCGCTGCCAAGCTCCAGCGTGAGGGCTTCCCAGTGTACGAGGATGATATTCCCAAGAGGTCCATTGAGCAGTCAATCAGTCAGATTGCTGGCTACTGAGTTTGATCTGTTCGGCTGAGAAATTGTCAAGTTGGGGCAATGAATGGAACTGGGAATGTATACGAGTAGTGTTAGTCCTTTTCTGAACTTGAAGTTTTTCTATTGTACACAAAGCACGGCTATTTAAAGAGGCCAATCCAATACTAAACATCTGTAAGAGATCGTGTCCCAGTAGTACTACGCCGGAAACCTCGCAAAATGTCAAGCGGATCATACCGTAGAATACCTGGTCAGGAAAGAGTTCCGGCTCAGCGACATGAACAAACCAGGGACTGGTCAGCATTGAGGCCTCGAAGAATAGGTCATTGATACAGTACAGGTCAAGCCAGCCAGCGCGTTTGCAAAAGGGTACGTACTGGCAATGTCCACGGCCCAACAAGCCAAACCTCTTGACTTGCGTTTCAGCATCTGCGCGACTCTGCCCAAACCTGAATGCCATGCTTTTGCCGGATCACCACCACCGTGACGCCTACCGCAGTACTCGCCGCCTTGGTCAGACTCCCTCCTCGGCAGAGTCCTAATGATTTCCAATACAGCCAGAAACTCTCACCAGCCACTGGGCCTCCTGGCTCAGTGGTACGTTGCGGAGAACCCGTTCAAGCTCTCCTGAACATTGCAACGAAAGTTGTAGTGCAAAGGTCGCTCCCCCGAACGCGTGTCAAATCGAAGTAACGGCTTTTTTTTTTCCCTTTTTTTTTTTTGAGACTATTATTTTCTTGCTCTCCTCTATTTGCAATATTTCCGGCATCGCACCAGTTATTTAATTTGTCCCTTAGAGCAAGACAACCGTCATTGGCTCAAATTCTGTTTTTGTGATGCTTCCATTCCTTAGATAATCGTCCCTGAGTAGCCGTACCTTGGTCTTCTTGGCCCCTTAGGTTTTCTAATCCCTCTGGCCCCTTGGCAGTAATCGAGATGACCCTTCACAACCCGAGAATATATCTAGTCAGGCGACCCAGAAGAAACTGAAATCGTGTTTCGAAGCAAGGCAACGGCCATTTCCAATATGTCGCGCTCGATGCGTACCTACATGGCATGCCCCAGCAGCAGGAAAATTAAGCAGTATCAGACAACACAACTCATCCTGCAGTTATTGACTAGAAGCAGCAAAACACTCCGGAAGACATCGTAATCATATGTCCGCAAAGAATAGGCTAATATGGCAATTTTTGGATCCTAATCATGTTCATGAGCAGTACAAGTGGTAGCCGGATCTAGGCATCACGGACTCGTGCCCCTATTATCTCATGTCTGTCGAGTGCCACAGCAAGTCGATATGCAATACAAAGCAGATTATGTCCCATATTATCCAGTCATTGATGAACGTGGTCCAGATTTCTTCTTTATTTTTGCATTGTACAATGGCTTTGCACCACAGGTCTTATTGTACACGCAGCATTGCTCCTCGAGGTCGGTCAGAGCATAATTCTGCTGATTGGATCCGTGTAGAAGCCAGATCTCTCTATAACGCCATTCCAAATGATGCCGTATTCGTCGAATGTACGTACGGCCAGTATTCGCAGCATCGACGTAGTCTTCCCTCCACGAAGCGCAACCTCCCATCTACGCTTATGATCCCATGGGCCGCTCGCCTCCGCCTCTCTCCAGCACGTTGAGTTTTCTCGCCGTCGCGATCTGGTTCCTCGTCTGCTGGCCGCGCACGGGTAGACCCATGGCGTGTCGTCTTCCTCTGTATGTGCCCATGTCTCGCAGCCGCCTGATGTTGTCTTGTACTATCCTCTTGGCGTCGTTGTCGATGGTCATTGTGGATAGCTCGGCCGTCAGTGACGTCTGCACCTTGGCCGGGAGCGTCTCGAGTCGCTGGAGCGGGTGAATGCAGTACTTGGCCATGATGCGCGCCGAGGTCTGCGGACCCAGCCCGTAGAAGGATTCGAGGGTCTTCTTGACCAACTTCCGCGGGTGGAAGCTCACGCCCATAATGAAAACCTGTTGGCTGGTTAGTCGCCAGAATTAGAGCATGAAAGGAAGGATGGACTAACCATCTTGACAAAATTGGCACGTCGGCACCGATATCCGTCTCAATACTACTGTTCGTTCTGAAAATGCCCTCGTCGATGCTTCAGGATCTCTCCAAAGTNAACCTGTTGGCTGGTTAGTCGCCAGAATTAGAGCATGAAAGGAAGGATGGACTAACCATCTTGACAAATTGGCACGTCGGCACCGATATCCGTCTCAATACTACTGTTCGTTCTGAAAATGCCCTCGTCGATGCTTCAGGATCTCCCCAAAGTCGAATTTCCAAGTCGCGAGATGCACGGGCCATTTCCGCAGCAGCTGCAGCGCTAGACGTCCTGGACCGCCAATGGAACAGCGGACCCGCCTCGTCCGTCCTTATCGAGCACGCGATAAGACCCCTCCGCATACTAACCTTAGGTATCTTGGGGGTTGCCGTGCAGTTGCCAGGGACCTGCTTCAACCAGCTCCGAGGTGAAACGTAGCTTCTACCTACAGGGACAACCATTAAGAAGACCTCCCATCTTCTTTTGTTCTTCTCCCCTTCTCACACTCTTCACCCAATCGCCGATTCCATCTCGTCGGCATCATTATACATCAATTGACTTGATTTCGAGTCCATCTCGATACCATTGCCACAATGTTGTCGCTGCGCCGCTTCTTCGTGAGCGCCATGCTGCTCCTCGGAGTATCCATGGTGTTCTTTGCCTCGACCGCCGAAGCTGCCAAGGGCCCCAAGATCACCCACAAGGTCTACTTTGACATTACCCAGGGCGATGAGCCCATTGGCCGTGTCGTCATGGGACTTTACGGCAAGACCGTCCCCCAGACCACTGAGAACTTCCGCGCTCTGGCCACTGGCGAGAAGGGCTTCGGTTACGAGGGCTCTTCTTTCCACAGGGTTATCAAGCAGTTCATGATCCAGGGTGGTGACTTCACCAAGGGTGATGGCACTGGTGGAAAGTCCAGTAAGTTTCCAGTTTCCTCTTCTCTGCTGTTTGCTGCACTTGACTAACGACTTGGACTCTCCCAGTCTACGGCGACAAGTTCCCCGACGAGAACTTCAAGCTCAAGCACACCAAGAAGGGTCTCCTGTCCATGGCCAACGCCGGAAAGGACACCAACGGCTCCCAGTTCTTCATCACCACCGTCATCACCTCGTAAGTATTGTCGGCAACAACAAGAGAGAGAGCTTGGATGCTAATCAGGAAATAAAGGTGGCTCGATGGCCGTCACGTTGTCTTCGGCGAGGTCCTCGAGGGCTACGACGTCGTTGAGAAGATCGAGCAGGGCCCCACCAAGCCTGGCGACAAGCCCGTCAAGGAGATCAAGATCGCCAAGAGCGGCGAGCTGGAGGTTCCTCCCGAAGGTATTCACGTGGAGCTCTAAACACAACCCCGCTCGCCTCCGAGAGAATGATTGTCTTCCGCCTGTTGTTTTCTTCCGCAGTGACGCTGCTGTGTTGTCTTCTGCATAGCTGATTCGACTTTTGTGTCCCCAGATGCCACTTACGGCGGTGCCGAATGGGCTGCGGGGTTCGCCAGCGAGGAGGCTGCCAACCCGTTCCAAGAGAGTGAGGTCGCTGCCGCCGCCGCCGGCTACACTGTCTTCCAGAAGGCTGCATTCTTTGCGGTCATCATCGCTGCCATTGCCATTTACCTGCGCATGAGCCGATCCAAGACCGATAGGAACGATCAAGGATATGAGAAGTCGCTGGCGTAATTGTGGACCAAACAATATGACAAGATATAAACTCCAAGATGGTTCTTTCCATTGAAATGCTGAAGTGACCATAATAGCATTATATGAATTGTTTGTACATGGCTGTAAGTGCAGCGGTATATGGGCGGCTTTTAGTGCGTAGTATACTTCCCGCCAGGAACTTTGGGTGCACCATGAAAGAGGGACCCATAAAAATTTCAGAAAGACGCAGCAAGCACAGAAAACTCGACGACGGTCCAACACTGACAGACAACACGCGACCTCCCACTGTCTCTTTTGCCAGCCTCAAATACAAAAATCATGAAGGTCCTGAGTCTGAACTTTTTGACCTGCGCGGTCAAGGCCTGCAAGTCGTCGTCCGACTCGTATCCTCTGCAGTGCCAGGATGTAGAGCTGGTCCAGGACGATATCGAGGTCAACCCGGAACTGCTCTTCAACGTCCTGCCCCGCATTGATTGGGCGGCCCTGTCCAAGACTGCTACTGAGGTGAGTTTACAAATGAGAGGAAAAATTTCCCTTTTTCTTTCTATTATCCTCGCGTGTTATCTGGATCATGAAGGTGGCATTCGCTGTTGTCTTCTGGTCGTGTGTATTTCACATGCGTAAAAGTGGCGGGGCTCTGCGAGGGAGGAAAAAAAACAACCATATCATGAAAACAGCCCAACTCCATATGACACATATCCGACCAAACATACAATCCCAATTCCCTTGATCGAATCTCGACGCTGACCGCCCTCGACAGCTCGGCTTCCCGGCCCTGCCCGCGCAGCCGCCGACCGTGGAGGAGCTGCAGGCCGACGAGAAGACGCTCAAAGACCTGCACAACCTGCTCATGGAGACGCAGGTCATGGAGGGCAAGCTCGTCTGCCGCAACTGCCAGCACGAGTACGCCGTCCGGGAGGGCATCGCCAACTTCTTGCTGCCCAGCCACCTGGTCTGATTTTCATCGTACGCCTTGAGAGGAGCGGCGCTGAATTTTTGAGGGGGTGGGGAATGGGAGGAGGATATCGGAAGGGGATGTCTAGCTCTGGGAAGAGACGGAGGGAAAGATCCAGAGACACCTATCAGGTCTCGCCTCTCCGCGGAGGAGGCGCACACGGTCCTGCATTGCCTCCCTGAAGACAGGTGTAGATGGGGCGGTCACTGAAATCATGTGGATGGGGGAGATGCTGCCTGTCTTGAAGTGGCCAGCATCGAGAAGAGGAAAATAGGCATGTGACTTTTTACGGCGTTCCCGGCGTTCTCTACATAGACCAGGTTTGCCATAGTTGGAAGCAATGCATCATTCACGCGATTCACCAAGTTTTACTTTGGCCTCAAATTTTTGGAAATATTTTCTTCAGTGTGCAATATGTATCGAAACGCCAGGCATGAAAAATCAATGTGTTTGTACACTCCCATCCACCCTTCCAGAGCATATCCCAGATGTGCTCTTTCCCTCATGGGTTCTACGCCATCAGTCTGNATATTTTCTTCAGTGTGCAATATGTATCGAAACGCCAGGCATGAAAAATCAATGTGTTTGTACACTTCATCCACCCTTCCAGAGCATATCCCAGATGTGCTCTTTCCCTCATGGGTTCTACGCAATCAGTCTGGATTCACACATGTCGAGTATTTGCAGACACAAGAATACCCTCCATCTCTATAATAGGCTTCTTCTATTGCTGCTTCTTCTGAGCCGCGGGGCCCATCTCCTTGTCGAAAGCACCGTACGGGACCTGCAGACTGCCGAGAGCGCTGACTCCTACTCCCAGAATCGAGAATAGGATCAGGAGCGCAAACAGGGTCATGAAGATGCCTGCACTACGTTAGCATTTACCTTAATAGACTGAAGGTTTCCTCCTCGAGATTTGCATGTAACCTACCAGGCGTGAAGAACTGGTACTTCTCAAAGAGCGGCCTCGTATCCCTCTCCTTCTTCTCCTTTCGCTTGACCGAGTCGACCTGCCTCTTGAGCTCTTGGTGCGTGGTATCCTTGAACTCGGCCTCGTAGTTCTTCTGGGACGCGGCCTCCACCTTGTCGGTGCGGGAACCGGCCGTGTAGATGACGGTGAAATCACCGGCGGCGTCGTACTGCTGCAGGACGACGCTCATGTCGTCGTCGCTATCCCTGAGGCTCTCGACGACATCCTGGTAGCGCCCGGCCGTAGGGACGGCATCCAGGACCATGGAGTCGACAGACGGCGTCTTGCCCGCGGCCTTGCAGTTCTCCCGGATGCTCGAGGCCACCTGCTGCAGGTCGACGACACCACTCATCTCTGATACCGTCATCCGGCCCTGGACCTTGGAAGAGGACAGGGCGGCCTGCAGCTTGGGCGCTGCCGTCTTGGAGTTGAGGTGCTCGATGTTGAGGTTCGGTTGCGATACCAACAGGTAGTGCTCCGTAGGACAGTTGGATAGGAAGTCGCTCGCAGCCTTCAAGACCGACTGGTTGGCTTGCAGCTCATCGGCAAGGGGGCTTTCGATCCTATAGTTTTCCTCGTCAGTATTGCATGTAGAGGGTGAATGGTAACGAGGATCGTGCATGGCTCGAGTTGACGTACTTCTCTGTCGAGAACATAATAAACGGCGAGGTATTCACGAAGGCGTGCGCCGTGGCGCAGCCAGCAGCTATGGCTGCCACTGAGAGACGCATCTTGAAGGCGGATCGATGCTGGAGTTTTCGTGGTCGATGATGGGAGGAACCGATCTGGAATGGGAAGCGAAAGCTTGACGTACATCCCAGATTGAGCTCATCGGAGCTGGCGCCTCTCACCTCTCTCCAGAGTCGCACGTACCTCAACTGGCTCGGCCGCTGTTCATTGGACCGCTCTCACCCCGGCAAGTTCCGTCAAGGCTGTTACACCGTTCCCCCAGTCCTCTCAGCGCTGCAGGTCTGGCAGGGTCCCGACACATGCCCGCCTGGGGCGAGCTGGGCTTTAGTGGCTTTCAGCGGATGCAACCTCTGAAGGTTTAGTGGAGGGGCAGGGAGTAAGGTAGGCCTCGCAACACCAAAATTTCCATGCAGCATCGTCCACCCTAGTCCGGAAAAAAAAGAAAAATTCATGTACAAACTTTCCAACTTTGCCCACCTGAACAACTACCTACGATTCCGATCAAGAAACAGAGACACAGTGACACACAGAAACGAAGGGTCTTCTCACACACAAGCGCCATGTTTATTACGCATCCCAGGCCGAAGAAGTCCATCTTGCCGACGTTGCCCAAGAAGCGCAAGATTGCGCACGCGGTCGAAGAGATCAACTTCGATACCGATGCGCGGCAAGAGTACCTGACTGGATTCCACAAGCGAAAGCTACAGCGAATAAAGAGGGCACAAGAGGAGTCTGCGAAGCGGGAGAAGCAGGAAAAGCTCGATTCGAGGAAGCAGGTATGGCGCAGCAGTTGCTTGCTTGGCCTTGCGCCGTCACTTTGGGAAAGCGACCACTCTTTTGGCTAACAAACGACATAGATCCGCGAGGAAAGGAAAAAAGAGGTCGAGGAGCATGTCGATCACGTAAACAAGCTACTCAGAGAGGCGGCACGAGCTGGAAATGTGAGCGACCAGGACGATTCCGACGAGGAGAAGGATGAGTGGCAAGGACTGCCAGATGGGCCGACTGACGAGCCGCTGGACCACGAGGAAGAGTACATCGACGAAGACAAGTACACTTCCGTAACCGTGGAATCTGTCAGCGTGTCGAGGGACGGTCTACACAAGCCAGAAGAGGAGCCCGATACGGAAGACGAGGCAGAAAAGGAGCGAAGGGAAGCCTTGGCCAGAGCCGCCAAGGAGGAGGCAGCGGCGCGTCCCAAGAAGCAGAAGAAGCAGAAATTCCGTTATGAATCGAGGCTGGATCGGTCGATTGCGAACAAGAAGCAGAAGATTAAAAAGCTCAAAGCGAGATCATAGTTGCGGGTCCGGGAAATAAAAGATTAATGAAATAGGGGTACCAATAGCTCCCCTACTTTTGGTTGCACTTCAGATGATCAGCCTCGTATCAGAAAATGTGACCTTTTGGGATCCCCTGATAGAGAAGACAAGAGAACAAGTGGACAATGGTTGGTGTTTGGCCAAAATAATGATGCATATTGGCGTCTGAAAAGCAAGCCTCCTATCATCCCCTAACTGTGTATACATCCTTGCCTGACAGAGCAGAACCATGCTATGATCTCAGCACGCTGAACAATGGTGACCATTTATTTGCCTTCCAACACGGGGATAACCACGACACCTTAGAAGCCGTTGATCTCGTTTTGCAGCTCATCCAACTCCTTCTGCAATGCGGCGTACTTCTGGGACATCTCCTCGTACTTGCCCTCCCACTGGTCTCGCTCCTGCTCGAGAGCCTGCACCTTGCGTTCAAAGTGGCCGGCTTTTACGTCAGTCTGGCGGAGCCTGTTTTCACGCTCCGATTAGTATGGGACAACTCATGGCAAATAGTTTAGTAATAAGGCATGGTCTGGACTTACTTCTCATTGGCCTCACGAAGGGTCTTATCAGCCTCCTCGGCCTCTTCCTCGAGGAGCTGCAGTCTTCGTTGGAGGGTCTCATTCTGCGTACCATGTTGCTGGCCCTCATCGTTGGACTTCTTCAGATCCTTGACCGAGGTGTCGAGCTTGTCGACCTCGGTCTCGAGCAGACCGTTCTTGTGCGAGAGGGATGTGATCTCCTGCTCCTTGGCCAGGTTCTCCTGCTCGAGAGCCTTCAACTTCGATTGGAGCTCCTCGACCTTGGCGGCGTTCTCGTCGGCCTCCAGACGGAGCGAGTTCATTTTCTGTACGTGGGAGCCATGTCAGCCTGTCGCCCATGGTGACTTCCACTCTGCCGTCTGCATTCGAGTCTACCATGAAGCCAGCCCCTGGGATACGCGTGATGGGTGCTGCTGAGGAGGGCTGCTGCTGTTTGCGCGCCCGGCCTCGTGGTGGGGTAAGATTTGGGGGGAACCTCTCTCTCCTATCTTGCTTGGGCTACTAACCTCCTTAATGCGATCCATGGCTGCGGTTGTGTTGTTGATGTGGTTTGAAGAAGTTGTGATGGAAAAAAGATCAAAGACGAGCAGATGGAAGAGTTGGAAGAATATGGAAGTGTTGCAGTATGGCCTGAGAATGTGAAGGGTTTATGCAAAGGGTGGTCGAATCAAAGAGACGGTCTGATGAATGGAGATCGGCTGTGTGGAATTTGGCTGCCCAGGCCGCAATGAATGGAAGCCCAGAAGAATGAATGCCCCTCGTTCTGCGCGCTGGCTGGGTCCGTCGATACCCCTAGAAACCCGGAACAGGGGCTGGTGCCGTGTTAAGCAACACCGCCTAAATGACAGCGAGTCATTAACAGTTTGATCACCGCCCACCCGCAAGCAACATTAGCTGTCGGTGGGGCAGCGGCCACTAGCAGCAGATTGGGAGCACTGACCTGGCCCCCGGTTGCTCGGCTGCTGATTGGAGAGACGTTGCTCCGTCAACCTACCCCAAAGTAAACCAATGTCATTCGGAAAGCCTCATCGGCGAGAACCATGAAACTATTGCTTCTGGTTTAATTGCCAAACCCCAACCCACGCTGCACATTGATCGACTCTTCATCATCNCTGACCTGGCCCCCGGTTGCTCGGCTGCTGATTGGAGAGACGTTGCTCCGTCAACCTACCCCAAAGTAAACCATTGTCATTCGGAAAGCCTCATCGGCGAGAACCATGAAACTATTGCTTCTGGTTTAATTGCCAAACCCCAACCCACGCTGCACATTGATCGACTCTTCATCATCACGTCACGTCGCGCGCATCCACTCAACACCACAACAATTAGTTATGCGAATGGCCCATCTGAGCATCAAAGCGTCATCGCCCTGAAAACGGAAACCCTTTGTTTACACCCACTGGCACGATTGTGCTGTTGAAGAATAAGAACACAAGTCGCCGTTATGCTCGTGGCGCGCGATCAAGAGAACCTGGTGGCTCGCCATCAGACCGGAGCTGCGGCAAAGCAGCAACAGAACAATCAGATTGGCAATCGATACCCAAAGACTCCCATTAAGATCCCGCTCAACGACGAGAATGGTGGGCACTTGAAGGGTGCTAAGAGCATCCTCGGCGACCGCACCAGAGGCAACGAGAATGCTGCGAGCTCAAAGGGCCTCAAAGGCCGCGACAAGTCCAACTTTGTTACTCCTTTGCGTAGGTCGTATCGAGCAATACAAGGATCCAAGGATACGAGCACTAATCTTCACGCAGAGCCGCGAAACCGAGCAGTCCTTGGTGACAAGACAACTAATGCCAAAAGTAGAGGACCCCAGACCCTCAACGTTAAGAGCGCGATCAAGGACATTGGAGGTCAGCAGAGTCAGGCACCAGCAACAATCAAGCCAAAGCAGAAGCAATCTCAGGTGGAGACCCAGAAACTACAGATTCACTCGGAAGAACCACATTCCTTGAGTGACGAGGAGCCTGAGTACTGCCCGCCAAGGCCGAAAGACCTGCCTTATGAGTCGAATGTCTTTCCTGAAGGTGTCTTGACATTCGAGGCACTGAAGCCGGAGAACAGACTCAAGGGGTTCTATCAGCACTATTTTGACCCCATTGACGAGAATGGAGTTGGCCGGTCCTCCAAAGAACAAGCAGAGAAGACTCGCAAGGCATTTGAGGATGGCGACAAGAAGATCCTCGAGGACATTCAGAACTTTGAGTGGACTTCTATTCAAGGCGAGATTGACAGTGCCAAAAAGGTCAAGCCGCCAGTGCCCTCGGCCAACCCAGCCAAGGCCAAGGGTACACAGGTGAGGCCTGCATTGCGCAAGCCTCTGGGTTCGGTGACCTCGAAGAATGCTGCAAGGGCTCTTACAAACATGGATGATACCACCAGGTCCATGCAGCGCAGAATGTCCAAGTCAGCTGCTGGTCCTGCTGCCAGGAAGAAGGCACCCTCCTTTGCTATTCCTCGCTTCACGGCCACGAGGCCTAGTGCATCTCAGCCAACGGCAGCCAGACGCACGCCGATGGCAAACATCGAGGCCAATTCCAGAACAACCTTGGGATATAACAAGGGTCGCGCTGCTGCATCGGCACTTGCTTCAGCTACAGCCAAGCCTGCTGTCAAGCGAGCACAGGGTGCTCTTCAGCCCAAGGCCAGTGGCCTTCCTCGTTCGGCAACTATTCTGTCCAACGACTCCGACAAAACTATTACCCCAGCTCGATTCGCAACCAAGGAACCATCGCCGGTTGTCGAGGACCAACTCTGGAAGGAGCGTGTCCCATTCTTGTCCATTTTCAACCCAGAGGATGATGACGACTGTGACTTGGCCGGCAGTCCTCCTCCTGAGTCGGACGACGAGGAGTTCGAGATGCAGTTCCCGCAGTAAACAAAACTCGTTCCGAGCAACTGCATGATTACGAAGTATGATTTGGCGTTTTGGGGAATCATCGGCAAGGCAAAAGGACTCGATGACTGATTAAACTTTCTGGAAGGACACATTATTCTGAGGATTTGCGACTACCAGTCCAAATGTGGCTGGTTGTTGAGCTACACCGAGCTATCGCCTCAGTACGGATATTGGCTAGCCTAAGCCGAGATGTTCGGCTTTGGAGTTTCACTCGTTTTTCTTGTACAATACTCTCACACAGCCTCAAGGCTGATGTTTTGATTTGTATGTTTTGAGTAATACTCGGAACGTGCGTAGGCAGTCTAGGACAACTTTCACGTTCCACGTGCTATTATTCGCGAACTTTCAATGTTCGTTGCTATGAGCCCGCGTCCAACAGACCGCCGACATGTCGAATTAGTGACATTGTGACAGAGTGATGGCCTATCAAGATGCTACGACCATCATCACCGGCTGCAACGGAAACTGTCACCATCTTCGTGATGTGGCGCACTGAACTATCGAGCATTAGTCGAAACTTGTTGCCACCCAACAGTGTAGAAGGCAGGTAGAGAAAGCCGCGGACGGGTGTTGCTGACTTTCGAAATCAAGGCTACGGGACGAATCTTCCCCTTGGCACCACAAAGTCAAGTGCTCAAAGACTGTTGTTATTCCTGGATAACAGTGAATTGACTGAAACATGCACGCCGCACCTGAAGAAAAGTAAAAATAGAAAATATGGCTGCTACGGTTTGTGACGGTCCATTTCGTCGATGGCCTGTTACATAAAAGATGCTTACAGGTTCCCTATGAGAAACCAGAGACCCAATGTGCTCACTCGTTCGTACTCAGCTCACGACTGAATAAGGAATTATATCTTCCTTCCCCAGATCTTATCGACAATTTCTAGCAAAATGTCCAAGATGCTTACCCGAGCCTTTTTAATCGTGGCCTTTGCTGCCAGCCTGCTTATCGCCAAAAAGAGCCAAGTCACCTGTCCTCTGGACACCGGAAAATACAGTTTCTGTGCCACTTGGAACTCTTTACTATAGCTGCGATGCGCAAGTCGTCCTTGCAGTCCATCAGTGTGGTGCAAATTGTTGTATTCCAGGAGACATCTGGCCCTGACAACGGTCCTGTGTTGAGTGGCACGAGGTACGATTTATCTTTTTGGCAATTGCGCAATTACCAGCGTAAGAGCTCACGGAATCTACCATTCCATGTGAGCTAATCATTGTTGCAATTGATAGGGATCACCACACACGGCATCCTGGTTCAGGAGCTGCAGTTTATTCCGTGACGATGGCTTCGCATGGTCTTATAGCAACCTCGAGAATATCAACTTTTTTACATATACAACCCCCCTGATTTTCGTGAGATTCTACCCGAGCAGAAAGGAGAAGTAGTATAGTACAGTATTCCGTACCACTTGTCCACTTCTTCAAAGACCAGTGCTTAGCCATAGTTGGTAGGGCAACTAGAGTTTATGCTTCAGAGGCAATCCTGAATCGGAATTTGATAAAGACATCATTCACACAGACCGGAATCATCCCTCAGGATGGGAAAACATTCTTGTCCTTGGTTTCACACCCATACAGGACAGGTCATCGCCTTTGACAGTTGGTTCGCATGAGACAATCTCCAGCTGCATGCGGCAGCCAGATAATGCCTGGCATGCAAGGAAGAGAAGACATCTTGGCCACGCGATCATGTCGACTTCCACGATGAATCTTGGGATAATATCAACTCCCATAACAATTCAAATAAATCGAGGTTCTGGTGTTCAAGACCAGATTGTAGTTGCATGCGGGTGGGTGTGATCAAAAGTGGTATGAAGTTTGCAACTTCTGTAGCCGCGTTTGAGCTGCATGTCTCCTGTCAGATAATTAGCGGTCGTGTGCAGATTGCCAGGCCCCTCCAAGGACCTTCAGGACCCCCCGGCCCCCCTTCGAGCGCCAGAGGGAGCGCAGATTCCGCGTCAAAAAAAAAATAGACAGGGATTGGTCCAAGCGCTGCGTCGGTTGTACCGCCACACACAAATTTGCAGCCAGAGTACAGATTCACCTGCCTCAGCTTGGTGCCAAGGTCACGAAAAATTAGTGGCTAGAATTATCCTAGGTCCCCATCGCCTATCCATCCCTTTTGGCTTTCCGATCACCACGTCGGTTTCTTCCAGACGGTTCAACCTTTTGCGCGACTCAAACCGCTCGACGCTCCTCCACGCACCGTCTCACGCCCGCAATCCCCTTTGCAATACGGGCATCTCATTCTGCAGCACTCCGCGACCGCGCTCGACCCCATCAAACCTGCTTCCTCTGCTCATCGCCGCGGCAGTTCAACTACCTACCCAGCCACCTTGTGCAGACCTGCCAGCCCACTTTTCAAGTTCCACACGTCACATCCCCAGATTTCTTGTCGCGTGGCGCCCGTGCTGCCGACGAGCTCTTTTCGCGTCTGCGGTTCGCATTTCCCAACATATCAAACCATCGACAACACGTGCAAGGCCCGAATTGCCTCCAATGGTTGCTTGTACCTACTAGCATCTTGTCACCGCCCGAAAGGAGATGCTGTTGATGAGGATGGTCGGTGGATAGTGGAAGATCAGAACACGACACTCGCGAAAGATGGCCCCTAGCGCATCTGGCGCTGGGTTCGCCAAATTCTTTCCCGCCGCCCCTCGCGCCGCCCGAGAAAAGGCTGCTGAGAGGGAAAGAGCAAAATCAAGAGTTTCGGAGGGCGCCGCCGATCGCGATGCGAAAACTCCATCCGCCCATGCCTCTACATCACTTACCTCAAGCTCTGCATCACAGCCCGCGTACCGCGATGGCACAAAACCCGATATCTCAACATCTGATGCCGCGCATCTCAACGCTGAGGATACCGAGTCCATACAAGGAGATATGCTCAACGGCATCGGCTCCGCCAGCTCCCATGCCAGCACGGCTTCGTCAGTGTTCAGCCATGCTTCCGTCGTGCACGCCCCGGCACATGTTTCCAACAGCGATATGACGCCGCTCACTAATGTTGGCTCCCCGTCCAACCCTTCTCATAACACCTCCAAAACACAGCAGCATACCAAGTCATCCCAACATGGCAGGACGGCCAATGGCTCGATACAGTCCACTGCGGAGCCAACTCCCGTATCACGCCGGACCGGTGCCGCCGCCCGCATCCCGGCACGAGATCCCAACCGCCAGATACAAGGAATGAAGCGGACCCACGATCCATTGATTGACAAGAATTTATCTTCGAACGAGAGGAAGACTGCGAAGCCAACATACAAACCCTTCGGTGCGGTACGTAAGCTATACTATAACATATACAAGTCTGGAGGGGGGATGTCATCTGTCCTGGAGTGCCATACGTGAAAATGAAGAGGAGCAAAAAAGGCTAATTGAAATTTGTTGAACAGACAGATGGCGTCCCCCCCGAGGACCCGCGCTTGGCCAGAGGCAGCCGGCTCGACTACATCAACGTCGATTTCCACCTACCGAAGGCAAGGTTGCGCCAATCTCCATATGCGCTCAAGCCATACGCATATGATGCTGCCACGTCCATAGGTCCTGGGCCACCGACCCAGATCGTAGTTAGCGGTTTTGACCCATTGATCGCCTTTTCGAAAGTGACCACTCTCTTCCTCAGTTATGGCGAAATTGCTGAGAGCAGTAACAAGATGCACCCGGATACAGGCATATACCTGGGCTTCGCGACATTCCGTTACAAAGACTCGAAGCCGCATCCGAGCCGCCGCGGATTGGCTGTCGCTGCGGTCGAGGCTGCTAAGAGGGCTGTTCGCCAGATGAATGGGCGACGGATCGAGACGAATACCATCAAAGTAGACTTTGACCGTGACGGCAAGAAGAGCCGAGTGATGCTCCAGGAGGTGCTCAAGAAAGAACAGGACCAAGCGCAGCAGGCCCGCGACGCACAACTCGCACGGTCTGTATCAATAGCATCGGCCCCTACAGCTCCCAAGCCGAAGCCGCTCGATGGGTTTGCGCGACCACCTCCGACTGCGCCACGAGGACCTGCAGCGCATCGACAACCGCCAATCGCTCCCGCAGAACCAGCACCGGCATTTGCTGCTCCTGGAAGACCAAGGCCGCTCATTGAGCAAGTCCTTGTCTCCACGACGCTGAAGGGCGAGCCTTACATATTCATACCCGACAGCAGCGTTCCCATCATGCCGACCACTGTCGCCCATATGAAGAAGAGACTCAAGTCATTTGCCATCGAGGACATCCGCGCCGACAGAACCGGGTACTATATTCTCTTCCCAAACAGCAATATTGGCCGCGAAGAAGCATTCCGATGTTACCGATCAGCAGATGGCAGTGCCTTCTTCACGTATACGATGCGCATGCAGCTAAGGACTGGAACGATCCCTTCGTCCAGAACTCTGAAGGCTGTCGTGGAACCGGTCAAGCGAGTCGAGCCCGAGAGAAAACCAGCGCCGGAGGCGAGGCATAGGAACGAACGAGATCAGCGCCGCCGAGATGAAGAAGCTGTGCTGAAAGAAGAAAAGGAGCAAAGGGCTAAGGACTTTGATCCTGTTCACGAAGCTACAGAGCTTATACGGCGCGAGATGAAGGAGCATCTGATCAGGCACATCCGAACAAAGGTCGCAGCACCCGCCCTATATAACTACTTGGATCCCGTCAACCATGCCTCGAAGAGACGGGAGCTCAACTTGGAGGAGGTGCCCACCACCAACCGCTCATTCACCTCAAACCGAACGGCGGATGATGGCAGCGCAACACCAGTAGGCACGCCAAACTCGAGAGCAGACCCGATTGAGCGTCGTACAGCACGAGTTGATATGACGGCGCTCCCGCGAATTCGCAAGGTAAAGGGACAGCTTGCCGCGCAACGCAATCATGGCTTCTTGGACCCTTTCGCTCGCAAGCGCACCAAGCCGGCAAATAATGCTTTCCGCGGTCTATACCACCAGCTTTCGGCCGATAGCGACGACGAAGCGTCCGAGGATGAGACGGAGAATCGCGACTCCGTAGCGCGGGAAACAGAGGAGCCTGAGTCGAGGCCACGCAGTCGCATGAGCACCGACGAGGACGCTTTCAAGGAAGAGGATGATTCTTTGACGGAAGCCAGCTTTGCGGTCAGCGACGTGCCCACACGGACGAAAAAGAGGAAACTCATGCTGTCAGTGGAAGCGGCCATCAAGCGCCAGAAGAAGACTGACGAGGAGCTCTTTGGCGTCACCATCGACACATTGGAGACTGAATTCCCTGGACCCAACCCAGTCAAGGACATCATTGTGCCTGATGCTGATGCCGAAGATGAGAAGACTCCTGATCCCAATCTGCTGTCTGCCGATGCAGCCTTAAAGGGCAAGAAGAAGCTGCTTACGATAAAAGGGAAGAAGAAGTCCAAGAAACAGATTTTTGAAGAGAGAGAAGCTCTCAAAAAGGCGCAACAAGAAGCCTATGTCGAAGAGGCTCTGGAACAGACTGAGACGGAGGATGCGACCGAGGCCGAGGACAAGGTCCCGGACCTCAAACAAGAAATCATCGAACCCGAGGAGCCTCTTGTTCGGGATGAACGCTTCTCTGATCTCGTGGTCGCCGCAATGGAACTTCCAGATGACTTTAGATTCGGAATCCAGTCAATGCAGGGTCTCGATCTCGAGGACAAGGACCAAGCTGATCTTGCTAAGCTCAAGAAGAAGTTCAAGACCGCCGACATTGGCGACCCAAGGCTCTGGACCTGGCGGCATGACAGGGTTCGCGCACTCAATGCCCCTGACGCTAAGCCGGCAGAACCCTTGGTCATTGAGGGCTACTATGTCCCCAACTCTACAGGAAGTGCTCGAACAGAAGGTGTCAAGAAAATACTCAACTCGGAAAAGTCCAAGTATTTGCCACACCACCTCAAAGTGCAACGGGCAAGGGAAGAGAGAGAAGCACGTGCCGCAAAGAAGGATGGCAAGGACACAGCCGCCGCCGCCGCCGCAGAAGCAGCACGACTCGCTGCCGAGAAACTTGTCGCCAAAGGCAATTCGAGAGCGAATCGCGTCAATAATCGACGTTTTGTGGCTGATCTCAATGATCAGAAGCGAACACTAGGTCAAGACTCGGACGTCCTTCGATTCAACCAGCTTAAGAAGCGGAAAAAGCCTGTCAAGTTTGCTCGGTCAGCAATTCACAACTGGGGTCTGTATGCCATGGAAAACATCAACAAGGACGACATGATTATTGAGTATGTCGGCGAGGAGGTCAGGCAGCAGATCGCAGAGTTGCGGGAGAATCGCTATCTCAAGAGTGGCATTGGCAGTAGTTACCTCTTCAGAATCGATGACAATACTGTCATTGATGCTACGAAGAAGGGTGGCATTGCTCGGTTCATCAACCATAGCTGCATGCCAAACTGCACGGCCAAGATTATCAAGGTGGAGGGTAGCAAGCGCATTGTCATCTATGCTTTGCGTGACATTGCTCAGAGTAAGCACTTCCAAATTTTTATCTCGATGGACGTCAAACTAACAAAGATGGCAGACGAGGAGTTGACTTACGACTACAAGTTCGAGCGCGAGATTGGTAGCTTGGACCGCATTCCCTGCCTGTGCGGTACGGCTGCTTGCAAGGGCTTCCTCAACTAAGCACACCTTTACCTTGTGCGTCATCGGTACTTATTCACGTTCATGTGAACGTGGCGACTGCGCTTTAACTCCTGCAACGGGCGTTTCTTGCTCACATGGGGATCAATAACCCAGCAAACCACTAATTACAGGCGTCTTCGATATATAAGCATACTAGGAGTCTTGTTCACTTAATGAATATGAGAGGGGGGCCTAAAAACATATCTTTGTACCACCAATGTTTGCACGCATAAGTTTCGTTCCGGAGGACTCTTCAGTCCCTGTGCCTCGACCCAATCAGCACAGATGAATTTGGTAGACGGGCGTTTTGAGATGATAATGGCGGGGAGACGCACTCCTAGGAACTTGGCTTGGTTTATAATCACCTCCCCAGCATGGAAGGGAGGGACCGATGCATGATGATGATGGGTTCTGTCCAGAGGATGAGAAAGATTGAGTCATGGTTGCAAACAACGTACACGATGCATTGTTGTCTGGGCAATCATGCTGCAGGAAGAAGGCAGCAAATCAAGCGAGCATTGAGAGAACGTAGCGGCGCAGATACAGCGTACCAAAAACCATGTCTAGTTACCTACGAGGTAATGCAAAAATCAAAGTCAACAATGGACTAAGCAGCTGCGGAAATTGTTTTTGCTTTGTGATATGAATTGGATTGCACATGACTGACAAGATGCAAACACGCCCGGTGAAGTACACTATCGCCTGTAAGATTAAATGGTGGAGGGTCACGTACAACGGATCTATCATTTGCAGCTGGCATCTGGCCCAACCCTGGCCTTTCATTGTCTAATTCTTCATTGTTTGAATATATTCCAAGCCGCACAGAAATAGTGTTGTTCGGCAAGCCTGTACTCCTGATCTCATGCAGATTCTGATTTTCCTTCCCTTTTTTCTTCTTCTATCCCAACCTCGAAAAAAATCAGGGACATTACCCTCAGTCAAAAATAGATTGCCACAAGCAATACGGCATGGCATGAAACCTGCCCGCCTGGTATGCGAGAACGCCGACTCCTAGGACTCCGATTCCCATGTATGAAAAACATTTTCCTGTACCACCTCTTCTTCTATCGCGTTTACTGGCCCGCACCTCTGGACGATGATTATATCGGCGCGTCCGGCAGCTTCTCTACGACGTATTTGCCCTTGGCGCACGAGATGATCGGGACACCGGGGATCTTGCGTATCCGGTTCTTGAGGGCCTTGTCGCTGTTGGTGGGGAGTAAACGTGTTAGTATGATATCGTACTGGTAGAGTTTGAAGATGCCAGAAGAAAGAACTCACTTGGTCGCTACCAGGTAGACGCGGTGCTTGATGATGCGGTCGACGATGCAGTCGTCGGCGTAGACGCCCTTGTGGTCGCAGCGGAGGCGCTCCCAGCGGGGGTCGCGGGCGATGCGCAGGGCGAGGCGGTACCGGGGGCCCAGCTTCTCGAGCTCGGCCATGACGCAGTCGGTGATGATGGGGTTGGCCTTGGCGTACAGCAGGTCCATCATGGACTCGAGCAGGGGCAGCTTGCGGCTGATGGTGTGGGACAGGAAGTTGGTGTCGACGAGGACCTGGTACGGCGGCACGAGGGCCTCGTTGGCCGCGAAGAACATGGACGACGGCTGCTGGGGGATCTCGCGGATCAGCTCGGCCGACGCCGGGCCGGCAGACTTGCCCTTCTGCTGCAGGTTGTTCTCGTCGGCCTTGCCGGCGTTCTCCTGCCGCCGGGCGTCCTTTTTGGAGATGACGCGCTTCACCTCGGCGAACTTGCGGGTTCGCTTGGCCTGACCCATGGTGTTGTGTGTATGTGGTGTCGCGGGTGTGTATACAAAGTTCGGAGAGGTTGTAGGTTGCGCAAGTGTGTTTCGTTCTCGGGAGAGAAAGTCGTTGTCGCAAGATGTGGTGCTGTCGGTGGTATCGCCTGGTGGAATTACCCTTCTCTTCTTCCCTTTGGTGGTTTGGCGAACTTGCGACAGACGCCAATAGCGGGATGTAGAAATTCTGCCGCCGTGCAAAGCTCTGGAAAACTTGACCGCCCGGCGGAAAATGGAACAAGGACGGCTCCGAGCTGCTGCTCAGTGGGATGCAGTGCCGCAGGTGGTTGGCTAGTGCGCTGAGAAGGCCACTAAGAAATGGTAAAAAAAGGGCCCCCACCTTGAGATCTTCCAAGGGTTCTGTCACTTGCGCTTTGGCGGGGGAGATAATGTGGAACCCTTCTGGGAGACCTCCACCGTTTTTCCCAGTTCCTGCTCGTCGTACCCCTGTGCGATTCGTTCGTTTTGTCGTCGTCAGCCACGGCAACCACAGACGCTGCGAGCTAAAGTCAGGAAGATGCAGCATGCAGCAGCAGCTGGAAAGACGCAAGGGGCCAACGGAAGGGGCTTTGGACTTTTGTTGATTATTGACTTTTGGTATGACTGTCGCGACTAATGTACGACCCAAACTCTGCTTGAGAGAGGATGCGCGAAGCAATTCGATTTCCAAGGGACCATTGCTCCAAGAGCTGTGTATTTCATAATTGCAATACCTACCCACTCCCACACCACTATTTGATCACGCGAGGTTTGCGCTGCAAAATGCGCGGCATGCAAGACTAATAACAAGTTGAACACTGACAGGTGGTGTAATAAGTCATAGACAAATGGCGCCGTCGCAGATCATGGCGCGTAGTATACACAGTAGTTCAGTGGAGCGCTGAGACATGCCGGTGATCAGAGTGTTCTTTCTAGATTCTCCCTCTCTTGGCAGATGGGAATTGATGCATCTGCGAGTATTCTGCTGCCGTGGAGCGTGGTACTGCTACTAGCCAGTCAGGTCTATGAACTGGTCACTGCAGCCCGGGGACAGGGCACGAGGGAAAGTCAAANTCTGCTGCCGTGGAGCGTGGTACTGCTACTAGCCAGTCAGGTCTATGAACTGGTCACTGCAGCCCGGGGACATGGCACGAGGGAAAGTCAAACCTGTCATCTGCCAGAAGATGCAACGTCGTTACCCGCTGCCACGGGTCTCAATTTAGAATTCCATGACAGTCGCATATAAAGTCAAAGTAGAGCAGCAGCAGCAGCAGCAGCAGCAGCAGCATGGAAGTTTCGCAAACTTGACACGGGCTTGGAACCTGCATTGTGGGTATTGCATTAATGTAACACCAACGACGAGCTGGAGCTCGTATAATCAGCCAGGTCATAGATTTAAACGGCAAGATGATGAGTGAGACCAAGGCAGATACGGAGCAGGAAAATAGTTTTATTGACAGGAACTCTGGTCATCTCTGTCTCTACATCATCAGTATCCCTTTTACCGACCGTATGCTGCTGTCAAAGAGGCATGCATTGTTGCCATGGACTACGTGCANACCTGTCATCTGCCAGAAGATGCAACGTCGTTACCCGCTGCCACGGGTCTCAATTTAGAATTCCATGATAGTCGCATATAAAGTCAAAGTAGAGCAGCAGCAGCATGGCAGTTTCGCAAACTTGACACGGGCTTGGAACCTGCATGGTGGGTGTTGCATTAATATAACACCAACGACGAGCTGGAGCTCGTATAATCAGCCAGGTCATAGATTTAAACGGCAAGATGATGAGTAAGACCAAGGCAGATACGGAGCAGGAAAATAGTTTTATTGGCAGCAACTCTGGTCATCTCTGTCTCTACATCATCAGTATCCCTTTTACCGACCGTGTGCTGCTGTCAAAGACGCATACATTGTTGCCATGGACTACGTTCATCACACAACCCGTCCCCAGGCACATGATGCCTAACCTGAATAGCGGAAAGAAGATGCAGATCTCAGAAATAGCCGGTACCAGATCTGAATCGTAGACTTGACTTGTGACCCGGCGTTGACATACAAGGGCCCCCTCCCAGCCCGTGCTAAGCCTTTCGCTAGGTGCCTTTTATTAGCACTCGGGATGCTAAAGACAGCAGACACGAGCGTCTGTAGCCCGTGTCGTCGNTAGGTGCCTTTTATTAGCACTCGGGATGCTAAAGACAGCAGACACGAGCGTCTGTAGCCCGTGTCGTCGTCTTTCCATTCCACTCACTGGCTGGCCTTCCGCCCTTGTCCTTCCTTGTCCGTTCAATTTATTGGCACCACCAACAGATCGACCAGCCAAGCCAAGCCCAGGCCCGAAAGCAACTGGTCCACTCTCCTTTTTCACGTCCCCAGATCAGTTCCAGTCAGTCGTATTCCGCTTCGTTGCCCATCCACTTTTCCCCATCTTTCCAACCTCGCTCGCAATCCGTTTGCTTTTACGTCGACAATCGCTTCCTGTATACACGCCCCCGACAGAGGAAAAACAGTGATCCAGTTGAATCTTGTGGCCGTCCAGGAGCATCGTCGTCTGCTCTTTGACAATACCCTTCTGACCAAGATTCCTCTGCCGCCCCTAGTTCCAGTCATTGTCTTTTGACTATAGTTGCGAAGCGCCCGTCGTCTTTCACTCGCTATCGGCTCGCTGTTTTGTGATCACCGACTCGGCCCACTC
>JACVEI010000330.1:0-10255 GCA_018115615.1 Pestalotiopsis sp. DP-2020a | reverse complement strand
CCGCCGCCAAGGCCATCACCATGTCCATCAAGAACGCGGGCGGCGACCAGCCCAGCACCGAGACCATGGCGGACCGCCTGCGCCAGGTGCAGATGGAGCACTGGCAGCGGCTCAAGTACGTCGAGGACGACCGCGACGAGGCCTGGGAGCTGTACCAGAAGACGCTCATCTACCGGTCGCCCGAGTTTTCCTCTTCTGCCGACAACGACAAGGGCAAGGGCAAGGCCTCGGACGCCGCCGACAAGCTCGACGAGGATGAAAAGGACGACCTGCAGCACCGGGCCACGCGGCTGCAGACCCGCTGGGGCGAGGAGGACTACCTCCGCGGCGTCGCGGGCAAGGACAAGGAGGGCATCCTCGAGGGGTACGGCTCCACGGCGCTGCCGGGCGTCAAGCCCGAAGACGTTGNGGCGTCGCGGGCAAGGACAAGGAGGGCATCCTCGAGGGGTACGGCTCCACGGCGCTGCCGGGCGTCAAGCCCGAAGACGTTGTCGAGGAGGGCAAGAAGGAGGATGCAGACGGCAAAAGGACGACTGCCGCGTCTGCAAGAGGCAAAGGCGCTGCCGGAACCGCGGCGACGAGAAGGGCACCGCCCGCNCGCTGCCGGGCGTCAAGCCCGAAGACGTTGTCGAGGAGGGCAAGAAGGAGGATGCAGACGGCAAAAAGACGACTGCCGCGTCTGCAAGAGGCAAAGGCGCTGCCGGAACCGCGGCGACGAGAAGGGCACCGCCCGCCAAGGGCAAGGCATCTACAAAAGAAACCGCAATGGAAATTGACTAACCGAAAACACTGGCGCACTGCTCATCACAGAGTACGGTCGTTCCTCGCCGTCAGGCTTGAGGGTAGAGGATTTTGCATTGTCAGGCGTTTAGATATGGCATCCAATGAGGCGTTCAGAGGCACAATTAGGAATTGGCATTACAGGAATTCGCTTTCCTATTGACCATGGTTTTTCGCTTAATTTAAATCAAACTATTTTGACAAATGGCAACTTCGGCCCAGACATCTAGTATTTTGTCAAGTCTTCCTTCCCATCTCTAGACTTTCATCCCCTGTTGGTCGTCTTGCTGTGCAACCACTCTCCTTGATACGCTTCTACGACACCATATTTTGAGCATCAGTCCATTTCCATTGACTCGTCGATGCATATGATCGTTCCTGTCTGTATCCTTTGGTGATTCATGCGTCGGCCTTTCATGTAGATGCCAAACACGAATCGTTCTTTGGAGGAAACAGCCCAGTGTGAATTACTGTCATGCAGTTCTCTTCCCACAAGGGCGGCGTCCTTTGTATTTTCAATGTACACGGGAGAACACCATCTCCTCAGCATGCGACATTTACTGAAGCAGCTCCACATCCAAACCAATGGATCGCATGAACAAGTTAACATTGTCCAATCGCTGCTTGGCCATATCAGCCGGCAAGGTCTTGGACATGGCGACGGTATCCATGACTCGGTCCTTGACGGCAAGCACAAGTCGTTGCTGTTCCTCTGGGCTGGCGCCGATACCAATGGCGGCCAGGAACTGCCAGACGTAAATGTCTTCTCCGGAAGTGACAGTACCGGGGAAGATGGTAGGGAGAGTAGGCTCCAGGTGGTTGAAGAAGCCATTGAAAGTACCAGCCCTGGATGCGACATTAGTGACAATTTTTCAAGACTACAAGATGAGAGATCTCTTACCATTGCTGCCACAACTGCTCATTGGCAATACCACTCTGCTTGATAATCTCAGCGCGGCTGAGGATCATGGTCAACATGGAAATGCCGATACGCGTACGTGCGATGGTATCGATATTGAGACGCTGGATAATAATGCTGAGAACAGCTGTAACAATCTGCAGTTCCGCGTCCGCCAGTAGATTAAACAGCTGAGGCATAACAGCCATCGAGAACAAATCAATGCTTTCACGAATATTGGCAGATAGGTTGATAGGCTCGCCGGACTGTACTTGGGCGCCCTGCACAACATCGAGTTGATCGAGATGAACAATGATCAACGTGAGAATGGTAGTTCTCTGCTCGTGGCTGAGCTGGCGGAAAGCTCGCGGGATAGCCTTCTTTCCCTTGGGGTAGGAGAGGAAAGTGATGAAGGGGTGGACCTGTCGTGGGTCAATCTGCTCATGAATCTTGAGAGCATCCCAGAGCTGTCCGTTAAGCTTCTCAGCCACACCTTGCCACTCAGCCTGTTGCTGGATGAGCTCCTGGCTAGGGTTCGGGGTAGGAGGCGGCATTGTTCGCTCGTGGTCCTCCATCTTCATCAGGAGAGAATAAACGTTCTCAATGGCGCGAAGAGCCACCTTGCGGTCATGAATATTGACGGAACGCTGAGCGCTACCAGGTCGTGCGTCACCGCTGCTCTCCGTGCGCTTGATGTTCAACAGAGGCTTGGGCGTCTTCGCGTTGCTGAAAGAGATCTTGCCAAGACTGCCCTCAATAACAAGCTGCTTGTTCTTTGGCTTGTTCTTGGCAGCCTCAACGGCGCGCTGCACCTGCTGCTCCATTCGCTGAACGTGGTTCTCGGGGCCGCGACCATGGCGTCTCATACCACCGTGGCGGTTGCCCGTCTGGAACAGGTAGGTCTGAGCAAAGTTGCTGAGAGGCTGGTTGGGATTGGGACGGCTGACAGCCTTGAGAGAACTGTGGACTTGGTAATAAAAGTCCTCTCCCAGAGCGGCATCGGAACCAGCCTCGGAAGAGTCGCCAATAGCCGACATCAACTGCTGAAGCTGGATACGAGTGATGAAGCTCTTATCGTGAGGAGTCATCAAGCCATTGTCGCGGGAAAGCATATGAATCTTATGGTTACGCTTGGCGCGTCTGGCTTCAGCATCGAGGAATGCTGCCTTCTCATTATCCGATAGGTTGGACAGTTGACTGGCAGGCGCGGCCGGTCCTTGGCGGGAGAACGAGTTCTGGGGGCGGTGGGAAGATTCGAGACGAGCAGCATCACCAGACATGCGGTTGGGGTTCTGGAGGATCTGCGTGGGCGCAACTGTCGGTTGCTGATGCTGAGCAGGGGACTCTGCTGGCTGTGCCAGAGGGCTCGGAACAGTCGGCGCGGCATGCTTGGAGGACGGTCGCTGCAAGATGGTGATTGGGTGACCGTGAGGACCTCCAACCTGGGGTTGCTGAGACTGTCGAATATCGTGAGACTGGAACCCCTGTGCGTGGAGCTGATCCTGCTGTGCATAGCGAAGGTCGCCGAGATCCTGTCGAGGCTGTTGCTGAAACTGCTGCTGCTGAACCTGGTAGTGCTCCTGGGGAAGCTGCTGTACGGGTGCCGCTCTGGGGGCAGACTGAGCACGCATAGCTGCCTCAACCTCTTCCAAGCTCATCATCTTGCGGCTGGAAGCTGGGGCCGCCGGCTGTGCCATGGGAGTCGGCTGCTTGGGCGCGGTGCCCCAGATGGAAGCATCGATCTGGAGATCGGCCACAGGCTCGTCCTGGTATTTCTCGTAACCACTACGGGCAGCTTTCGGGGCTGTCGGGTATGGTGCATATCCGTGGTATGCGCCGGGAGCAACGTTGGCGCTTGCAGTAGCGGGCGCCTTGCCGAAAGGCTGGTGGCGGGTGAACCGAGCATGCTCCTCCTCCATGGCATTGGTGACCTTGGAAGTAGCACCAAAGAAGTCGAAATCCTTTCCAACGGGTGCGGACGAGAAGGCATCGTCGCCACCAAAGGTATCGTCATTGAAGGCGTCGTCCGTCTCGTCGAGCTTATCGCCGAGGCCGTCGTAGTTGTCCTCAAAGTTCAATGCCTCCAACTGTTCATCGTACTGGGACAAATCGGCAAAGGGGTCGTGCGTCTGGCCGAAGCCGGGCGCAGCCATGTTGTGACCAGACATGGCGATGGTCTATCCGCTGGGCGAATGGTAGGTATTCTCGTGATCCTACAGTCGTCCTTGGTCAGCCATGCGAGAGGATGGAAATGAAGTGTTGTCAAGTTGAAATGTGTACAGGGCTGGGCTATTTTTGAGGATGACTGGTGGGGCAAAGTGATTGTGCTCAAACTGCAAAGCGGCAGCTTGCGCGGGGCGATGGGTAGGTCAGGTCCGATTGTTGTGACTCTGTGACCCAAATGACAAAACCAGCAAGCGCGTGCTTTGGGTAGGTGTTGTGAGGCCCGAGGAGCTGCACGACGACAACTCATGTCACGATGTCATAAAACGTGGGGCAAAAGTGGCCGGGATGAGCAACGCTGGCCATCATGGGATCGCCGACACAGGAAGCAACGAGAAGGACTCCAAGAGGGGATCGTAGCCTTGACGCGATCGAAGATGTGTACTCACAGCTAAGAGAGTCCAGGAATGGGGTTGTTCGTGGTACTGGTAAAGTGCTGAATCATGATGCGCCCAAGAAAAGTCGCAAAAGTCAATGCGAGGAAGTCGCCGAACTGTCGCAGTAGCAAACTAGGACAGTAGGGCAAGAATAAGAAAACGAGAACAAGGAATGAATCCAGGAGAAATACCTAGTCCAGAAGGGTTGACAAAATACGTATGTAGGTATGTGAAGGAGAGAGNGAACTGTCGCAGTAGCAAACTAGGACAGTAGGGCAAGAATAAGAAAACGAGAACAAGGAATGAATCCAGGAGAAACACCTAGTCCAGAAGGGTTGACAAAATACGTATGTAGGTATGTGAAGGAGAGAGAGTCCTTGAGGAGCCGACCGCGAGGCAAAATCACAGCTGCTTTCGCGGACGTTAGGTATCGGTGATGATTTGTCGGCGTGCTGATGTTGGTTAGGTCAATCCCCAAGGCGACGGGGGGGGGGCGACCTCCAGNGGACGTTAGGTATCGGTGATGATTTGTCGGCGTGCTGATGTTGGTTAGGTCAATCCCCAAGGCGACGGGGGGGCGACCTCCAACAGCTCGGGTGCGGGCCCAGTGCGGCAGCTTCCCGGCGGGCAGGTTGATCCTTACCGATGATTCCCCGCGGTGCAGCTGGCTGAAGGTGCCGCGGGGCCGCCTGAGCAGACCTGGGAATTCAAGGTCATGGCACACCCGCTGGACTGCATTGTTGGACCGGGCCATAGCACAGGTGAGGTATCCATACAAACTGCCAACACCCATCCCCCAGACNGGCTGAAGGTGCCGCGGGGCCGCCTGAGCAGACCTGGGAATTCAAGGTCATGGCACACCCGCTGGACTGCATTGTTGGCCCGGGCCATAGCACAGGTGAGGTATCCATACAAACTGCCAACACCCATCCCCCAGACCATCAGGTGGCAGCGGTCCCCAATGCACCCAGATCTGCCAGGTACCCGGCGCACCGGCGGCACTGCTGACGATCTCTTTCTAACAATTTACATGCCTTAGTGGAGTGCTTTGTACATACATTTACATGCTATGCACTGATTTATAGCATTCAAGACCAGAACGGAATGTGACCATAATCGAGGGGGGACATCAGTCTTGGCAAAAGTAATGTTAATATTGCCTTTCTGTCTGTGAATTTCCCTTTCCCCTGTGTCNGCACTGCTGACGATCTCTTTCTAACAATTTACATGCCTTAGTGGAGTGCTTTGTACATACATTTATATGCTATGCACTGATTTATAGCATTCAAGACCAGAACGGAATGTGACCATAATCGAGGGGGGACATCAGTCTTGGCAAAAGTAATGTTAATATTGCCTTTCTGTCTGTGAATTTCCCTTTCCCCTGTGTTGTTACTCTTTTAATATGCCTGTTAGACACAGTCTCCTTAACAAATATAATCAACGCCCATTTGCTTGGCTTAAATAAAAAGCGCATATAGACAGTTGATGTCGAGAATATAATACACTATCATTTGTATTCTTGCACCAGTGTATTGTTTCGGCCAAATGATTGAGACAACTTACAAAGTACTTTAACAAGATCATATAGTGCAGCAGACAATGAGGGCGGGCTCGATGAATATTCCAGTTGAATTGGAATGTTTATATGATACGATAAATTTTTACCTCTACTTGGAGAAGATGAAGCCGAAGAATTGACTGGGGATCCTCTATTCTGCAAGCAGAGCTGGTCAGATTGTTCACGATAACGTGTGTGCGCCTTCGGGATCCCGCATGGCGATACCCAGGTGGTATAAGTGTCATGTTTCAATCGCAGAGTCAGTCAATCAACAGTCAATTGGCTGTTATAAGCCAGCCAGCCGTACGTGCTCGCTTCGATTTACAGGGTGGAGCTAGAGAGCTAACCAGCATTATAATTAAAATGGCCACGAATCAACGCGCCAACAAATCCGAGACACACATGAGGTATCCATCGATTTGGCCAGAGAATGGATACGCCTACGTAGGCAAAGAAGTACACAGTATATCGATAGGCCAGCAAGGCGTGCCCCCATCTTGTGTACGCGTTTCGCCTCTCCCTAAAAGACGTGCTGGCGATAAGCATTGCTTTAATCAATTATACTCGGCCGATTCGAAACAATGCTGACGACCATTTGCAGAAAGACCTCCCCGATTGAGAGAGCTTCGGGCAAGGGACGACGGTTTGTTCTATACAAGGTAGAGAGCTTCTGGACCCGCGCCTGGACTGTTGCCAAGACCATTGGGGGGATCTGCCTTTGGAGGCTGAAGGGGGGTCTTGGGGGTCGTTCTGGTGATGCTTTTGGTGGGCCAATGGACAGTGTGGCCCGCCGGGGCGCGGCAGCTAGACCTGGAAAGGCATCGGCACAGGGGGCCCGTATCTTCTTCATCTGGTCGTCGACGGCAAGTCAGGGGTTTCCAGTCCCCGAACTATGGGATGACAGAGCACGTCCCGCAGGAGAATCGCATTCAAAGCAGCTGTAGAGATGCAGGGAGAAGGAGAGAGTACTTGAATGACTTTGGTCTGCCCTCAACTCAAGATTCAATCGAGTCTCCATTGTTGGATTGTTTCTCGTCCACTGCAAAGAGTAGCAGGACAATGAAAGGGAGACGTGGAAAAAGTAATCGGAACTCGGCTATCATTGATTTGCATCCCAAGTGATTAACCTAGCTTCATTTCCTCTGCTACTGTGTGGTACCTCAGCATTGCAACTTCGTCGACAGAGTACGGGGTACGCCAGAAAAGCCTGGAGACCTCAAGTGCTCCTTGACTGCCGGCCAGAGTACCTACTTCAAGCCCCAGTCAGCCACTGGACTTGCGTATTCTACATAACCTAATAAAGTTGAAGCCATCAATTAAGAACTCAGACTTGCACCTCAACTCTCTGCAATCCCCAACTTTTCTTCTTTCGTTCGAATTCCCTTTTTCCGTTCTGCTCAAAACCAAATCTGGTCTCTTCGTGTCAATCACATTTGGACCTCTTTCACCCAAAATTGATTGTGCATTGCAGGAAAAGGACCCCTACCTACAGGCATCCCAAGCAAGTCCATTTTAATCTCCCTTTTACGAACGCCATGATCTAAGATCCATCCCCCTTTGTACCACTCGTATCGCTGCAACACCTGTCAAGGCCAGGCCCCGCCCCTTTGGCACGCGGAACCATTAGAACACGACACGGTGCAACTTTTTGGCCCAGCCCAGAGGCCTCTTATCTGCATGAAGTCCTGAGGTCCTTCACTTTCCACGCTGCAACCCCATCAACCATCAGCACTGATTCAGCATCAGCAAAGATGGCGGCTGGCAGTGCGCGCATCGTGCGCTACATCTTGTTTGCATTCTTTGTAAGTATACCCAGTCTACCATTCAAGTCGCTGGTCGCATTCCTTGCCTTGTTCCTGAAGCCAGGAAACTAACCACTGTTTTACATCAGTTCATCGCCGTTCTTTACTTCATCTCGCACTCGTCCTACGATGGAGCCGTACTCTCGTCCGACACCTTCGGAGTCGGTAAGGGATCTTCAGTAGCCGGCGGCAAGGATTCGAAGGGTTCCAGCTATGGAGGAAGCGACCATAAGACCACCGATTCGACCGGCAACCCCATCGGCAGCAGCCCTGGCAGTCCCTCTACTGCGCACCAGGACCTCGCCGAGGCCCCAATGGCCATGACTCCCGCCGACCCTGGCTGGGACAACCTCTTGGGCACTGCTCCTGGTCCCCGTATGAACGCCACCTTTGTCACTCTCGCGCGAAACAGCGACGTCTGGGAGATTGCGCGATCGATCCGCCAGGTCGAGGACCGCTTTAACCGCCGCTACGGCTACGACTGGGTCTTCCTCAACGACAAGCCTTTCGACGAGACTTTCAAGAAGGTGACTTCCTCTCTCGTATCCGGCAAGACGCACTATGGCGAGATCCCCAAGGAGCACTGGTCCTTCCCCGAGTGGATTGACCAGGACAAGGCCAAGAAGGTGCGCGAGGACATGGCCCAGCGCAAGATCATCTACGGTGATTCCGTCAGCTACCGTCACATGTGCCGTTTCGAATCTGGATTCTTCTTCCGCCAGCCTCTCATGATGAACTACGAGTGGTACTGGCGCGTCGAGCCCAGCGTCGAGCTCTTCTGCGACATCCACTACGACCCATTCCGCTTCATGGCCGAGAACAAGAAGAAGTACAGCTTCGTGCTCAGCTTGTACGAATACGTTGAAACCATTCCCACGCTTTGGGACAGCACCAAGAAGTTCATCAAGAACTTCCCTGAGCACATTGCCGAGGGCAACTCCATGGGCTTCTTGAGTGATGATGGCGGTGACACCTACAACCACTGCCACTTTGTATGTGTCCAACCCTGATTCGATTGAATTTTCTATACTAACAAGCCTCTAGTGGTCCAACTTCGAGGTCGGCAACCTGAACTGGCTGCGATCCAAGGCCTACGTTGACTTCTTTGAGTCTCTCGACAAGGACGGTGGTTTCTTCTACGAGAGATGGGGTGATGCTCCTGTCCACTCGATTGCGGCTGGTCTTCTCCTGAAGAAGGAGGAGGTCCACTTCTTCAATGATATTGCCTACTACCACGTGCCGTTCACGCATTGCCCAACAGGCGAGAAGACCAGACTCGATCTCCGTTGCCACTGTAACCCCAAGGACAACTTTGACTGGAAGGGCTATTCTTGTAAGTTCAAACAATCATGTCACATTTGCAGCACTTGCTCACGAATTCAAATCTAGGCACACCGAGATTCTTCGAGGTCAATGGTTTGGATAAGCCGAGTGGATACGAAAACCAGCAAGACTAAGTTCCAGTCTTACAATGTATTACTATAGAGAAAAGGGAGCCAAAAAGACCCAGATCCGTCCATCTTATGAGTACTAGTTATGCTTATGTATCTCACGGTTTGTTAGGGCATGAGGAGACAATTCCGATGTGGGCACGGCGTCAATGGTGGTTTGATTTGCAGTCTATTGGAGAAAGCTCTGTAGCTCTGTACATATTGGTTGAAATTTAATGCCATTCAAAGCAGACATGTTCGTCTGTCTATTATGCTACAATATTTGGTACAATTTGACATGACTGTCCCTGGATTGGACACGCAAGTATCTTTTTTCTTTCTTAAGAAACCTTTCTCGTGATAACCTATCAGTTTGTGACTTCCACCCTTCACAACCTTTATGACCCGNAGTCTATTGGAGAAAGCTCTGTAGCTCTGTACATATTGGTTGAAATTTAATGCCATTCAAAGCAGACCTGTTCGTCTGTCTATTATGCTACAATATTTGGTACAATTTGACATGACTGTCCCTGGATTGGACACGCAAGTATCTTTTTTTTTCTTAAGAAACCTTTCTCGTGATAACCTATCAGTTTGTGACTTCCACCCTTCACAACCTTTATGACCCGACTGAAGCCTTCTTGGGCTTCTTGGTTCCATACTTGCTTCGACTTGACATTCTGTTGGCAACACCACCCTGTGTAATTGTTAGCAAAGTATTCCGTGGTAGCTAAGCTTGGCGTAAATAATCAGAATTTCGACAGGTGGCGAGATCGTAGCAGCCAGGGTAAGGGACTGGGTCGTTCCCGATAGGAGATCTTCTGTCCACATCCTCAACGCCGCAACAGGCAAACAAAGCCGACTGAAAGACCCGAGGAAAGCATTCCAAACACTTACCAAATCCAAAGCGCCTCTCACCAAGTGATACCGCACACCGGGACAATCCTGACTGCGACCGCCGCGGACAAGCACGACACTGTGCTGCTGGATGTTGTGACCTTCACCGGGGATGTACGCCGTGATCTGACGACCGGAGCTGAGACGTACACGAGCCGTCTTTCGCTCGCCAGAGTTGGGCTTCTTGGGCCTTGTGATTCCGACCTTGAGGCAGACACCCTTCTGCTGTGGGCACTGCGTGTCGGCGAGAGCGGGCGAGACGGCGTGGCGGGCGCGCTTGCCGGTGC
>JACVEI010000326.1:0-31610 GCA_018115615.1 Pestalotiopsis sp. DP-2020a | reverse complement strand
AGCCAGGGAGGGACCGCAAATCGCGACCGACGCACGGTAAGGCGCCTACAGAGCACCTACGTACAATTGGGGTCGGCTCGGCGCGCGCCCTCACGTGACAAGGCCCTCGCTATTAGCTAGCCCAAGGTACCTAACCTAGAGTACGAGGTAATTAAGCGACTCAAGCGGGTCTCTGGAAATCTCTCTGCCTCCGGTCCTGTCCCCAGAAAGGGCGCCGGAGACGCAAGGCATGGTGACCGGCTTGCAGTTGAATTGAAGCAAGTAGCAACCAACGGCAGAGGTGCAGAAACTAGGGCTACAACCTCCATATATCTACGTTGTAGTATACCGTAGATTTCTGGAACCCCTGCCACTCGATACATCATACCACCACCAATCAAACCAACAGGAGGCCATGTGCNTATCTACGTTGTAGTATACCGTAGATTTCTGGAACCCCTGCCACTCGATACATCATACCACCACCAATCAAACCAACAGGAGGCCATGTGCACTAGTTTATCCTTCTATTTTTGTCTCCTCCGAGTCCCTTCACTGGCCCGTGTACGGGGCCCTCCCGGCCCGCCTTGACTTTCATGCCCCGACCTGCCTGGTTCATCCAGCCTCGATAGCTGTCCGGCCCCAGTTTGTTACACCTACCGTGCATATTGGCTTGCAGCGTTGGTTGACAACATGATATGATGATCCTGATTCCGCTCTTTGAGGACNCACTAGTTTATCCTTCTATTTTTGTCTCCTCCGAGTCCCTTCACTGGCCCGTGTACGGGGCCCTCCCGGCCCGCCCTGACTTTCATGCCCCGACCTGCCTGGTTCATCCAGCCTCGATAGCTGTCCGGCCCCAGTTTGTTACACCTACCGTGCATATTGGCTTGCAGCGTTGGTTGACAACATGATATGATGATCCTGATTCCGCTCTTTGAGGGCCGTCTTCGCACCGTGCAACGAGGAGACTATTTTCCCTTTTCGGCTTCCGTTATGCTTGGCTGTGATGGTTTTCCATGCTTTGTCATGCTCTGGTCTGCCTTGATCCCACTGCCAAAAGGACCAGTCCCGCTGCAGGTCGAGAGGAACGGTGCCACATGGCTCTGAATAGCTACGGAATAGTTGAATAATTCACCAACAGCCCCCGGGCTCCCCTGGTGGAAACGTGGTCGAGATGGNTTGTCATGCTCTGGTCTGCCTTGATCCCACTGCCAAAAGGACCAGTCCCGCTGCAGGTCGAGAGGAACGGAGCCACATGGCTCTGAATAGCTACGGAATAGTTGAATAATTCGCCAACAGCCCCCGGGCTCCCCTGGTGGAAACGTGGTCGAGATGGAAACAAGGATGTATATGTTCGTAGGGCTGGCCTTCGCCGCACATGACAAATGGCGGAGTACCTCAAAACCAACAAAGTTTTCAACATAGAAACACTAGAATGACAAAAGCAGTGAAATAGTCACCATGGTTTTGGTATAGGATCCCACAATCTCCGTGTTGCCCGCCCTTCCCCGCCGGGATTACGGAGCAAATGTGAAGTTGTATCCGTTCCAGCCCAGAAAGTAACCGATTATATAGTTCACTGGCACGTGCNAATCTCCGTGTTGCCCGCCCTTCCCCGCCGGGATTACGGAGCAAATGTGAAGTTGTATCCGTTCCAGCCCAGAAAGCAACCGATTATATAGTTCACTGGCACGTGCATCGATCATTCGGCCTCGATTCTTCGGGCCCGTACACAATCATTGATTATTGATACTATCTCAGCCGCTGGATTGCCTATAACTTATGAACACCAGAAGCCGCAGTAGAGCGCCACCGCTCGCCCCACTTGAAGAGATGCCAGACACAGAAGAACACAGCACATCTTCTCGTTCGTCGAAACACTCGAAATCTCGGCAACGGGTTCACAAGCCTCCAGCAGCATTGGAGGTTCCCGATATCAATGAGGATGCTTCCGAGAGAAAGAGGATACTCAACGTGCTAGCCCAACGTCGATACAGTAAGTAGTCCAACCCCATTGCACCGTCTTCTTGGCTGTCACTTTCTGACAGTTAGACAGGACAAAGAAAACGGCAAAAGAAGCTCGAGGAGTCCGAGGGAAACGAGAGCGAAACTCGTGAGGACAGTCTCGGCTATGAAGGACACGCCCAAGAGACCTCGCAGGCGTCGTCACCGTATACGCAAGCAACAAGAGGGAGCAGTATCGAAACATCCTCTTTGCAGGCGCCCTCACATTTTGAGGAGGCCTCGATGACTGAGTTCGACATGCCCACGGACTGGAACACATATTCCTTGAGTCCGGCGAACTCGGAATATCTGCTCGCGCCGGGCGACGACCCAGCTCAAGATCCGTACATACCGTACGACACCAGCGACTATATGCCTGCCGTCAGCAGGGTGGCGACGCAGTCCTACAACATCGATCCGAATCTCTACATGGACATGTCGTATCAGTGCGGGGACGATTACCACTCGTCCTCGCGGGCATCTGCTGCAGGGGAGGAGGCTGCACAACCGTACGCATTCCCAAACTCTTACCCGATGACTTTGTCCGAGCTCAAGGTGCTTCAGGCCTTCGTACGCCTCGCGACGAACTTGAACTGCGACGTTCTTTGGCACGCCCTCGCCGCGCCGCTGTTCGGCGACGGCTCTGCCATGCCCGACGTCTCGGCCGCTGGCTTCCCGGCCGGCCTGGTGCAGATGCCGGGCTCGAGCTTCCTCGTCATCGATTTCTCGCCGTGGTCTTCGACTCGGCATCGCCTCGTCGGCCTCGCGCCGCTGCCCGACGGGCTCAAGCCAGCGTTCCCGGTCGACCTGGGGTTGGCAATCAATATGCTGTACGGCACGACAGGAAATACTCGGGAGCCTCGCATATGGAGCAATACGCCTCATGATATGTTCATGCATGTATACCAACTTTTCGCCGCGGAGATGCAGGCTTTCTATCGCTGCCAGTCCGTTAGCCAGAGCAGTTCTTGGAAATCGATGAGCGACGAAGAAGATGTTTGATTTGGTACAGGATCGCAGTGCTGCAGCGCTGCGAAGACTTTCCCTTGATCCAAAACCAATCTCTCAAGAAAAGGCGGACAGGATTGCGACGGAATGTGTATGGGGTGAAACGGAGTTGATCAGTGTTCGTGGTGTTTTCTAATGGATCCGGAGTATTGGGGGTCCTTCATATCACCAATTTGTTTTCTTCATTTTAACAATACCTAACTCGCATTCGATCGAGTTTAAATGAAATTTTCGAGAGCCTCACGGCGTTTTACAATGGAAGCAGGTAGTTTATTTATTAAATTTGGAGTCTTATTGAGCTCTATTATATGTCATACTTATGAGGGTCATTTGTTAAGGACATGTGGCAATCATTTCTCAGTCCATGTAGTCATGATGTGAACTGTACTTGGAAGGTGTACATTTGCCAAGCGTAATAATTCAATTGCAAAGCCTTTGCAGCCATGGTCATGGATGCTGTACCGTCGCTGCGGTAATGCACATTGTAAAACAGGTACGGATGGTTCTTTGAAACTCAAAACATTTAAAGTGTATAGATATATGATTATGCATACGGAAGTTCAAGTGCCACGTCTCGTAGTGAGACAACTGGGCATAATATCATTGACGAAAGTTTACATCAAGCTTGCCTTGTTCTGATAATTCCCGGGAGACTTTATTCTCGTCTTCAGAATTGTGCTTTTGATATTATTATTCTTCGGCAAATGAAGTAATTTTACTGTAACGTGTATTGACTACCTCCCTAATACCTGATATCTACCTAGGTAGGTAGCAAGAGACCATAGTAGCCTTAGTGGCGCACAATACTCATGACTGGACAATGGTACAACGCGGAACCGTTTTCGTACCACGGATGAGCTGTATTATAGCGTTCATGGTACTCTAATTGATGCATCCATGAATCCTAGAGTTCAGATAGATCACAGATAGGTATTGAAGACTCCTGGAGCGTATTCCGACCAGACGAAATATGTCTGCTAGGGAAGTAAGTAGCACCTTCAGCGCCCCTGTAGCCGAATCCGGGACAGAACAAATAAACAGTTGCTTGCCTGCCTTTTATCGGGTCTGCGGAACATCTTGCCCGGTCTATTTGCAAAGGTGATCCGTGGTGAATGTGTTGCCTTGGGACAATTGGCTGTTTGGTCCTCTGGACATGGCATGCATTCGGGATCCGACTTGCGAGGTCACACATGCCTTTCTCACGTCATCATGCCATCGCTTGTCTACTCGACTGCGTCGTCAAGAACGTGGGGGTTGTCCACAGCCGAAGTCCTTCAACAAGTGGTGTTTCGGTGGTCGTGGATTTATATAGATACCTAGCGATCGTGGGAAATAGTTTTCAAAAGCTCAATATGGATGACATGTACAAAATTGTATAGCGAAATGGTCGTTTTGTACAGTGTACCTCCATATGCAAATCTAACCCAAGTCACTTGCAGTGTACAAGAGCATTCCTCATAGCAACAGAGATAGAAGATTTTCAGAATTGGAGAAAAGACCCCGTAGTTGCTCATCAATTATTCGAAGCCATTCGGGTGATTTCTTTTGCTAGTATAATGACAGACCAGCATCAGATTCCGACCATGATGTTGTGAATTGTAATATCATTGATCCTCTGGGGCTCCGCAATACGCCGACGTCACACAGTTGCATTGCTTTTAGGCCTTCACCGGGGCATTGAGGGAGGGGCAACTGCCAATGGGGGGCTTGTACCTGGAGGAAGCGGGGTAACGAAGAACTCATGGGCAAAGCACGGGAAGATTTGACTGGCAGGAAATGTTGAAATGATCGTCGTCATTTTTGACAAGTTGAAGGATCTTGGATTCTGGAGCTGCAAGTGTCAGCTCGTTGGCTACGTACTACACAACAGAATCAGATGTGTGACTCGGCGCCTGGCATACAAGGAAGAGAATAGAGTAGGAACATTGAAAAATGATTCACGATCATAACTCGTCAGTCCCAAAACAGTCTGGGCCCGAAAAGGCGTCATCACAGAGGAGGACCCTTAATGAGGGACCTCCACGGGCAAGCAACATTTGAAAGCAGTTTTCATCGCTAGCGCCTTCTCACGGCTGGTAAGGTAGTACCATCCACAGGGCAGTCAGTTAGCTCGGTACAAACATTAAGTTAGAGAGGATTTCGCCAGTCGCCAGCGAGAATCGCTAGCAGTTTGCTTCAAATTTGAGGGCGCCACCCACAACAAATGGCCCATAGCAGCTTAGCTGTGTCTCACCCACCAATAAGCTGACCGCCAGTTTTCGGAGCGCAGCAAGAGATGTGGATTCTCCCGGCCTCCGACAGCGACAGCAGAACGGACTGCCCAGACTAGAATTATTTCGACGAGCCTCTCGACTTGGAGCCTCTTCCCCTTTCACAACACCGGTGAGAGCAAACATTGGCCTGTGTCTGGAGAGGGGAGTGCACGACGATATTTTTCGTTTCCCCCCAATTTCGTCATTCTTGTAGCCACAGAGCACTCGTCGAATCGGTAAATCCTCGACCTGCCCGCCTGTGTGCTGTGCTGTGCTTTTTCGGTAGATTGCAAGGTAAGTCATACTCTGACTTCACGTCCCATTCGTTACACCCCACGCAGACAGACGCACCTCGGACGCTTGATTACATCTGGACGTATGGATTCGTGCCCCCTCGCTGCATATAAACTCGGCGTATTTCGCTTCCATTGCCCGACGGAATGCCTCGCCGCCACCTCAACCAGAGCCTGTACATTGCAAAAGACTGCACGCTAACTAGCATCGCCAAGATTATACATATACTGCCCGGCAAGACTGTTTCCACCCGAGCACCAACGTCGACTTGTTTTAGATATACCGAGCGACTCGCCTGGCCATCCAGCCCAAGATGCATATCAAGGAGATGCTCGCGGACGCCGAGAAGAGCGGCCAGCCGTCCTTCTCGTTTGAATATTTCCCGCCGAGGACCGCCCAAGGTGTCCAGAACCTCTACGACCGCATGGAGCGCATGTATGAGTTCGGCCCCAAGTTCATTGACGTCACCTGGGGTGCTGGTGGCAGAATTGCTGAGCTTACTTGCGAGATGGTAGCGCAGGCCCAGACGTACTTTGGTCTCGAGACGTGTATGCACTTGACCTGTACAGACATGGGAGAGGAGAAGGTCAACAATGCTCTGCAAAACGCCTACAAGGCAGGCTGCACAAACATTCTTGCCCTCCGCGGTGATCCACCGAGAGAGAAGGAGCAGTGGGTAGCCACCGAAGGCGGCTTTCAGTACGCCCGGGATCTCGTCAAGTACATTAGGAACAAGTACGGCAGCCACTTCGATATCGGTGTCGCAGGATACCCAGAGGGTTGTGACGACAACAAGGACGAGGAGTCACTCCTGGACCACTTGAAGGAGAAGGTGGACGAGGGTGCTACCTTTATTGTTACTCAGATGTTCTACGACGCAGACAACTTTGTTCGATGGGTCGGCAAGGTGCGGGAGAGAGGCATCACCATCCCGATCGTGCCTGGAATCATGCCCATCGCGACATACGCCAGCTTCATCCGCCGCGCAAACCACATGCAGTGCAAGATCCCCGAGCATTTCACCAAGGCCCTCGAGCCGGTCAAGAACGACGATGCGGCGGTCCGTGAAATCGGAAAGAAGCTTGTGGCCGACATGTGCCGCAAGATTATTGCGGCCGGCATTGTCCACATGCATTTCTACACCATGAACCTCGCCCAAGCTACTCGTATGGTCCTCGAGGAGCTTGACTGGATGCCCACCCAAGGTCGCCCGAGGAAACAGGCCCTGCCCTGGAAGCAGTCTCTGGGACTTCATCGCAGAGAGGAGGATGTACGCCCCGCTTTCTGGCGCAACCGAAACAAGTCGTATGTGGCACGTACGCAGGAATGGGACGAATTCCCTAACGGCAGATGGGGTGATTCCCGCTCGCCTGCTTTCGGAGAGCTGGATGCCTACGGCATCGGCTTGACAGGCACGAACGAACAGAACCGCAAGAAGTGGGGAGAGCCCAAGTCCGTCAAGGATATTGCCGACATTTTTGTCCGGTATATCGAGAATGACCTGGACTCGCTGCCATGGAGCGAGGCGCCCATCACAAGCGAGGCGGATTCCATCAAAGCAGACCTGATTCAACTGAACAAGCGTGGTTTGTTGACCGTCAACTCGCAACCTGCCGTTAATGGTGCCAAGTCCAACCACCCGATCCATGGTTGGGGCCCGCCAGGCGGCTACGTGTACCAAAAGGCATACTTGGAGCTTCTGGTATCGCCAGAGTTGTTCGAGAAGATGTTGCCCTGTATCCACGAGCACCCTGACATGTCCTACTACGCAGTGACCAGGACTGGAAATGTCAAGTCCAATGCGCCGACAGAAGGGCCCAATGCTGTGACTTGGGGTGTCTTCCCTGGAAAGGAGATCGTGCAGCCCACGATCGTTGAGGGTATCAGCTTCCTCGCGTGGAAGGACGAGGCTTTCCGACTCGGAACGGACTGGGCTCGCTGCCATGATTCTGGCAGCCCCAGCAGAGAGCTGATTGAGAAGATCATGAATGAGTGGTACCTGGTAAACATTGGTAGGTTACGATCAAGCATCGATTTCAATGTCCATTCTGCTAACAACCTTCAAGTGAACAACGATTTCCACCAACCACGCACTATTTTCGAACTTTTTGATGGCATCTCCGCAGAGGGACTTGAAGAAGAGGTCATCGTGCCTCCAAAGGTCACAAACGGAGTGATTGCAGAATCACTCGACTAGATGTGATCAATTTTTTACGGAATCACGCAACGGAGTTATGCGTTTTCAACATTATGCATTTTACGGAGCATTCAATGACTGGCGTTTCAACCGGAGTCCAGTCTTTTCAACAATTTTGAGGGCATGCAGGAGGCTTGGCGAATGGACCTATGGGATAAAAAGGTCAGGCTAAAAGTGCATCATATCTCAACGATACCCCTGGAGTGAAAGTGGACCAAGGATGGCCACATGGATTTGTAAGGAACAAAAAAGGGCTTCTTGAATGGCTGGGAACAGTATAGTTACTTGGTCATACCTCGAACGCTGGACTGGCGGGTGGACGCAGTGGGCGACCCGGAGTGAGAAGTCTGTAGCTGGCTCAACTTTCAGTTGCAGGACTTCTCAAAATTCAAAGGAATGTTTTTGGGCAAACGATATCTGCCCCAACAGCATACATCTTCTTCTTCTGCTGACATGCATCGTGAATACCGTGTCCATCACTTAATTCTTGTCGACGTCAGGGCTTCTACTTTCCACTGAAACGATGGTTTTGGCTCTGCGTGATAATACTCTTGTTTGTCTTTGGATAGAAATACGTTCTAAGTCTTTTTTCTATAGACCGATAAGCCTCGTCTATTGTTACGGTCTGGCTCTGCAACGTCTTGCGCATCTTCACCTCGTCTCTTGATGTCCGAAAAACGGGAGGCCACAAGCCTCTTCCATGTCCTGAGCCTCAGCCGCAGAGTTGGAGTTTTTTGGTATCTTGATGTTTTCGTTCGCTTTTCGTTTGACTTCTACCAGTTTTGGCATACCTTCTTGATATCTGCAATAGCGACACTGGTGTCCTTCAGAACCGCCTTTTCGTGACCTTCGGCCCAAGGATACGGGGTGCGCTCAATCTTCCACACCTCGCTGAGGCCGAGACTCTCTAGGTACTCGAGGCCTTTCATATAATTGGTACCTAGCTGAGCGATACCGTGGCTGTCATCCGAGAATGTGAATTTGCCGCCCAACTTCAGCCAGTGCTCGGCAATCGGCCGCGCCGGATACGGCTCGGCCAGTCCCTTGCGCAGCGCGCTTGTGTTGCACTCCAGCCAGCCCCCGTAGCCCGCGATGAACTCGAGGTTCCGCACGATCCTCTCCCAGACGCCCTTCCACTGGCGCACGTCGCGGGCCGGGTCCTCGCTGAGCAAGCGCGGCAGGTCAAAGTGGCCGACGACGCGCGGCCGCATGGCCAGCAGCATCTCGTGCTGCTGGTCGTAGTAGCGCTCGTACATGGTCTCCTCGCCGCCGCCGGCCGAGGCGACGGCGCGGGCGTAGAAGGCGCCGTCAAAGTCGAGCGGGTGCCCGTTGACGTGGTGCAGCGAGCCCATGAAGTAGTCGACGCTCGGGTGCGCCGCCAGCAGCTCCCCGATCAGCGCCCCGTACGCCGGCCGGACCCATTCGCCCTCGAACCCGATCACCAGGTGGATCTGCGGTGCGTACTTGGCCTGCAGCCGCCGCGCCTCCACGAGGTACGCCTCGTGGCGCGGCATCAGGGCCGCCAGGCTGGCCTCGGGGTCGTCGAGCTGGGGGCCAGGATGTTAGCGCGTGTATACCCGCAAGACGGCAGTGAAGAGGCGTTTCTTTCTTACCTCTTCCGGGTACAGATCATCCAGGCTGGTGCGAGGCATGTGCTCGGTCAAGCCCATCATGGTAAAGCCCTTGGCAATGGCCGCCAGAATGATATCCTCCAGCTGATCTTTGGCGTGGCCAGGACAAAACTGCCCGGAGTGGGAATGCATGGTGAAAGCCATCTCGAATTTGTTTGCGTTGCTGGACGCCCCTTTCTTCTTTTGAATCGTATATGAAGAGCAATGACTTTGCAAAGGCTGAAGAGGCTTGAGAATTTCGAAAGTTTACCAACAGTCAAGGATCCGCCGTTTGCTTTCCGAGCATCTGTTTGTCCGTCAACACATGTGATGATGAGTCAGAAACGGGAACGGGCGTCTCTCAACGTACTAGTAGGATGCCCGTGTAAGCTGGAAGGTATCAAGGTCGGACATGTGCTTGACGGGGCTTTTGAAAAATAAGACAAGAATGGAAAGATATTAGGGTTGATATGGCTAGAAGGTCACGATATCATGATTGATCGCCTCTGCCTAGCGAATGCACATGTGCCGATGTTGTACGAGGTACATTGGCTTGAGTTCCTACTACCTAGTCAAGTTATACCTCTAGGGTACCTCTGCAGTGTATGGAGCACATGCTCGAAATCTAATCGATAAACCTCAGATCATTGCAGCCACTGCAAGAACATTTATTCTTCCGCACTGGTGGTCCTATTTCCCTCAATCATGGATAAGTTGAGACAATTACATATCCATAATTCTCGAGTCGTCTTTATTGTCCCCTGTCTCAGACACAATCCTACATGATCTTGTCGAGTTCTGATGCGATCAATGACAGCCGGCCATCTGAACTCTCCCGCCCCCGCTCCCGCCAACACAGCAAGGTTAGTAAAGTAGGTAATTCTTAGCACCAAACGGCACCCCTGCGCAGACTTTAGGATCCGCCAAGCCAGCGTACCGCAGCTCACAGCACGTTCCTGGCGCTCCGTGCACTAAAAGCAACGGCGAGCTAGGGCCAATCAGCACTCAAGGCAACCACTCCAGTGAATTTTTCCCAAGCTATTTCTTCTCGGTAGGTACCGTTGGTGCTTTGCTAGCTTGCAGGAAATCCATCATAGCTCTCCAGGTGCCTGTCGCATTTGTGATCCTCGTCCAAGACCACAACAAGGACTCGGCGATCAAAACTCTGCAGTCGCATACCCAGCATGCTGCCACTCATACTTTTATAGTATCTTTTACGTTTTCTTTGCACAGGTTGATTTGTCGCCGCTCAGGCGCTTGCCCTCTTTCCTCTACTCGATCGCATCCTTGGTCTGCCGGCTTGCCCTGACGCCATGTTGTTCGCCGAGGACGACGCGCCTCATTTGAGGTCGTGGATCATCAAGCGGCTGGAAGACACGTGAGTCCCCTTCCTCCTCCACTTTCCTCGACAAAAGCTGACTTTACTTGCTACAGCTCCGACGCAGACGCCGACGTTCTTGCTGACTATGTCATTGCTCTTCTTCGACACGATGCCGACGTGGACACCATCCGCAAGCTGTTCGAGGAGGAGATACCAGATTTCCTAAGGGAGGACTCGGCATCATTTACTGACGATGTATTCCAAGCGATCAAGCATAAATCGTACTTGCCCGGCGCACCTCCCGCGCCACCCGTTCCTCGTCAAACCGCAGCCCCGACGACTCAGCCGCCCAAGATTCCCTCGGGACCAGCTGCTCTACAGAAGGCGCCTCTCCAGCCATATGCTCAGCATACGCCGTACGCCGAGACCCCGACTGCCTTTGGTTCGCATTCATTTCGCAATGGCTCGAAGAAGCGCTCCTATCGGGACCTTGACGCGCCAGAACCGCAAGCTATGAATTGGGACTACGGCGGTGATTCTCACCAGCAACAACCTAACAAGCAAGCGAGACGAGGTGGCGGCTTTGGCGCCCGTGGCGGACGGTTTGATGATCATTCCTCGAGGGGCCGCGGTGGACTTGGGGGCTACAGTGGCGGTCCTCCCAACAGCGCAGCAAACGGATTCCCTGGGCCCGAGTTCAACCCTCAACAAATGTTTGACGCAAACGCTATCATGGAGAATATAAGACAACTTCAGGAGCTCGGAGCACAAATGGGGCTTCACCTACCGCAGAATGATTCTCTGCCTAAGCCTGCCTATTCTGGCCAGACACTACCTGCCTCGTCGCGCCAGAGACGGAAGCAATGCAGAGAATACGAGAGGAAAGGCTTTTGCTCCCGAGGCACCAAGTGTCAATATGAGCATGGCAACAGCTCGGCTTTTATGCCCGCGTTCCAGCCTCCTGTAGCCGAAGAGTACGATCCCAACAATGCTGCTATTGGCATGTTCGAACATCCTGGCCAGCCTATCAAGCCAATGGATATGGGTTTCATGCAGATGCCTCAGCCCATCCGAAAGGAGCCTAAGAAGCTCAAGAGGAAAGTGACAAGACCGGCAATAGCTGCAGAAGGCCCTAGTCACGACAAGAAGAACACCCAGATCGTTGTGGAGAATATTCCCGAGGACAATTACACCGAAGATGCGGTCCGGGAGTTTTTTGTCCAATTTGGTTCTGTTCAAAAGATTGATCTGCGCGTAGACGCTGGCATCCAGAAGCGGATTGCCCTGGTCAAGTTTGATGACTGGGCATCCGCCAATGCCGCATGGAAATCACCCAAGGTCGTTTTTGACAACAGATTTGTTAAGGTCTAC
This sequence comes from Pestalotiopsis sp. DP-2020a, assembly GCA_018115615.1. Taxonomy (NCBI): domain Eukaryota; kingdom Fungi; phylum Ascomycota; class Sordariomycetes; order Amphisphaeriales; family Sporocadaceae; genus Pestalotiopsis; species Pestalotiopsis sp. DP-2020a. The sequence continues at coordinate 19,571 of JACVEI010000326.1, read as the reverse complement.
TGGTACAAGGACGAATCGCAGTTTGCAGAAGATACCAGACAGCCGGCCAGCCACAACCATTATTCGAACTACGGTACCGCCATATCGGAGGAGCCGGAATTTGATCTTGACGAGTTCAATCGCAAGCAAGAAGAAGCCCAGAAGATTTATCTGGAGAAGCAGCAGCAGCGTGCCGAGTTGGATCGCCAACGCAAAGAGCTTGAAGAGAAGCAGAAAGACTTGATCGCTAGACGGCTAGAGGCGAAGCGTGAGTTGCAAGCGAAGCTCGCTGCAAGCGATAGAGACGAATCGCTATCACCAATACTCGCAAATGCGACTACCGACGGTGAGCAGCCTTCGCAAGCAGAAGCTCTACGTGCCAAATTGGCCGCCTTGGAGGAAGAAGCCAACTCAATTGGACTCGATCCGGATCAAAATGACGACTCATACTCGTGGGTACCCGGCAGCCGTGGAGGAAGGCGACCGTACCGTGCAAGGGGTGGATACCAACCCCGAGTATGGCCAGGTAGCTATCGCGGTAGAGGTGGCGGTGGCACTCAAGATGTGCACGCCGCGTATGCCGCTTATTCACTCGACAATCGTCCAAAGATTGTCGTCGTCAGTGGCGTGGACTTTACTGATTCAGAAAAGGATGAAGCGCTCAAGCAATACCTCTTTGTGAGTAACATGCATCCAAAGCGTACGTGTACAGAAGCTAACATTGCATAGGGAATCGGTGAGTTTACAGATATCTCGACTGATCCTTCAGCCACCCGTATCACATTCAAAGACCGCAAGACGGCAGAACAATTCATGTTTGGCGTTTCCGGTCCGAAGACTATTCCAGGCGTTGAAGGTGAGGTGGAGGTATCGTGGGCTTCATCAGCACCGAAGAATGCCAAGGCGGACCCCGAATTGGCCGGCACTCGGGGAGAGGAAGATATGGTAACGGGTCAAGAAGAAGTGGAAGAGGAGAATGGCTTTGATCGCGCGGGTGCCAGGAGCCAATATGACATGGATTATGAGGCTGGGGAATGGGAAGCATCCTAGGTACAGTGTATCACGGTAAGAACACGCCTTAAGGGGTCTTCTGGGGGGCCTTCCTTCTGAGAGGCCCTCGGAAGAAGACCGGAGGCTGATGCTAGCCTTGTCAAGTCTATTCCAAGCCACAAGGATATCATAGCCAAAGTCATCTCATAGTCAGGCTATCTCATAGCCTTCCTAGCGTATGACTTCGGAGTCTTGCGTACTCTTGAATAATACGCCATTCTAGTTGAAATTTGAATCAATGACAGGCACGTTAAACCGCCTTTACTATGCTGACAAGAGTATCCGTGTCTTTTCTTTAATCTAGCCTCTTGAGATAATTGTCTCTCTTATGAAGTGTAAAAGTTTAGTTTTTTTTAGAAAATATCTCTTACTTTGCTTTTCACGGAACGATTTATCTGGTGCCGCATATAATAATTACGACGAAGAAAGAAAAGAGGAGGCACATATTCGCAAACCTCACCCTGTACGGCAACTTTGGTTGCATTATTGTAGCTTTCACACTTGGTCAGAAAGGTCGCGAGTCGAGCGCCGAGAATAGATTGTCCCAGGTGGCTGAACCGAGGTCCAAGTCGAGGTCTGTGACCGGTAAGATGCCAGCTCCCGCAAGGTCCCCGTTCCAGTTGCCGGTGGTCTGTCCTGCCATGATCGGTAAATACCCGCCACTGGGTAGTATCATGTCCGCAGCCGCCTCAAAGGCCTGCGTCGTGCTCGAGGTCCGGCCCACCGGCGATGTTGCCGGATCATCGAGATCGAGTCTCGCCTTGTGCAGTATCTGGCGCAGACTGTGCAAAGAGCGATCGGTGAGCGGGGAGGCCTGTCTGACCCCTTCCAGCATCTGCATGGCCGCCCGGACTTCCTCCCTCCTCTGCGGTATGTCGCCCTCGCTCTGGTTGAAGCACAGGTCCATGACCAGCACCGTCAGGGCCAGGTGCGTGTAGTGGACGGCCGAGGCCATGCGCGCCATGGCCGTTGGCATGGACGGGGAGTCGGTCTGCCGGCCCGAGTCCTCAAAGGCCTGGATGATGGCGCGGGCGGACTCGAGACACGCCCGCCGCGAGTAGGTGTAGCGCGCGTCGGAGGATAACCGCAGGAGGAACTTCTGGTGTAACCGGCATCGCCGGCTGTGTGCGGTGGTGAGGAGCAGAAACCGGAGCAGCGGCACCTTGGGGTAGACGGTCTCGAGGCTGCGGCTGCGCTCGCGGCTCGCGGCGTCGGATTGGAGGAAGAACGGTAGGCTCGAGAGAAAGGCGTCGATTTTCTTGTCCAGCGCGATGATGCTCTCATAGGGTATCTGCACTAGCTTTGCGGTCTCGATCGGCACCGTGTCTGTGATCTCTCGGCAGAGGTGGGCCAGCCTGAGTTTGGCGAGGAAGAAGGTCATGCTGGTCGGTCGCGACTCAGGTGCCAACGTGTCGACTCCATCAAATGCGAGGAACTCGTCGTCGCAGTCTTTGGGAAATCGGACATGGATGTGGTCCGGGTGTATAAAGTACATGCCTTCTTGCGGACCGGAGATCGTCGATTGCAACCTGTTGTGATGAGCGGCGATATGGACTTCTCCAAGAATATCTATACATACCAGTCCGTAGTCACCAAATGCCAAAAGATCCTTCGCTTTACCTCTCTGTCGACCACCTCTTGAGCACTGTATTTGCCCTTGCCGTCGTCAGCGCCCTCGGCGTCCAGGCGGTTCAGACGCATATCTCGCGCTATGGATACGGCACTCGCCAAGAGCATTCGGCCCTTCTTCGACATGCCCTCGAGGTAGTACGTCACGTAAGACATGATGATACACGCCTGGACGTCCTCGAGGGAGCCCGACGAGTGACGCTGCGAGTAGTCGAGCACGTCCATGGCGCCCCGACTCCACTGCCTGCACAGGGCGACGGCGTCGCGCTCCGTGGCCGCGACCTCGGACGCCGGGCCGGCCTCGTAGAAATACGCGCTGAAGGCGAAGACGGCGAGCAGGACGGCCGCCTGCCCGGGCTCGACGGTCTCCCCCCGGCCCAGCCGCAGGTAGACCGTCCGCATCATGGCCTTGGTGCTGGGCAGGTGCAGCACGTGGCAGATGTGGTCCACGTTGCGCTCGTAGTTGTCGATGAGGAGGACTGCGGCGCTGTAGCCGGGGAACACGATGCGGCTGCCGATCAGGGTGGCCAGCTGCACCGAGGAGAGCCAGTCGCCGGGTCGGGCTTGTGCTTGGCAGATCTCTTGCGTGCTGCCGAAGCCAAAGGTCAGTCCTTTGGAGGCGGACGACTAGTCATGAATTAGCATATATTGATCACGGCTTGGATGTACTGTCAAGTGTAACCTCACATTCATATAGTCTTGTGTCGCAACATGCTCGAGCATTCGTAGACAGGCATCTCCAGGCTCATGCACGGAGTGCTCAGCGACGAGTGGTGATGCGATAGGAGAACCTCTGTCGGCACCTTCATGGCCGCCGCCGTTACAGGTAGATGTTCTGTCAGACGACACAAGAGACTCTAGTCGTTCGAGACGCTCCAGTAGCCGTTGTCTGTTCTGTAAGTGAGATGACTCAGTATGTCGCTGTGGCGGTACAAGGAATTCACAGGCAACGCTTCGCGAGGTACAGTTGGAGCACGGCTGGGTTCGATTGCACCTCAGCTTCTTGGATCGGCACGATTGACATGATGTCGGAGCTGCGCGGTTTCTGCCGCGGTACATGTCTCAACTGCCGAGAAGGGCGCTGGTTATGATAGGCCGGATATGTAAAGTAGAATATAGTGTGTTTCGTCAAATGATGCAATAGGAACATCCGCGGAGGTGGTGTATAACATACTTTGGATTTCTTACCCCCGAATTGGAGGTGGGCGGTATGTAAGCAGATTCGTATGACTTGATTGATAATCAGTCTTATAGCCAACGGGCGGACGTCCGCGGACCTTGCCGCCGCACAGGAATAGGACTAGCGCAAGAGTATATTCCATCATATTTACATATAAGAAGAGTGTCTTTGGTATCGATCAACAGGAGATTGTTTGACGATTCATATCGAAGCCCATATTCACGTTTGCATCCTAGTTTGAATACAGATCATGCCTCAGCAAGTCATTGTACAACCCTCGATTGAGGCCTACCAAATCATCGACACGCCGATTCCCGTGCCAGGCGAGAATCAAGTCGTGATCAAAGTGGTCGTCGCTGGATCAAACCCGAAAGACTGGAAACTTCCACTTTGGTAAGTCAACCTCTGGTATCTCTCCTTTCGCCGCATCGCACCGACTAAAGACAAAACACAGGCGCAACGAGGCTCGCAATAGCGGCGATGACTTGGCTGGCATTGTCCATGCTGTCGGCAAAAATGTCCTCGAGTTCAAGCCTGGTGACCGGGTAGCTGCTTACCACGAGTTCAATACCGAGGATGGAGCTTTTGGGGAATACTCCATTGCTCCCAGCTGGTCGACTTTCCACCTGCCGGCGCACATATCGTTTGAAGAGGGGGCTACGATACCTCTGGCAGCACTCACAGCTGCGGTTGCTCTGTACTCCGATATGCGTCTTCCCTTGCCATTCAATTTGAAGCCTACCGAGTCTAGCAGAAACAAGGGTCCTATACTCATCTACGGAGTCACCACGGCGACCGGCGCGTTCGCCGCTCAGCTCGCTCGGCTTTCGGGGTTTTACCCCATTGTCGGCGTCGCAGGCCGGGCGGCGGAGTTCGCGCGCACCCTCGCCGACCACGTCATCGACTACCGAAAGGGCGAAGAGGCCGTCGTCGCGGAGGCAGAGCAAATCCTACGGAAAGCAGGCCTGGGCAGCAAATACCCCTACATCCTCGACGCGGTCAGCGAGGGGGGCACCATCGAGCTGGCGCTGCGCATACTCGAGCTCGACGGCGGCGTCGTGGCGACGCTGCTGCCGCCCCGGCTGTTCGCTAGGGACAAGGAGAATTTTAAGTACCCGCCCAGCGTCAAGGCAACGAGCAGCACTGTCGTGGTCATCTTTGGCGACGAGAAGGACTTTGGATACACCTGGGCGCGGTACTTTAGCAGGCTGCTGCAGGACGGAAGGTTGAGGCCGCACCCGTACGAGGTCATTCCCGGTGGGCTCCACGGTGTCGTGACTGGTCTCAAAAAGTTGAAGGACGGGCAGGCTAGTGGCTCGAAATATGTTTTCCGCATCGAAGAGACTGGAGATGCGCCTGTGCCTATTGAAAAGGATGGATACTACAGCTTGGTTCAGACGGATCATGTTCGATCGATCAACGAACACCCGTTGAGGAATTTCCCTCTGCCGGCGTAGTCCGTGGAGTCAAGATGTCCAGAGATCTTTTATCCTTTCATGAACTCAAAGCAGCCCCTTCTGTCCTGAGAGGGAGAAAATTCCATGATGACTAATTTTTGAATGGATTAATATGTTTCTTCCAGTCTGGTATCGGTCACTATCGAGATCTCAGCGTTGTTCAGGTTTGCTATTTGAACGCGGAAAAGAATCTTCCAATAGCAATTGCGAGAATAAGCATCGATAACAGGTACAACCACCATGGATTAATGATAACTTTTTTCCTTCTCTTTGTCGCCAATTATCAGAACCGTCGCGTTTTGGGGGATTTGGTTTTGTTGTGTGCGGGCTTACATTTCTGCACGATAGGTTACACTCTATGAATGCTTTCACATGAACCTTGATGATCAAAAGTGAACTATTAAATAACATTGTAATCTTACCAAGACATGATACGCCCTTCCCGGCTCCTTTCTAAACTTTTCTCGGCATTGAAACTCGAGTATTCGCTACGACGAATATGATTGAGTATACTCAGCGTTTAGATCAATCAACACACATCATCTTAGGGCTTGAATGACCCCTCAATCAAGCTAAAAATAACCGAACACATCAGCGTATATAAGCCGGTTTTCGGCTGACCAAATCATGGTTGCCCCTTTTCTTCCTTTTCCTTTCCCGCCACTATTTATCACCAGTCAGCCCCTACCACTCGGCCACTTCACAACATCATGACGACCAATACAGATTCCAAGGTCTACTTCATCACGGGAGGGAACAGAGGCCTGGGACTTGGACTGGCAAAGTCCATTCTCGCGCGGTCGCATCACACCGTGATTGCATCGGTGCGCAGCGAGCAGGCGGCTCGAGATCTACAAGAAGAGATCAGAAATGCGGAGAAGGGCCAGGGGAGTGTGCTGCACGTCGTCCAGTTCGACTTCTCCGAGGCCGTCGCGCCCGAACAAGTACGCGCAGCAGTCGATCAGTTTGAAATCGACCATATTGACGTCCTCATTCTGAACGCCGGATACGCGCACCCCATGCGCACCGCTCGCGAGACGACGGCGGAGGAGCTCCGCGCCGCCTTTGAGACGAACACTATCGCGCCGCTGCTCGTGTTCCAGGGCCTCTGGCCGCTCCTGCAAAAGGCCTCGCCGAGTCCCAAGCTCATCTGGATCACGTCCTCGGTCGGCAGCATCGGCGAGATGGAGCCGGTCCCCGGCGGCGCCTACGGGCCGAGCCGCGCGGCGCAGAACTGGCTGGCGCGGGCGCTGCACCTGGAGAATCACAAGGACGGCCTGATCGCCATCGCTCTGCACCCGGGCTGGGTCAAGACGCGCATGGGCCAGCACGTTGCGGACGAGTGGCCGCAGTTCAAAAAGGACAAGCCCAACGAGCCGCCGCTCGAGGTCGCCGACAGCGTTGCTGCCATGCTCAAGGTCATTGACGGGGCGACTGCGGAGGATTCGGGCAAGTTTATCAATGCGGTCGCGCCGAGCGAGGAGCAAAGAATAATCTCGTGGTAGTAAGCATGACCAAGGCTAGACGTGTTGAACAGGACATCGATTATACATACAGTAGCAAGTAGACGTGAACGAATGAAAGACCGTTAAGAAGAGCGCCGTGAGTCAGCAAAAGCTCTTCGTGCATGCCTCATTTTCGCTGATTCTCATATCATTGAGCGCAACATGAACCAGATCAGACACAGAAGCGGCCTTTCGAAATGAGAAGTGAACACAATGATAGAATTCTGCCATATAGAGAATTATAGTAGAAAACGATGCGACCAACGCACAAGCCTGCCTTTCGAAATGAACCTTCTTACGAACCCAGAAAATGAACAAGCAAAGTCTATGTACACGTTTCCAAACATCACAGAGATAGCGGTATAGCCGGGCTGCCATGGATCAACCCACGCTCATGTTGGTAGTGTGTTCCTATTGCAAGTCAAGTATGAAAGGCGGGTATTTTGATCACCAAGCCCGACATTTTGTATTATATATGTCGCAATACTACTATACACAGTATCTAAGCTGGAATTCTACGCGATGAATAAAGGTTGATCTTGAGTGACTAGATGATCTATAATCAAGGATGAATACAGCGTGCTGAGCATCATTCTTGATGCCGATCTCCTGACCCGTCCAGATCATTCGGAAGACGTCGCGGCTTACTAGTAGACAGTACTTCTAGAATGTTTGAAACCACTGATACGAGCAGCCAACTCGAGGTCCGTTGCTGACCAGATGTGACTTTTACCTCATCACTGTCTACCCAGGTAGGCACAACAGTCACTTACGACGCCCAAAGCAATCTGATCTACTCTGATTGGTGCCAGTCCTAGAGTTGAGTCTTGAGCGCCCAGCAGGGCTGGGGTGTGGATCTTTCAGACACTGTTACAAATCTCAATCGTATGCTTATTGGATCCAACCTCGTAGGGCTCTCAGTCAAATCGCTAGGATTCTCACCATCTTAATAACATTTGGCGACAGGTTCCCGCCTATCAGAACCTTGACATGTGGATCGGGGTATAGTGGAGTGAAGAAAAATGAACATGGTTCAGGGTAGCTAAATATAACACAGACCATACACTATGCCTCAAGAAGTTACTCCGGTATGTAAAAGAAAGACTGGCTCGCCCGAGTGCCAGACTCGTCCGAGTGCAATACGATAAGAGGTTCTGTTCTTGTATCAAAAACAATAGATCGAGGTATATCCTCGAAGAATACAGAGAACATTGTGATATAGACATTGACTTGTGCTTCTACATAAAGTATCATGTGTAGGTCGGTAAGCATGAAGCCTTCGGCATCTCAAACTTCATACAATAGATCCCATGATAGCTGCCAGCCTGCTGATAGGTGCCCTAGAAATTTGTATTACTACCCCGGCCTCAGGTCCCCACAGCGCCTTCATCTTTCCTCGTTCATTGGGCCAATGACAGCAAAGCGTCTGGCAGGCTCAACAATAGAATCCGCAGTCCGAGCCAGGGAAGCAGGGGACAGAATCCTACGGGCCCACGGGGTCGCACTGCTCCCGTACGGCGTAGACGCGGCCGCCAGATCTATTGGAGGTCTGCTACATAAGACTGTCATATCACAAATCAGGGGCATCGCTGTTTTGCGTCTGACTTTCCGCATTTTTTCGTCATCTGTCTGAGTAATATATCCCCAGTGCCAAGCCATCGCGTTGCGCAATATGGCTGGCGGCGAGAACCTTGGCCCGTTGACCACGACAGCGGCGCTGGCATCGTCCTGTGCTGGCGAGCTTGACAAGGTGTACAAAGTTAACACCACGCCGGACGGCTACTACTATCTACTCAACGGCCCTCTGGACGTCGGGTCGTGCTACCCGAGCAGCTACGCTGGTGTCACCACACAATATTACTCTCCCGCTCCCGCCTGCCCGGCAGGGTTCACGCCTGCATGCGCCAGCATCAACGCGGTCGGAACCGTCAGCGAGACGGCCTACACGTGCTGCCCGACGTAAGTCTTCGGAGGACTATTGAGCAACGATCAGGTTGGATATTCGTGCGAATTTTTGTCTGACCCAGAACTCAGGGAATACGATTACTCATGCCAGACCACGGCTTCATATGATTGGGAGTCCACGCTGGGCTGTGCGATGCCCGTGGATTCGTCATCGACAACGATTTGGACAGTGACCGAAATCAGCAGTGGCACGACGAGCAAAGTAACAAGTACGGGATACTACGGTGGCATGAATGCGTATAGCATCCAAGTTCGATTCCAGGCAACTGATTTGGCGGCGGCAACAACGTCCCAGACGGTAGGATACGCCCGCTGAATTCTTTTGGAGAGCAGGGCTGACTGCGGATCAGTCGTCTACACCCGCAGTGACAATCACGGGCAGTAATGCTGCCAGCTCGACTTCAATGGCAGAAAGCACCTCCGGTAGCGGCCTCAGCACCGGCGCAATTGCCGGTATTGCCGTCGGCGCAGCGGTCGTGGTTCTAGGCATCATCGGTGCAGCAGCATTCCTAATGTTCAGAAAACGGAAGCAGCAGAGAGAAGTAGTACAGAATAATCAGCCACCGCCAACCGCAGAACTCGAAAACCCTCACGACCCCAACAAACAAGCGCCTCCCTATTACTATGCTCACGAGCTGGGTCCCAGCGAAAGGCACGAAGTTCATGAAGCTCCGGCATGGAATTGAAAGAAAAAGAACGAGAATAGCATTGTTTTGGACACGAAAGACACGACGCTTGCATGGAAACCATGGAGTCGTGGAAGAACACACGCAAGATGATACCCACATACAAAGACTTATACTTGCGACATTCAACAGCATTACGGATACGAGAAGAAGAATGAGAACAGCCAGGCGATATCACGAGCGAGCAGATCGACGGATAGTCTACACCCGGAAAGAGGGTATTGAAGCGCACCACCGTGGAACGGTCAGCAGCAGACGAGACTCGGCATACCCTGGACCACAACAATAGCTCCGTGGTCACGCTATTTCTATGGAAAGGTTGCAGACCGCCAAAGATTGTCGATGTGAATAGCACCACTCCACATAATATTACTTGAGATAGTTCAAAAACATCTTGATATACAATTGACCATTAGATCTTGGATTCCACCTTGAGCCGAGGATAAAGCTCTTTCCCAGATCCCTGCCGGAACATGCTGAGCATTTCTTCCCCCAGCATCGTCGACCTGCTCTTGGCGTAGCCCCTCTCCACGTCGCGCATCTTGTCGCCCTGGACGAGGACGCCCATGCCGTTGGCGCCCGGCCCCAGGCTCATCAGGTGAGCCGCCGCAAGCGCCACGCTCTCGACGCGGTTGATCCGGACGCCGGCCTCGCTCAGCCGGGCCTCGGTCTCGGCCGCGTCGACGCCGACGCTGGCCAGCATCGGCGTCGCCGTGATGGCCGGCGCCACCAGCGAGATGGCCACCCCTACCTTGGGCACTTCTGGCTTGAGCGACCGGAGTAGCCCGACGATGGCTAAGTTAAAAGTCAGCCTCACCGAGAATGTACCACGAATCCGTACAAAGATTTAGGATATACGTACCATGCTTGGAAGCGTTGTAGTACGGAGCCCCAGCGTTCCCCAGGTACCCCGCAAAGCTGCTGACCATGACGATGCTGCCCCCCTCCTCGTTCTTCCGGAGGTGGTGGATCGCGAGCTTGACGGTATCCGCGTTGGCGGTAAAGGTGACGTCCAGGACGACGCGGTCGGGCTCCGCCAGCCCGCCGCCGGCGTCGAGGTCGTCGCTGAAGAACTGCAGCCCCTTCTCGTTGAGGCCGACGTTGGCCAGGACGGCGTCGATGCGTCCGAACTTGGCGGCGGCCGCGTCGAAGCCGGCCCGCTGCGCCGTCCAGGACGTCAGGTCACACTGGTGGAAGAGGACCTTCTCGGGGCCAAAGGACGAGGTCAGGGACGCCGGGGGTACGGCGCGGTCGAGGATGGCAACGCGGTTCGTGTCGGCCAGCGAGAGAACCAATTGTGCCGTGGCCAGTCCGATCCCGGATGAACCTCCTGTGATCAAGACCACCTTGTTCTTGATGCCGGCCAGTTCGGACGCCTGCACTGTGAACGTGTCCGACATGGTGCTGTAGATGAGGTTTCCAGTCTGCTCTGATCCCTCACTGGAGATGTATATCCTCAATATCTTACTCAACTCGTGAAATATCGAGTGTTGACTTGTCACGGCAGTTTTATCAAGACGTGCCGGAAACAAGCCGATGCCGAGAGAGGGGAAGAGGTCATGTTGTTCGGGTCCAAGTAACGGGGATGCGGGGAAGAGTTGCACTGTCCAACATGAGGATCTTGGCCAATTTTGACCAACGGTAGTAATGCATGACTCGAATGTAGACATATATAACCAGCTGAATGATTCCATGTGTATCATTATCTTGAATCACTTGTTAGTCCATTGTGGGGTGGGTGGTCGAGTATTTGGTGCTAGCAGTAATACCGTGTAAGCCGTACGCGGCCAATCAGGTTCGCCGCTGCTCAACTATACGATGGACGGTGATAAAGGGCAAATTGACGGTCTATAATCCCAAATTAGACTTCCATACACTCCAAGGGGGAAACCATCTTGGAATAATTGTAATATAACTGTAATTATGATTCAAGGAAAAATGATCTAGCAATAGATGGTGCTATGACCCTTGTTGGCCTTTTTTCAATCCCAAATAGGCGATATATCATCCCTGGGTATAAACGCCTTTGCAAAAACTCCGTGACGATGACTCCTTCCCATGCATTTCTGGACCGTTTCTTGTATTCTACCAGCCCAGGACGTTGAACAAGCTCTTGCGAGGGTCGCCCATGGTCTCGACCTGCAGTTGCTGCCGCCTGTGGGCCTCGACCTCAGGCGTGTTCTGCTGGGCAAAGATCTTGCTGTATGTGTTCTTGCTGCTGCTCAGTTGCGAGCCGACGTATGTGGCGACGCAGCTGACGGCACCGATGACGACCACGGCCGGGAGCATTCTATGATAGGAGGATCAGAAATTTGTGCCGAGAGAAGAAGGCTGTAAGGATGGTTTGCTCACCTTGCTAACGGGCCGGTCGCAGCTCTGGCCATGTTCGGGGCTTTGAGTCCGGTGGACTGGAAGCCGCGCATCTGGGGGTGTGGGGCAGCCATGGCTTTGGTTTGGTTGATTGGTTTGGTTTTGGTGGTGGTGGTGGTGGTGGTGGTGGTTATAGTGGATGTTGCACTAAACTCTGCTGCTGCAGTGAAGCTTGTACAGAAGGTAAATAGAGTATTGAAGAGGTAAGTTTGTGTGACTCTCTTGTTTGATGAGTTGATTGGTGATGTTTCAATGGCAAAAGAAGTGATACAGATGCAACTTTCCGTCCTGCTTTTAAGTTTATTCAAAACATAGTCCTCTTGCTCATCTTTCCGCCAGTCTTTCGTGTCATCTCCAGAGCTGGGCACCGCCCAGCGACGGTGTAAGCCGATGGTGGTGTGACTTTCCAGCGCTGTGGTCTTCATTGTGGGCTGACCCAGCACAGCGCAGCCCCCCGGTCGTCCCCACCCCATCCAGGAACTGGACGACCTGTCAGACTCTGCCCATTTCTTCCCGCCGATTTTAGACGGACCAGAAACCCCAGGGATCCCCATTCGGCCATTCTCGCGCCGTCCCAAGAGGTCGGATCGCCGGTGCATTTTCGTAGGATCATTCCAGATGCATCCTGAGCTGCTGCCAGCGCTGCCAACACCCGCTCAGAGCCTCAGCCGAGCACCCTGTTCTGTCCCTCTCCAGCTTGGACAGCGCCTTACTCCGGCCTCCTGTCGCTCTGACCCGGCCCGCTGGTTCGACCTTTTTCGGACTTCTGCCTCGACCGACCGACAGGACTCAGCCCAACGAATGGATCCTCGTGCATATGATTGATGTCCGGGTCAATTTTGACACGATGACGAGCCGCCCAGTCAAATGTGCTCCGTCTCGTTGACAGCTTCGGCAGTCGTCAGCCCTGATGGCTCCGCGGATGGGGGGGTTTTTGACCCCAGAAAGTCGAGGTCGTGGTCTGACCTGTGGGTACATCTGCCCATAGATGGGCACGAGTATTTTCTTTGCTCTTCCTTTGCTCCGGATCCAGCAATTTGCGAGTCACAATTTCTCAACCGAGCCTCGTTCTCAATGTGTCATGATCGAAACATCATGGCCGTTTTGGCAAGGACTGCGGGCATTCTACTCGCCGTACCGTTCCGTAGCCCAACTGGTATCCGGAATCCCCAAAAACCCCATGGTCTGTGCCCGCCTCTGGGCATAGGTTGAAGTGGACGGTTGCGTTGTGCTCATTCAGCGAGTCTAGATCTTTTTGTTGGCAAAGGTTGTTGGATGGATTCGCCGGGCACAATGTGTTCACCTGGACCACGATATCGCTCGTGTTCGAAAACCGTTGTCCCTGCCACTCGGGGCTGGCGACGATGCTCCAACATGTCCCGCAAGCCCAGCCCCCCGCAGCACTCGTTATATTCCCATACAGGTTCTGGGAGACGCCGACAGTATAGCCCTAGGAAACATTTAGCAGTGTTACCGGTCAACCTTGGGGATTGGTATCATACCGATGAACTCAAGCCACATTCGTTGACACATTTACCAGACGGTATGGCGAAACTCGCATTGAACGATGTCCCGATTGGAATATCCTCATCGTTTGGCTCAGGAACATGCGACACTTCCGACTTGCGAGATGAATCGTGCTTTTCCTGCGTTCCAACAACCGCACCAACTACAATGCCTACTACCACCAGGCCTGCGAGCCCTGCTTCAAGATAGAGTCGCCGCTTGCTATTCTCACGCCGCCACCATTTTTCCGCGGGTCTTGGCACCGCGAGCATCTTTCCGGTTGCTTCGCCGTCATGTTCATGGCCATCTTCGACGACATATGGACCTTCTTCAAGAGCCGGCAGAGAACGACCTCGGAGACTGCCATACGAACCACGTTCGAGATTATCATCGTCCTCGACTACATGGAGACCTTCGTGGAAGAGCGGGGTATTTCGGTTGACCATGGACTTGTACGGCGATTCCTCCGCAACTTCATTCGTTGCAATCACCTCCAGTCCACCAGGTGACAAACTTCGTGGCGACTGATCCGTTAACTCGAAACTGAATCGCGGCAAGGGTCCCGAATCCGTCTCTGCTGTATCGTCGTCGTGCAATCTTCGATACTGGAGGTGCGGGTCCATGGCTTCGAGGCTGGTGGTAGGAGCAAAACACTTGGCAGAAAATCATGCCCAAGAATACTGACACGGACTTCAATGGTATATAAAGATGGAGACATTCACGAATCTCCGAATTCTATGGCTTCTACTACTCCATCACAGTTGTACCATGAAGGATGATTTCTTTAAATTCCCCTAGGCCAGCACCATGTGCGGCTGACATACTACACAGCTTGCAGAGCCTGACGCATGCTGCGGATGGTAACAGCTCAATCAGATCGTCTTCATCTCCGACAGGCTCATTCGGACATTCAGCATGCTGGTCCCACATCAAATGCACCCAATGCCACTGGAGGCCGCACTCCTACACATCGACCACCACAGACGAGCACCTATGCTGCTATATATACCCGACTTGGTGACACGGGACTAAGGCGGAGCAACAAGGCCCAATGATCGCATTCGTTGGCGTCCCCGGAAGGCATACCAGCTTTTCTTTTTCCATGCAGTCAGCATCTCCTCAAGACCGCTGTTTGCGTCAACTGGCTGGACTTTGCACCCAGCCACAGTTGTTCTTGCACAGGACCAGTACTTTGAGCATGTAGTACTGAATATTTAGGCCTCCGACGTCATCCCTAGGTTGTGTTCTTTTCGCTGAGGACTGTGCTGAGCATGGCCTTAATATGACGACCCCAAACAACCATACGAACCATGTCGCACAAGACATGGTGATTTCGCGCTCGTTCTTTGATCATTAGGAACTCGCAGAGCCTTTCCCTGGCCGATGGACACGTCACGATAACGGACAGGGCTCTGTCTGTCCCGAAATATCCATGATTGCCCGTCTGGTAGAATCGCCCGTCTCAGCAACATGGATCACACGTCGAATACCAAAGTTTTTCTTGAATCCGGATTCTGATGTGGGATGAAAAAACCTGACAAGAAAACGTTTCGCCTGCGGTTACACCACTATTCATACTGGCATGCCTCGACACATCTCCAGTGGCGTAAGCAGGCTGTTTTCGAATCCTTCGGTCTATCTCTCCCATGAGCAGATCGGATCGGATAGTTTTACAAGCCTTTCTTATAAGTGTTCTGCATGGATCCTTGGAATTATTTTCCCTGCCTCCTAGTCGTAATTTCATTGAAACGTAGGACAGATTAAATCGCCAAAAGTTTGTGTTGAGAAACTAAGAAGTTCTTTTACTAAGATCCACGAGTACGTACTCGAAGTCCTTCCATTCTTCGTTTTTCCACGGTCGAACCCTTTCCTCCCCCATGTCGATCTCCGTCTCTGCCATGTTCTGTCTCAGAATCACCGAGCTCTTGAAAGGAGCATCAGGACGCAGATAGATCGGACCGATAGCAGAATTGCCTGCACCGATCAACATGCCCTGGTAGCCTTTGGCATGCATCTCCAGCATGACCCACCACGAGAGCAGGCGTCCGAACCCTTGCCGCTCATAGCCCGTCCGTGTGACGCATCCCGACCTGTGGACGTACTGGCCCGGGCCGGTCGGCTTGGGAAGCCCGGGGATCGTGCTCGAGGCGTCGCTGTAGTACTGCTTTATCATCTGCAGCCAGACCGGCGCGACGTCGGCCATGACGGCCCGGGCCTCGGCGTCCGGCGGCGCGGACAGGTCGTACGAGAGGGCGAGCGCAACGATGGGGAAGTCAATCTTCTCGAGCATCCACCGCGGGCCGTCCCGCTCGAGGCCCGGGTCGTCGAGGTCGATCTCGTCCCAGTACAGCGCGCCGCCGGCCGCCGCCGACTCGGGTCGCTTGAACTCGTACTGCGTGTCATAGAGCGCGTACGACAGCCCGCTCCCCATGGACGGCGCGTAGAAGCGCTTCATGTCCCGGAAGTACTGCAGCACCGTCTTGACCTTGGGCTCGCGCACGACCGGCCGCCATACCGGGGCGCGCAGCTTCATCTCCCGGATCATGAGGGCGTGGTACCACTCCTCGTGCTCCGGACTGACGGCGCGGATCTCGTAGCGCGACGGCAGGTTGATGCCGTGTAAGTCCAGGGAGGTAGTCATGTTGGCAGTTGCAATTTTTGAAGAATCTAGTCAGAGTTTCATAAGCTATCCGACATTTTCATGGTGCGGAGTGATGCCCTTTTTCAATGAAACCTATCCGGCCCATCTTGCTGACTGCATGGGTGAGAAATGGGACGCAGTTACCAATCAGCGCGCCGCTATGATATGACCGCCAGTTGGCGTCTTTCAAATCATAATGAATCATTTTTGGATCATATCCAACCCACTCGGCTTCACCTTTGCATCGCGACGACATGTTCTGTTTGCAACACTTCTCGACACCTCATATGTAAGCCCCTCAATCTGGCGGCCGTGATGTGTTGCAGGGGCGTCGGCCGGCATGGCTCGCGGAATGGACCTGCTGATGTTTATACGCAGTCTGTCGTAAGAAAAGCATCATGGGATTCCTGTAATTTCAAAGGAACAACCGCTGCAGCCAACGGTGACGAATGCTGGACCACTCTGTCCTTGGAGGGCCGTGAGCCATAATTCGTTGCGCGTCGCTCAGTGGCCGTCACCTTGGGAGTCAGGTCGTTGAACGGTCAAATGTCGGATGCGGTGTCGAGGAATTCACCATCGTGAGGCTTGTCGAGAAGGTCCGGACTTTGCGGAGGTTAAAGAGGGTTGCATGGCTTCTTAGACGCGGAACCGAGGTGATTGTCGTCCGCCAGAATCAGAATGTCTCGGGAACATGATTGCAAATAAGTCAAGCATTCCACATGGTATCTTGCAAGACATCTGGGGACGCTGCTGATGAGTTTAAAGATTCCGGGTATGATGGAATTCCATCGTTTCGATGACGGCCGCGACTGGCTCACCCGCCCAATCATGTGGATCACGGACTACGAGCCATGATCTCAGCTACGACGTAAACAAGACGGGGATTTTCAAACATTGCCGGGAGAGTATTGTTCCTACCCTCGCCGCTTTTTCAACAATTCGCGCTCTAATATCATCACAGATAGACAGCAAAAAGATAAGAGTGTTTCTCAGCTATGGTGTGCGTATGGCGTGATATGATGTAATTGCCATGGTGGAGATGATGGACTTTGGCACCGAATCGTGGTTCAATCGGGCTGTGAGGAGGAATTGAGCATCAAAAAGTATTTATGCTCGATTGAAAGTCTTTGAAGAAGGATGAAAGGCATCTAGTAGAGTTGTTATACTCAGTAATATAGTCGGTTCCGAAGTTGCAGAGTTAATTTCGCCAAACCCGCAACAAACCCAATCGGGTAGTTTCTGATGGAGGGACTACTATACTGCGCATATGGTTTCCAATGTTACAATGATCGATAGATAAAACAGATCACTACCGGTCATGAATGAACTGGGAGAATATAAAGCCGCATTTGATGATGTTCTACCAACGCCATCTGCAAGCCACCAGACTCGTGGCTCGACCGCGGCGTTTTATTGCCTGTTATTCTGACCGAACGAGACTGTCGCGAGCCAGCCAGAGCGTAATAAGCCAGTCGGGCATCGACCCGGTCGGCGTCGTAGATATGAACCACCCCGACCTGCTTACCAACAGTCCCTCGGCCGAGATCGCCACCGCGCGGCCAGACTCCCACGATGCGATCGATAGTGGTCCTCCAGGGCTGATGGGCATAAGCGAGCGGGAGATAACCGGGGTCAAGGGTGGACTAGTCGGTTGACGTGATTCGGGGGAATGATGGGAGCATACCTCCAAGAAGGGGGAAAGCTCTCCGGGCGCGAGTTCGTATATAGCTTTCGCCGGCCTCTGCACAGGTAGCGCTCTCCATGATCATCTTGTGACCATCCCTAGGCATTCACACGGTTCCTACGCGTTTCTCGTGTAATACCTCACCATGGGCCAACCCGAACATGCCACTAGGACCATCTCCGAGTCCGACCCGGAAGCCGGACCGGGCGACTCTCGAGAACAGCTGGTCAAGCCGATTCAATCGTGGAAGGGATACATCTGGGATACTTGGGAGCTCCCGGCCGATCAGCGAAAGCTCTTGTTCAAAGTGGACTCCTTCATCTTGACCTTTGCCAGTATAGGGTATTTCTTGAAGAATATCGATCAGAGCAATATCAACAATGCGTTCCTGAGCGGTATGAAGGAAGATCTCGGAATGTATAGCAACGAGCTCGTCACTAGTATGTTTCTGCCTTCAATATTGAAACTCATGAAGACTGACACAAGATATCAGGCACCTCAATTTGGACGGTCGGATACGTAATCGGCCAGATCCCATCCAATTTGTTGCTCACCCGTATCTCGCCGCGATGGGTCATCCCGGCGCTCGAGGTTGGGTGGGGTATCGCTACCATCTGCACCGCCTCTGTCCAGTCCTACAAAGCTCTCTATGCTTTGCGTTTCCTTGTTGGTCTCTTCGAGTCTGGCTTCTATCCCGGTATACACTACCTGATCGGATCATGGTACACACCCCGAGAGATTGGAAAGCGGGCCATGATCTTCTGGCTGGCTGGGTCAGTCGGCACACTGTTCAGTGGCTTCTTGCAGTCTGCAGCCTACAGTAATCTCAATGGAGTACACGGATATGCCGGATGTATGTATTTTTCCAGTCTTCCAAGACGTGTGCTGTGACGTCCACAAGCTAACATCTTTTCCAGGGCGCTGGCTGTTCATCGTGGACGGCATCATCACTCTCCCCCTCGCCGTAGCCGGCTTCATCTTCTTCCCCAACCTGCCACAAGGAAGCAAGAAGACCTGGTGGACCACAGAAGAGGAGCACTTGCTCTCGGTAAAGCGCATGCAGGCCGTGGGACGAGCAGGCAAGCAACCTTGGACCAGGGAAAAGGTCAAGAAGATCCTTCTGAGCTGNTGGTGGACCACAGAAGAGGAGCACTTGCTCTCGGTAAAGCGCATGCAGGCCGTGGGACGAGCAGGCAAGCAGCCTTGGACCAGGGAAAAGGTCAAGAAGATTCTCCTGAGCTGNCACAGAAGAGGAGCACTTGCTCTCGGTAAAGCGCATGCAGGCCGTGGGACGAGCAGGCAAGCAACCTTGGACCAGGGAAAAGGTCAAGAAGATCCTTCTGAGCTGGCAGACATATTTGCTCCGTAAGTCGAGGTCTCCCCCGCAATTCGCACAAACAGTGTACTCGTGACATATATGAGACTAACCAGGACGGCAGCTCTGTTGTACATTGTATGGAACAACGGTTTCCTCCAGCCTGGAATGGGTTATTGGCTCAAGAGCTTCAACACGACCCCCGCGCCTGTCCCTGGGACAACATACTCGATATCTGACATCAATCAATGTAGGTATCTCATCTATCCGGGCGATTGAAATCATGCACTGACATCATACAAGTGCCAAATGTCACAACCGGAATCTTTATTGTAGTGGCACTGATCTGGGGTTGGCTCTCCGATGGTCCCTGCCGCGGAGCCCGCTGGCCCTTTATCTACGCCGGAGCCGTTATAACGGTACGTCTGCGTGCTCATATTAGCTTCTATCTAGGTAATCTTTTATGTGAGCATTGGCAGCTGACAAAGACCTCTCCCCAACAGATCGTGTTCTCTGTGCTTCTGCGCCAGATGCCGCTATACACGAACATCCACGGTCGCACCATCGTGTATTGGCTAAGTAACATTGGTGTAAGTCACTTCTT
>JACVEI010000322.1:0-10849 GCA_018115615.1 Pestalotiopsis sp. DP-2020a | reverse complement strand
CATGATGACTTCTTTCCAGAAGCAAAGCCGTTCAATGCTCCACATGTCTTCAGACCGATATTGCGTCCTCCAGAAAATCGTTTTGTGGAGTCCTTGGAGCAATCCTCGACTTCTTCGACCTCTGCAATAGCTGGCGTGGGTACGGGGTGCACATCAGGCACTCCATTGCTTGCATTGTTTCCGTGCTTGAGGCCCTTGGCAACATTCTGGGAGGGATTGTCGTACTCTGGGGACTCGTTCTCAGTGACCTGTTGATCAATGGTTTCAATGACCTCCCAGAGTGATGACGACGGTGAAGGCGGAGTCTCAGGATCGCGATGGAATGATCTCTGCTACTTCTCAATTAGTGTCTCACTCTTGGAAATTGAAAAGCTCAAACAAGATTCAGATGAACAAGGAAAAGAATAAGAGACTTACCAAAGGCACAGGGCGATATCCGATATTCTTGACAACTTCTGCATCCATGACGGGGCGGCTTCCGTGCTGATGAAATCCAAAACCCACAGCGGCGCTAGCAGGAATATCACCTTTGACGACGCCATCAAGACTGAGGTAACTTCGTGGCTCGCAAGTGGGACGACAATGGTGACAACACTTGAATTGACATTCCTTGAGATCCTCTGAGACCCATGGCTTTCCCGCGCGGGACTCCGTGAAACCTGGTGGTAGGTAGATCGACCTCATCGTGTCTGACTTGGGAAAGTAGACGGAGCGCTTTCTAGTGCTCGTTGAACGATCTTCCATGGCTAGCACGTTCTGGAGCTGAACAGACCAAGTTAGCAATTGACTTAGATGAAATGGATCTACGAAGGTGCTCTACATTCTCTCGTTGCTGCAGAATTGTTGATATCTGGTCGGGAGAATACGTCTTCATAGCAACGTCATCAACCTCTTCGAAGAAGCTGTATCGATTCGACCTCGACTCGGAGCTGCGTGGTCCCGGCTTGACTTGCGCAGTCATCAATCGACCTATCTTATCAAAGTTGACCTTTTTGTTTCCCGTGATGGTAAGCTCAATGTTTCGGGCTATGGGGCGTCTCGGTTCGTATCATACCTCGTGGCCAAGCTCAATGGCATGTTCCAGCAAATGCTCACGATCCTGCGTACATCGATACAACCAACCCTACTGGCCGGACCGATGGCACATCTCGCAGGCAAATTGGGTGTCGAAGATTCGCGTCATGGTTAGATGGGTGCAAGTCGGATTCCAATTTTGAGGTCGGTATGTTGAGACGGTCGAGCCCGCCAAGGGTGTGCGGCGACTCACTCGCGCTGGCGAGGGGATGGTGATCTCGTTCATCATGCATCAAGCGTTGACATGACTCTCGCTGCGACTCCTGATTCTGAGGATGCTGTCAAAAATTGCAGGTCTAGCAATGATTGCTCTAAAGGATGCGGCGGCAACGCAGGAGGGCAAACGGCGCGAATGTTCCGTTGCAGGTCGCGGCAAAGCAGAAAAGTTTTCCTTGGAGTGTTGACCGGCGAGCGCGAACGTTTTGCAACTGGCGCGGCGACGAGTTTTAAAGGCAGACGAGGTATGTTGCCCAAACAGATTGGCGGAAAGAAGATGACGCATCTGCAGCACCTCGACCCTGCCCAAAATACTAAACAGGCAGAGCAGAAGACCAGCGCCTTTGATGAAACACGCAAAATGTTCATTTGAACTGCATACAAAGGGCATCATGGATTTGAAACTCGCCTATGATCCGCCATTTTCGCGATCCGTATTTTTATTGGATATGTTTACGACTTCCGCTAAGGTAACCATCAGAAGCGACAGGACAAACTGAGTAAACCTGGCAGTCTGACTGTGTTATGATTATAGAGGACTCCGGGTTCAGTCAATTGAACCAATGTCTCATGGCTCAACAATTAACCTGTCAGTCGGGCTATTTGCGATTTCCAAATTACAAATAGATGACCTCCCTTTCTATAATGCAAAGGTGTATTTCTTGAGTTACATTATCAAATGCAGCGTCGATCCGATAGAGTTGGCATGAAAATTCTTGCAGGTGCAAGTTGAGGTGCAGATTGACAGCAATTAGTGCCCAACGGGTTGTACCTGCCGTTACATGGACATGCATCTGGATTTGGTGAATCGGGACAGAAAATACAAAGAGGTTGCATTTGGGACGAGTCAGTCGATACATGACAACTAGACAGAGGATCGGTGGCCGTGGGTATGGAAAGCAGGTGCCTGCAAGTCACGTCAAATTAAATGGGGTCTTTTCTTGCTAGATGAATGCGCCAAAAACCAACCAGGGTGTCGAGATCTCGAGTCAAAGCTTGGCGTCTATCTTTTGGTGGACTGCTGAAATGTGCGATGAGTTGTTCAGCTGTCTTGTCGCGCGCTCTGGTTTCAATTCGTCCTGGGCGGAGACACGATTCTGTGTTGCCTGCACTCATTGGTTGCAGGAGCTAGCTTGAGCCAATCGGGACGGACAGGGGATCGACTCCAAGGAAATGTCCCCCAGCAACGGGTTCAGCTGTCGTGCAGCAACGGCAGACACCATCTTCCGGGCGCGATCACAGCTGGACGCGGTGGATACAAAAGCTTCAATCACCTTTTTGGGACTTCTGATTGAGTTACCACATGATTCTACGTAAGTGGCCCACCAATGACGGACCGCGATTCTGACTTGCATCCAACATACTGTGTAGGTAATGCGTATGGCAGAGTGCCAATCGCCATCGGCCTTCAAGATCAACGACGCCTGTTTAAATTGCAGTCAGTCCGGGCCCCAGAACAGCAGAGCAGGCAAACTGGGGCACCCCGCGGCATGGATGGAAGGGAAAGGCATTGACCCAACCTCTCGACGTGCATCAATCAGCCCAAGAATCAAAACCCAACCTCCACCATCCAACGCTGATTTTTCAAGTCAGGGCATTAATTTGACCATTTGTGCGTGACATGAGTCTTCCACCTTTGTGAAAGCATTTATTGAAGCTGTTGCACCAGGTCAATAGAGTAACTTCCGTCGTTGGATGCAGCCGTGAGACTTTCCGTGATCCCCATTGATCTGAAGCTTGGGGGCCCAAGATCGGCTAGGACAGGACAGGACAGGACAGGCCAGGGGTCGGGGGCCCGTATCCCCAGGGCAATAAGCAGCTAGTCGCCCAGCCTCGGCTTCAATTGGCCAAACATAAACAAAGCGTCTCGCAATTGGCCTCTGCTTAACCTACCCACGCTGCTGCTCGCTCTCCGCCCCATCTCAAAAGTTCAACCTTACATAGCACTGTCTGTCTGTCGTTCGACTGTTTGACCGAGACCGCCCTCAGATTCAATCCGCCAGAGCGCCGACGACTCTCTCCTCTGCCGCCTTCCCCTCTTCAGATCTTTTCGCTCCTCGAGTCTGCGACTAGTGTCCCTCTCCTAGACCGACCGTCGCGTCGACCGCCGCGACCATGACGACCCTCAAGATCGAGCGGGACACGGTCCGCAAGGGAACCGAGACCGTCGCCGATGCTACCGCCGCTGCTGCATCCGCCGCCGCCGCCTCCAAGGATGGCCACCTGCCCGGAACGAGTGGAAAGCACCCTCATCTCGAGAAGCTGGGAACTGTCATTACTGGAGGAAAGTCCAATGCCGGCACTAAAGGCTACTTGATGGTCCGTAAACTCTCTCTCCGTCGTTCGCTTATAGCCTCGGCTTGCGCGAGCGCTCGGCTATACCTTGACGACGGCACCAACTGATGACAATGTTCTATGCAGGCCTACATCAAGCAGCTCGAAGAGAACCCTCTGCGCACCAAGATGCTGACGTCCGGAACCCTCGCCGGTCTCCAAGAATTCCTGGCATCATGGCTGGCCAAGGACCGCAACAAGCACGGAAACTACTTTACTTCGCGTGTCCCCAAGATGGCAGCCTACGGAGCTCTGGTCAGCGCACCCCTCGGTCACTTCCTCATCTGGTGCCTGCAGAAGGCTTTCAAGAACAGGACGAGTCTCAAGGCCAAGATCCTGCAGATCCTTGTGAGCAACCTGATCATTGCACCCATCCAGAACTCGGTCTATCTGGTCGCCATGGCCCTCATCGCCGGCGCCCGCACGTATCACCAGGTCCGCGCCACCGTGCGCGTTGGTTTCATGAGGGTCATGAAGGTGTCGTGGGTCACGTCGCCCATCTGCCTTGCTTTCGCCCAGCAGTTCCTTCCCGAGCAGGCCTGGATGCCCTTCTTCAACGTCGTGGCCTTTGTCATTGGAACATACATCAACACCATGACCAAGAAGAAGAGACTTGCTGCTCTCCGCAAGAAGCACTTTGGCGACGGCCGTGACGGCCGCGACGGCCGCGGATCCGGCTCCATGGGCGGACGTCCGGACGACTACCCGCCAATGGGACCTAACCCTCCCTACTAAACTTGATATGACGACGTGACGGTAATGAACGACGGTGCTGAGAGGGGAACAAATCTCCTGTGAGGAAGATTCGCTCAGTATATATGCCATGAGCAGCTAGATACCCTTCATGTTGGAAAATGAGTCATGTCTAAGGGGCTTCTCGAAACCAACCGTATTGTACTGGGGCTCTACGGAACACGAAATCGGAATACGGAGGCGATGTTTTTCTCAAACTTTACATCATTTCTGAAGCCATATATGCCTGTACATCCCTCCCAAGCTATTGATTGAATTATACTTACTTTTCTGCCATCTACGTGTACCAATGCGTGTGATCTTTGTTGTTGACCTGAGCGGGCTATAAACACGGTAGTGTGCGACTTGATGAGTACAGAGCCACGCGTTCCTTCAAGGTATGTCATGATCGAATATGTTCCCAGGACGCCGTGGGCCTTTGAGCTGCAATGCCTTTATCAGAATATGTTCAGGTCGATTCTGTTGTCAAGATATTCCTTAATGCCGATGATGAGAGAACAGATGACAAACGAGGGCTTAGACCATCGTTTGAGCTCACTTGCCTATATGGGCGGGGGGTAGGTTACCGTCAGGCCACTCGACCACGAAACCAAGCTTCCTGCGTCAGGCTTTCCCAGTGCCTGGTCCATTTGTTGAAATTCTGCTGCATTATTGCAGCTCATAGGGTAGCCTTTGCCGTCCTGCGTTGGCTGGTGGGGGTTGGCGAGCTTTTGCGCGTACACTGGGCAACCTTGTTTAACATGTATCTTTCTCTTTCAAGGCAGTTGATATTGTTCATAGTCCTTTTCCAGCAATACACAAATATAATGTCGAGCAGATAAAATCAAATTTGAAGAGGTGGGCTGTGGAAACTAGCATATTGTCTATTCAAGGTTGACGACGTCGAGAACGAATGCAAGAATCTCATTAGACTCAGGGTAACGTCAGCGTAGACATTCCGGATAGTGTAAGCAACATTCGAATAGTCAAATCAGCCATATAGAGGAAATTTCAAGTCGGATGATATTTGGGAATAACGAGCCGAGAATCATCACATCTACAGAGTAGGTAGGTGGGTATAGGACGTAGGTCTATATATCCGCGCTATGGAACTTGATTGAAACTTTCTGAACACTTAGTCAAGCCTTTGGACGTGAGATCGAGGCTTACACTGACTATACGGGATCTATAAATGAATATGCAAACAGTTGCATCAGCTTAAGGAAAAAGTTTGTTTTACCTCGACGGTTCTAGCCATGATGTCTTCTCAGCTGGCGTTGCTGGGCCCCACTATGGGCTAGCAATACGCTGTAAATGGGCACTCTAACGATATCGTCTCGCGAGTCTATTATGGCATCGTTTTGGAACGGAACACCTGTGTTTCGTTGCGCAGGTCTCGGATTATGGTTACCGTGACTCGTGAGCACCAAGCACGTCCCTCGGCAAGGCGCGGGCTGAGGGAAACACAAGACTCTATAGTACCGCCTTGCAACTTGTCAATCCCGGCCAGTCTAAACACCGGCCCCAACAAGCATAGCCTATCAAAACTTAAAAGAATCATACTGCCAACTTTTGGAGGTTGCGTGCTATACACGCGGATGCACAAAAGAAAAACGATGGTCAAATGTAGGTTGGAATACGAGGGAAGGCGCGTGTTTGTGGAGCCACCATGGTTTCCTAGGTTTACCCGACCTCTTCTCAAGCCTGACCAATATTGGTTTGGAGTGCGACCAACGGGAGCTGCCACCAACGAACGACCTGCCATCAACCGAAACGTCAACACGAGCACTGCAGCTTATATATAAGCATTGACGCATCCCCTCAATTTGACGCCTGGAGATGATGATATATCGCTCGAGCATCTCCATGGTCTGCAAAGCACCGTCGAAATCCCATGGAGCCATTTCGAGGGCTTTCTCGAGCTCTCCCCGGCAGCCAATCGGAAATCACCAAGGGAACCCGGCCTGGCTTCAGCAGATACTAGGCGATACAGCGCCGCCCCCGAAGCTCTATGCGTGGACGTCGGCGAATCTCCAGGGCATCTCTCACGCCGAGAAGGAGGAACAGCGGTTGACCATCCTCGATGCCCCGTCCAGGAGACGAGTGTATGTGCTTGGGCTCGGCAACCTAGGCCGCCTTTTCGCTAGCAACCTGCGGAAATCTGACACACCGCCGCCGGTCACCCTGATCCTGCATCGCAAAGCTCTCCTAGAGCAATGGGTCTCATCTCCAGGCATCGCAATCACCCGCGCTGGTCAGGCCGAGAAGTTCAAAGACTTCAATGTCGAATGGTGGACCGAGGAGCGGCCATCATCCGGGCCTGTCATTGAGGTCGCTGATGGCACTGCTATGCCAAATCTCATCGTCGCCACAAAAGCCTCGGATGCTCTGCCCCAGGTAGACAGGTTGCGCAAGTATTTGGATGGCAGCTCCAATGTCGTCTTCACCCAAAACGGCATGTGCAAACTGTGGCCACCAATTGGCATCGCCTACAACAGCCACCGATTTCCGGACCAGAAGCATCCCAACTGGCTTGCCTGTGTGACTACCCACGGAGTGGTATCTTCAGCGCCCTTCAGAAGCACCCACGCATCAGTAGCTTCGGCGACAATAGGACCTGTGTCCCTGAACCCTCGCCATGGCGACGATTCTAGCTATCTGATCGAAACAATAGTGAAGTGCCCCGATCTCCACGCCAAGTCAGCAGCCAGATCCGAGCTGTGGGTGTTGCAGCTTGAGAAGCTCGTCGTGAACTCCGTCATCAATCCTTTGACTGCTGTCCTCAGGTGCAATAATGGCGAGCTGTTTGTCCCCAGCGGTGATGCCTTGCCACTGATCATCGACAAGCTCATCGAAGAGGCCAGTCTTGTTCTGAGAAAGCTGGTCATACATCCGTCCAGCAGTGATATACTAAGAGACACTGCTACACACTTGGCCCACGGACCGCATGACTCACCAGAAGTGTCTCTTCAGAACGTGGAGGAGCAACTCTTGAATCGCTTTTCGTTCGAAAACCTTCATCGCATGGTACATGAAATTGGTTACAAGGTCCGAGAGAATACAAGTTCAATGCTCCAAGACGTACGAGCAGGGAAACCTACAGAAATTCGGGACTTCAACGGTTGGCTCGTGGACACTGCACAGTTTCTGGGTCCTGATATCGAACTGCCTACTCACACGAGACTGATCGCAATGGTTGAAGACGGGCTCACTTTTCCGAGAAGCGAGTTAAGCGACCGATTCAATCTGTCTCATAAGGCTTAATGCCACATATCCATTGGTCTTGGCAACCCGCCCTGCTACAACGGGAACACCGCGGCACGCACCAGTCATTGACTCCGCACATGGGGGCAACATAGGGCCGGATCGAAAGTCCGCGACGTTCCAGCCACTCGGTGCTTGCCCTACAATACAATCAAGCTTCAGAAATTACATGGCCTCGGCACTGGGCCAATTATGACACCGGGATCGTTTTGCAACACCGACCCCGTACAAGGGTGATGATCCTACCTAGGCATGATACGACGTTGGCAGAGGCGGATTGCAACGCCTACATGCTACAGTATCGTGACCAGCAAGCGTACGCGGCTCCGCCGGGGATTTTCTTCTCGGACTCGTAAGCTGTAAAGACCGCGACAAAAGAAAAAATCATTTTCTGTTCGGTTTCGGGACAGACTTTGGCTGCTCGCAACCTGCCCGCTTTACCAACCAGTGGTTCGAGGTCATCGATGCATCTAGCAAAGTCGACTTGATGAACAGCACGTATGCAAGCGCAAAAGAGGGAAGAGAAAGAAGAAGAAAAGTACATGTCCCAAGAGTTTTGTTTGGCCCGATGAAGTAAGGTTCCTAAGTTCGATCATCGGTTCAGCTGAGTTTTTTCCTAATGTCCTATCAGCGATTCAAGGCTGTTCTTAAGGCCCCAATTACCATTCGCGAGCCGCTGACCCAATCGGCATCCAGACAATTGTGTGCAGACAATTGTCTTTCTTGGACGAATCAGAGCAATCGCATACTATGGCTTACTGCGATTCGACAGCAATTTTCAATTCCCCTATTCATTTGGTATCGTTTCTCAGATGGCTCTGATCGCTTGGGGCCTGGCGGCATCACACGGGTGTACGTATAAAAAAGGGTCTCGACAAAGCCATGTCGCGGCGATCCTACGGTTGCAATACTGACGGATCCCACGGACTCTTAAGCTTGAGTCGAAAATCCCCGATTGGTTGACATACTCCGAAGGGCCACGGCGGGAGATCTCGCTTGGACTAGCATGCGATCATCGAAATGATATACGGAAGCAGTAATGAGCTCGTCTGGCTTCAACCAAGTTGCCAACACAGAGTCTGGCCTTTGGAATCAGCGTTTGTGCATGGCGCCTGAGAGAATCGGTCGAACCCGCCCGCACACGCGACTCCCAAGTGTCACCCTGCGTCGGCGAGTGCAACTCTGCCAGTGGCATTGGATGACAATGTCCGTGACAGTCGCGGTCTGCCTGGTTATGGTGCAGAGTTTGANCTGCGTCGGCGAGTGCAACTCTGCCAGTGGCATTGGATGACAATGTCCGTGACAGTCGCGGTCTGCCTGGTTATGGTGCAGAGTTTGAGATTGGCCATTGCGGTTTTGATCAGTCGCAAAGTAACACGACGGGATGCGACGTCCCAAAGAGGCATCGGTACCATTTCTTNAGATTGGCCATTGCGGTTTTGATCAGTCGCAAAGTAACACGACGGGATGCGACGTCCCAAAGAGCGTCGGGTCCATTTCTTTGGCGAAACTTTACGGGCAGATCTCACTTGGTAACACAG
Source organism: Pestalotiopsis sp. DP-2020a (assembly GCA_018115615.1). Classification (NCBI taxonomy): domain Eukaryota; kingdom Fungi; phylum Ascomycota; class Sordariomycetes; order Amphisphaeriales; family Sporocadaceae; genus Pestalotiopsis; species Pestalotiopsis sp. DP-2020a. Next base: position 1,688 of record JACVEI010000322.1, on the reverse strand, counting down.
CTCAAAGCGACACATCTCGCGTANCCATTTCTTTGGCGAAACTTTACGGGCAGATCTCACTTGGTAACACAGCTCAAAGCGACACATCTCGCGTATCTTTCGACTACTCGACGAGTCCCCCGGAACGTCCTGGCCTGGTGTGTGGATTTAAGTCACATGCAGAAAATCCCCTACGGCAAGGAAACTCAGTTGCCCTGGGATCTGCCTACAGGGGGGCAAGCAATCCTCGCCCCTCATCAGTGCTGACCTGGAGCCGCCAACGAGAAGGCGACAGTTTCTCCCCTTCTTCAAGCCATCACCACCAAGATGCACGTCCTGCCTCACACTCCATGCTGATAACATGCGCCGCCTGTGACACGACTGCCACAAGAGCCGCCCGGCTCCAGATATGGAAAGTTTCGCGGACCTGGCATGCGTGGGACGTCTGAGAGCTCAGCGCAACCCTGCACCGCGAATAGGATGATGTACCCTACGCGAGATGTGGGGTCACTCGGCCGGATCAGTGTAACAGTGGTGGCTGGCATTCGCACGCGAAGATGGCTCCGACGTTGCATTCGTACCTCTGAGAGCAATTTTTGCAGTACTTGAACACCGGCAACATCAAGCGACCTTGTTGATAACGCACCTTACGATGCGCCAACGGCGCACGCCAAATTCTCGGCCGGCTTTTCTTCTCATTACTGCAAGCTCAAATCCATGGAACGGTTTCCCCATCCTGGCAGTCACGTCAAGGTCTGGTATGTATGTCGGTCATGCTTTCTTCTTTGACGTTTGTGAAGGTCGCTTGTCACATGCGATGCTTCATCATCATTGCGCACTCCCGGCGATTTGTGGCCGGCCGCTCGGAACAAGACACACTACCCCAGATGTTGGGACTTGGGACGTCTCCGTGGTTGGCACGTGAATTCCCGCGTTTGAATGCGGCAGTCATGTTCACCACCACGGAGCCGACACAAGGATAGTGGGGGTTCGCCCCCCGGTCAGATAACTTGGACGACAGGGCTCAGCCAGCAAACCGGTTCTGTCTCGATCCCAGCGCAGTAATTCAGTCAGTCAGCAGTCAAAATTGTCAGCAACGACAAATCTCCTGCTTGGCGGCTCTCTCACCGCAACAAGCCACCCATACGGAACAGACTCTGGGTAAGTCGATGGCTTACCAGCCTGACGAGGGTGGAGCCCTGCCATTTCCCGCTCGGCAGCACCCCTCGAGCCGGGAAGTAAACCAGTGAAACAGCTTACCAGTCCATACTCATTGCCCAGACCCTGTCACGGCATCTCGCCTGAGATGGACTCGGTAGTTTGGTCCCCCAGCCCAGGTGCTAGCGGAAAATTTGGTGGTTGCAGCAAGCAATGTATCCCCAGACTCGTGATGGTCCAGGATCGGAATACTGGCTGTGATTGATCGATTGTGCTCACTGGCTGGGACCAGCACGCAGCTATGGTTCATCCCCCTCTTTGGGGAAGCACATGCCGAGGACGATGCGATTCCCTGATTCGCAAACTGCCCACTGCCGCTACGTGCCAAACGGGTATTTGCGTTGCAGCTATCTGGTGCCAGCGATGAATGGGATTTTGTCTCGCGTACCTTTTGGCAATACGCGAAGGGTGTGTGGGTAAATTGGCGGCTGCCCGTCTGTCTTCTGTGGCGAGATGGGCGAACCAAGTTTCTGGCATGCGCGCGCACACAC